>OX326956.1:44395551-44960551 GCA_946800325.1 Luzula sylvatica
ACACAACCTCCAAATACGCTTGTCCTATCGAATGATATAAATGGTTTATAGCATTCTAAATTCTAAATACATAAAAGCTATTTTCTTTGAACTTTAATAACATCGTGTAGACACTAACAATGATAATGACAAGTTCGAACATATATGTCTCTGTCTATTATGAAATGGGGACTCGTTGGTATATACTGGGCATGTGTTGATTTGGTGAATTTTAAGATTTGATTATCATATATATGTATTGCGTATTACATGTATACAATAATTGATGTCTTTTGTTTGATTTTGAATTTTAATATTAGTTATTGTTTGGATTATTATGTCAATTACTCGATTTCAATATTTTCACAATTATCAATTAATTAACAATAATAATAATATAAAATACATATATATTACATTATGTTATAAATTATAATATACATATAATGACACCAACAACAACAATTATAAATTAAGAATTAAGAATTATCGTAATAATAATACCACAGCAAGAATTTAGAATATCAACAAATAACAACTGTTTGAACATTATAAGTACAAACAATAGATTATGTTAAAAATATAATGGAGTGGTTAATTGTTAATTAAATAAATTAATCTCAATTTGATGCATATTTCTATCAAACCAACCAACAATTCCTTGTACTCATCCCCAACTTGACAAACTTTATGTTTTCCATTTAACAACTCAGTAAAACTAAGAATAATATAATATCTTTTTTAATTTGTTGACTGTTTTTTCACAATTTATCGAATATTTTTATTGATGGATGGAAAAGTATGCACTTTAGCAATATTTTATTTTAAGGGGAATAAAATATTTGAAAACTGTCTACTAATTGTTCTTATTTTAGCGACATTACTAGTTCCTACTTCCTAGAGTATGTGAACATCAAATAAAATAGATAATTTCTTATTATACGAAATTAATTTGAATTTTTCATTTTTATTTTCTTGACAACATTAATTAATTTGTTTCTATTGATTTAAGGCTTAATTGAAGAGAGAAACTTGAACCATATTATTTTGATTTTAAAATTTCGGACTATATCAAAATATATACACACACATAATATATTATTTATTGAAAACTAAATGTGATACGAAACCCTTTACAATTTTCCTTATTATCGTTGAAGATAGAAACTTGAACCATATTATTTTGATTTTAAAATTCCAGACCATATCAAAATCATACATATATACACAACATACTATCATTAAAAGTTACATGTAATCTGAAATCCTTCATAATCTCCTTATCATTGTATCGGTAACGTAATATTTTATCATTTAAAATTAAATACAATATTAAATAAGTAAATTGATCTTGTTTAACACACGTGAAGGTGTTAAATGAGTAAATATATCCGATTTAACATATATACAGTTTCAATTTTATACACGTCTTTGTATTTGTTCGATTTATTATTTATTGTCGATACATAAATTATGCATGTGGCATGTGAGTCGCACGTGGACTAAAATATCTACTATGTCATTTGTATGTATTTATACTTTTTATTTAATAAGTTTTCATTTCGGATTTTATTTTTAATGCTTTTATTGGGTAATATAATTTGTTTTCGGAAAAGAAATGAATTAAATTTTAATATTTTATGCTGCATTTTTAGAAAGAGTGATGATGTACCTCCCCTTATACTCTCCCCCAATTCTTGATGTGTTCATCATAAGAATTAACATCATCAACTTTAACATCTTAATTATGGTTTAACATCTTAATTTATGATTTAACATCTTAGTTATGATGTTAAATCATAAATTAAGATGTTAAACCATAATTAAGATGTTAAGTTTTGATGGTGTTAATCCTTATGATGACCACATCAAGAGTTGGGGAGAGTATAAGGGGAGGTACAACATTTTCCTTTTAGAAATTTGTTTTCGAATCCGTTGCTTCTAGAAGACTCAATAATTTCTCTTCTTTTCACAAGAGATCTATTCCAACTTCCAAAATCTTAAAATTAAGACTTTAGTTTTTTTTCAAATAATATATTTCTAGTCAATGCATTATTTACATAAATTCACTAAAAAAAAATGTAATTACTATACTATTATCGTTTAAAATAAGCTTAATAAATAAAAAAAAAAACTTATTCAAAAGAGAAAAAAAAATCTGTTAATAGCAGTGTAAACAACTAAATACATTGTAAACACTGAATCTGGTAAATTACATGAAACATCCTCTTCTCTCCTCTCCAATTAATTCACAAACATGTACCTCCATTTATTCTGCATAAGCATATCATGCAAATATATTATTTATTTAAATGGAGATGTCCATTTTAAAAGAATAGTGAGAAAGAGTAATATTGAAGCTAAAAACAACCTGCCAACTCTCACGAAGACTATCATCTCAAGTATACTATAAGCAGTCAAGTCCCTAAAACTTATTCTTATTCCGAAAAAAGTCCTCAAGTAAACAGAAACCCTTGTTTTCAAATTTCCATTTTTATTCTTTCACCCTCTCTCTGTTCCTCCTCCTCTTTACACTTCTAAGTTCTAGATAGAGAAACAAGGGAAGGAATATATAGAAGAGAGAGACAGAGAGAGAGAAGGAAAAAAGAACCAATAAAATTTTCTATTTTGCAAAAACACCCCTGCAGAATAAAATAAGGGAAAGATTGAAGCTTTGGGGGCTACATGACAATGGCGTAAAAGCTCCTGACTCACAGTATATCCTATATAAACATCTCTTTGACCTTCTAGAAAAACTTTCTCTTTCTTCTTCCTCGTCTTCCTTTCTTTGTGTCTCTGGTTCGAAGTTTTAGCAATTTCGTCACATACGTAAGATTTCACATTGCATTATTTTCGAGCTGGTTTCGAGGAGTAGACGGTTTCAAAGGGAGAAAGAGGTGTCTCTTTCGTTGCCCATCTCTTCTGAAAGGAGTTGTGAGAAGCTTACTTGACCTGGTTTAGCCAATTAAAACGCCAAAGGTGTGGTCTTGGCATGTGGGTGTTCGTTGAATTTCTTAATTGAATCGTTCTAACGTTCGGTAGGCCTTTTAGTTGGGTCTTTCAGCTTGTTTTTATCTCAAAACTATTCTTGGTGTACTCCTTTTTTTGCGTTTTAACTCATAAATGCCTTGTTATTTTTGTTCAAAGGTCGAAGATTCTGCGTTTCAATTACTATTATGTCGGTAGAATCAACTTCCGTATCCACAAATTGAAGTTACGATCTCCCCTTTGTTACTCAAAATTTGATCTTCATCTTGGCGAGTCCCAAATTTGAGTTGATCACCACGTTAATCGGCTAAATTTCGTGCTTGTTTGAAAACGATCAACAATGCCGACTACGGGAAGAAGGAGAAGAAAGCTCGGATTGGGCAAATTATACAGCTTCGCTACATGTGGAAGGAGGGGATTTGGGGAAGAACACTCCCGAATTGGTACTCCTGGATTCTCACGAGTGGTATACGTAAACGACCCAAATAACACAGAGGCAGTATTGTTGAATTATCAATTGAATTATATCTCGACAACCAAGTATACCCTTTTCACGTTCATTCCAAAATCCCTCTTCGAGCAATTCAGAAGGGTTGCCAATTTTTACTTTTTGCTATCTGGTTGTTTAGCATTTACCCCCCTCGCCCCTTACACCGCAGTAAGTGCGATTTTACCCTTACTCGTGGTGATTGGGGCAACTATGGCCAAAGAAGGAATTGAAGATTGGAGAAGGAAACAACAGGTACTTTTTTTTCTTTTTTTAATTTTTTCCACTTTTTTTTTCTAATATTTAATTGGTTTTATTCTTTACTTGATTAGGTTGTGTTTTGTTCTTTACTTGAATTGTTAGATTGAATTAATTAGAAAAAAGTTTGTGTTTTCTAATTTTCTAATTTCTATTTTGTTGTTCTATAAGCTTTCTGTTGCTTTCACATGGAATTGAATTCAGTTTTTTTTTTACCATATCCAAGAACCAAAAATTAAACTATATCTCATAATATTTTATTTTGTAATAAAAAATAGGATCATGATGTGAATTATAGAAAAGTGAAGGTTCACATCGGCAATGGCAATTTCGAAATTACAGATTGGTGTAATTTACGTGTAGGAGATATTGTCAAAATCCAAAAAGACGAATTTTTTCCCGCTGATCTAGTTCTCCTCTCCTCGAGTTACGATGAGGGTACGTTATCACATAAGCCCAATTTCGACAAATTTCAAAAAAACCCTTATCCTTTTTCAAAATTGAAATACTCAATTACAAACTTCATTACACACAGGAATATGCTATGTGGAAACCATGAATTTAGACGGAGAAACAAATCTAAAATTAAAACAAGCTCTCGAATCGACTTCAAATCTCCTACAGGACGACTCCAGTTTCACGAATTTCAAGGCAATGGTGAAATGCGAGGATCCAAACCCTCATTTATACTCCTTCGTCGGAAGCACGGAAATCGAGGACCAAACCTACCCTCTCTCTCCTCAACAAATCCTCTTAAGAGATTCGAAATTGCGAAACTCCGAATATATTTACGGCGCGGTTATTTTCACGGGCCACGATACGAAAGTGATGCAAAATTCAACGGACCCACCCTCGAAACGAAGCACGATCGAACGAAGAATGGACAAAATTATTTATTTATTGCTTTGCTCTTTGGTGGGTATTGCTTTTCTGGGTTCATTTTTTTTTGGATTTTGGACGAAACAAGATATTAAAAGCGACGGTACGGCGAAACGATGGTACTTGAAACCGAAACAAGCCACGGTTTATTTCGACCCGAATCGATCCGGCTTAGCCGCGTTTTTTCACTTCCTAACCGCGATGATGCTTTATTCGTATTTCATCCCTATTTCTCTCTACATTTCCATCGAAATCGTGAAATTATTGCAAGCGCTTTTTATCAATCAAGATATTCAAATGTACCACGAAGAGTCCGACAAACCGGCTCGGGCCCGTACCTCGAATCTAAACGAGGAATTAGGGCAAGTCAATACCATTTTATCTGACAAAACCGGTACGTTAACTTGTAACTCGATGGAGTTCATTAAATGCTCTATCGCCGGTACGGCCTATGGACAAGGAATAACCGAGGTGGAAAGAGCCATGGCTAAAAGAAGAGGAATTAATTTAAATCTAAATCGAAATGGAGACATTGAAGACGAGGAAGAGAATCTTCATGGAGAGCCCACAAACAAGGTGAAGATTAAAGGGTATAATTTCGAGGATCCGAGAATTATGGATGGGAATTGGATTAAGGAAAAGAACAAGGACGTGATTGAAAAATTCTTTCGATTATTGGCGGTTTGTCATACGTGTATACCCGAAGTGGACGAACAAAGCGGGAAAATCACGTACGAAGCTGAGTCACCAGATGAGGCTGCGTTTGTGATCGCTGCAAGAGAATTAGGGTTTGAGTTTTTTCAAAGGACTCAAAATACCGTTTCTTTGAATGAACGAGACCCCAGAACAGGAAATTTCATTCAAAGGTAATTTTTTCAAGAATTTTTGTGGATTTAGTAATTTTTTTTGTTGATTTTTTTTTATTCTTTTTTTTTGTAGGACGTATAAGATCTTGAATGTGTTGGAATTTAGTAGTGCGAGAAAAAGAATGTCTGTTATAGTCAAAGACGAACAAGATCAGATCTTTATTTTCAGTAAAGGCGCAGATAAGTTCGTATTTTTTCACATTTAACCCTTTAATTCTTCAAAATTATTCTATTTGTTAAATATATTTTTTTGTTAAAACAGTGTGATGTTTGAGAGGCTATCAAGAAATGCAAAAGAATACGAGGCGATAACACGAGACCACATAAACGAATACGCTGATGCGGGATTGAGAACCCTAGTTTTGGCATACAGAGAATTAGGGTTAACAGAATATGAAGAATTTAACAAAAAAATTACCGCAGCGAAAAATTCGGTTAGTTCTGATCGAGACGAGAAAATTGAGGAGGCTGCAGATTTTATCGAGAGAGATTTGATCCTTCTCGGCGCCACTGCTGTCGAAGATAAATTGCAAAATGGGGTAATTAAACAAATTTGAAATTCAAATTTTCAAAGGTGATTTTTTTTAATTTTATTTTGTATAATTAGGTACCAGAATGTATCGATAAATTGGCACAAGCTGGTATTAAAATTTGGGTGCTTACCGGGGACAAAATGGAGACCGCAATTAATATCGGGTACGCTCGATAGGACTTTTAATTTGAATTTATTTGATTGATTGATTAATAATTAATTATTATTGTTATGTTTAATAGGTTTGCGTGTAGTCTATTGAGACAAGGCATGACACAAATAATCATCACGCTAGACTCAACACACATTATCTCTCTCGAAAAAGCCGGCGACAAAATGTCTATTTACACGGTACAATTTTCTTCTTACCAATCAATTAAACCCGTTACTAAAATTCTTGCATTTGAAGGCGTCAAAAACGAGTGTGGTCGATCAAATCGAAGACGGAAAAAAACAAATGGAGATCTCGGACAACGTATCGTTCGCGTTAATCATCGACGGAAAATCACTCGCTTACGCTTTGGAAGACGATGTGAAGCACGATTTTTTGAATCTCGCTATTGGTTGCGGTTCCGTTATTTGTTGCCGCTCTTCCCCCAAACAAAAAGCTCTTGTACGTTTTCTTTTTTTTAATTTATTTTGATTTTGGAAATTGGGGTTGATTTTGTTTGTTTGTTTGAATGGTTTAGGTTACGAGGCTAGTGAAAGAAGGGACGAAGAAAGTGACGTTGGGGATTGGAGACGGAGCGAACGATGTGGGTATGCTTCAAGAAGCCGATATTGGTGTTGGTATTAGCGGTGCCGAAGGAATGCAAGTCAGTAATAAAATTTATATTTGTATTCCCCTTTACAATATATTAATAATTTTATTTATTTGATAGGCTGTGATGGCTAGTGATATCGCCATTGCGCAATTTCGGTTCTTGGAGCGGCTCTTACTCGTACACGGTCATTGGTGTTATCGAAGAATTTCATCCATGGTATAAAACTCTTAAATTAAAACTATATTACAAACGTATTTATTAATTTTTTGTTTTGTTGTTTTGGTGTAGATTTGTTATTTCTTCTACAAGAATCTCACATTTGGCGTGACGTTATTCGTGTACGAAGCATATGCTTCGTTTTCGGGTCAACCCGCTTATAATGATTGGTTTTTATCATTATATAACGTGCTTTTCACTTCTCTACCCGTTATTGCTCTCGGCGTCTTCGATCAAGATTGCTCTGCTCGCTTCTGCCTAAAGGTAAACCAATCAATCAACCCATTTAGAAAAAATATCAAATATACCCTTGAGTTAATCAAACTGTTCTTTGTAGTTTCCACAATTATACCAAGAAGGGATAAAGAACGTGTTGTTCAGCTGGTACAGAATAATCGGGTTCATGGTGAACGGGATTATAAGCGCGTGTATAATCTTCATCCTCTGCACGAACGCGATGCATTATCAAGCGTTTCGTAAAGACGGCCAGCTGGCATCTCTCGACGTGGTGGGGACCGTCATGTACACTTGCGTCGTTTGGGTTGTTAACTGCCAGATGGCGATCTCCGTTTCCTATTTTACCCTCATTCAACACATCTTCATTTGGGGCGGCATAGGCCTTTGGTATGCTTTTTAACTTTTTATAGGGGTATTTGTGATATTAATAAACTAATTCTTTTGGTACTAGGTACTTGTTTTTGATATTGTACGGATCGGTACCGCCACAGTTGTACTCGACAACGGTGTACAAAGTGCTGACAGAGCGATTGGCGCCTGCACCGTCATATTGGGTCGTAACGATATTTGTCACCATAACCACTTTGATTCCTTTCTTCGCCTACTCAGCGATTCAGTTCAGGTTCTTCCCAATGGACCATAATAGGATTCAGTGGTTCAGACATCATGGCCGCACTGGAGATCTCGAAATGATGCGTCAGAGATCTGTCAGAAATACAAGTGTTGGTGTTTCGGCTCGCCTCGAAGCCAAGGTTTTTTAATGATTATATATTGTGTACTACTTGTTAAAATCAAATATTTGTTTGTTTATTTGTTTTGTTTTATTTTGGTTTTGTAGCTAAGTGTGCGAAGTGTGCAATCACTTGATTCGGAAAGATCGCCAATTTGAAGAATGTATTTTTTGTTGTGAAATTTTCCGATGAGGAAGGAGAGGTGTATAGAAGTGTAAATTTTTGATGCCTAGGTATTTGGCATAGTTTTATTTTTTCATTATTTATACTCCTAAAAGTTAGTTGTCCATATGAAATATGATGCTGATTTGAACACGCTTTTTTCGGGGTTATTTATTTATTTTTTCTTTTTTTCTTTTCTATGAATCAGTTGTTTTGCATATATTCTTTTATTTGACAAGTCTTGTAACTAAATAAAATCATGGTTTTTTTTTATTGATATTTAATATTTATGCCAACAATTCTTCCTTTCCATGTTTGCAAATATTTGTGCCTAAAAGTTTTCTCGAACCAAATTTCTTGACCATTGAATTCATAAATCCATAAATAGAGAATTTCAATCCTTCAATAATGTACAACTAATTTCCGCCTTCGATAACCAAATGTCCAACGGGGACTAGTGAAAAAATAAACTAATCTTATCAAATACACATTCGATCTATTTTCATTTTCAAAAGGACGTTGAATACTGACATGTATCAAAAGAGGATAAATTGATCAAGGTTGTGGCAACGCAAGTGGAGGTTGCTTACCGGCCTCGGTCTCAGCCGCAACTGCTGACTTGGCATCTCGGAAAATCCTTCGACGCGGAATACAACATCGGCATGTCCTCCCCGCCCATCTCGTACAATCGTAATGAGAATCGGGACCCTCAACTTCTTCACTGCAAACTCTTCCAAAAATACAAGATAACAGTGTCAAGACCATGATAACAACTAAAACTGCGAAGAATGGGCCTATCGAACCGTTATTATGATGCGTAGTTTGTTGGACCGAGTTGTCGTACACTGGTACTGGTGTTATTGTTGCTCCGGTACTGCTCGAAGCCATTGGATTGAGAAATGGTTTTTTGAAGGGATTTGGAAGTGGAAGGTTTATTTAAAGACTTTATAGAGTGAAAAAGGAGGCTTTTGAGGTGTTTAGTGGATAACCAACATGGAAAGAAGAAAGGCAATGTGTGATAAAAGGTTTAGGGGCTCATGTTAAGCAACACGATTGCCAAAAAGGATGTATTGTGGGACAGAGATTAGTCCTATATTTTATATGCATCTGTAAGAATATTCTAGTAGATGCACATGGTGGCTATATATGTGTATCGGGTTATAGTTTGTGAAAAAAACTTGAAATTAAAAAAGAAAATTAGAAGATTTTGTGAACTTAATATAGATTTCCTCAAACTCTTCATTATTGAAAAAATGTTCTTAATTTTAATTTATGAATAAATGAGTACTTTTTCTGAAAAGATGGTACAAAACAAGCAAATGCCATCAACTTTTACGCTAACACACATTTTTTTGAATTACTGTAACATAATTCCAATAATTTGTATCAAGTACAATATTTTAAATTGTAATATTATGGTCCGTTGCGGTCGGATCTTTTTTGCAGCGGATTGCGATTGCGGACACAATTGCGGTGCTATGATCTTATTGCGGACAGTCGTTGCGATATTAAATTATGCAATAATAATAGTGTGTTTTAAATATATTTTTTCACAATATTCTTTTTGTCACCATTAATATCATAAAATTTCCTTTATAATTTTCTTCAAAACGGAACACAAATTTGGTTGTCCACGGACATTTTCATTTTCAATGTAAAAAAAATTGATCATAAAATTTTCATTAATATGACAATTCGGGACAGGGAAATTTTACGTTTATTTTACAAGAAACTTAACTAAATAGTAATAATTTGAAATTTCTTACTTAGTTAAATATCAAATAACAATAACAATAACTTAGTTAAATAATAATAATTCATTGTTCATAATTAAAATACGCAAAAGTTGATTATCCGTAATTAAAACATGAGATTTCAAAATAACACTTAACAATAAGAATGAGTTAGTAGGGTGTGCGATAAGCATACTCCCATGCTGGATTTTTGGATTTGAGTTTTGTTGTAAAAAATTTCGTCGACATCCTAAAAATATCAAAACAATATAATTCAAATTTGAAATCGAAACATCAATGACATACAATGAAAATTATGAAATTCATACATTTATATATGAAATTGACATATTTCAGAAGTTATATATGGTATGAGAGTATTTTCTCAAATTTTTTGATAATAAAACATGAAAATTAAATAACAAATAATCACAAAAACATGTTATAATCTTTATATTAAATAATTCTTGACGGAATTATTTTAACATGTGTTTTGTATTTAACTTACGGTAAAAAAAACAAAATTCCCCAAGTTCAAGCCCATGATCGCGGTCCTCTCATCGAGACGACTGATTTCGATATAAAATTCATGCCATTTGATGGAAGGATGAGAAACTTACAAGGATTTTAATGGGCAGAATAATCATGTGCCAATCATAAATTTGTAATATGTAGGAAGTCTTGTAAATAAAACTCATTGTAAATATCGTAGTACGCCTTGTACTATATTCAATATAGTCTGGGTATGGGTCTTAGAACCCGTCTCAGTTAATTAAAAAAAAAACCCGATTCAAACCAACCCAATAACCGCAATTAACAACTGCAATTACCGTCATTTTATCGCTATTTGTCCTCAATATCGTCGCAATTTCCTCAATTTTCCATAAAATACTATCTTTCACAATATATGGTTGCGTATTGCGATTTCAAATTGCAGGGACGCAATTGCGAAGCAATTTAACACACTGATCAAGTACATACATTCATAAAAATACACAAACAGGACAAGTTTACTCCTAAAAGACAATAATTTGTGAAGTACCTTCTCCTTGTGTTTTTATTGTGTTGGAAAAGATTGATCATTAGTCCTCAGCATCATAAAAAACAATATCCTCTGTCATATATTTAATATAGACTTTTATGTGTTTTATTTGTTATTCGATGTGAACTATTCTTTTGAATAACTAATTAATTATTAATAAGAATAGTGAAGTCATTACTTGAATCAGAAGAAACAAAATGTTAACAAATACAAATTATAAAATTATATTTTTTTTCTGAAACAATATCATTTAATCATTATTTAATTATTGTACGTCAAACTTTAAAATTTTGTAGATATACGACATATGTATGCATGTACCATATTCGGTATATGTAATATGGTACATTTTTTTCTTTCTGAAACAATATTTCATCTTAATAATATTCGGTATATGTACCATATTATTGGAAGTATGCATGTACCATATTACATTGTATTAATCTTGTTTTTATGCAAAATTGACCTAGCAAACTAACTTAGAAGGAATTTTCTTCAAATTTTATTGAAAGTATGTACTATATATTGTTTCCATTCGTATACAAAATTAACCTAGCAAACACACCCTTAATATTACATTATATTAATCTTTATTATATATAGTAGGTGCACAGTAAGCTGGGCCGTACATGTGCAACAAGAATCTGGACCGGATATATGTAAGAGGAAGCTGGGCCGGTAGGTGCAAGAGGAACCTGGTCTGAGTGTTATCACCAAAATCCTAGTGCTTAGCGGATTAGGTAATAAGAAGCCCAAACCGAGAAGAGAACATGAGACATCCAGTGGCTAAACTGGAGATCCGCAAGCAGGACGTTAGGGTTGCATCAAGTACTCGCCAATAGTCTTTAAGTTCAGTCGTCAATACTTGACACAAAAATTTCACCCCCCTCTTCAAACACCTTTTTCGTTTTAAGAATTAAATATTAAAAAAATATTAGCTAAGGAAGATTTCTGAAACCAATAATACTATTGGCACCAAGATTTGTTAAAGACGTTGAAAGCAGTAGCCAACAAAATTATTGGCTAAGGCAAATATTGGCGATAAAGGTTGTAGCTAAAAGGTCGTGTATTAGGTACACGGAAATCTATTAGCGGCCGAGATGTAACTAATGATCCCTTGTTAGATACATATATGTAGCCAACACTTTCCAGTTGTAGCTAATGCGATATTCAGTTGTAGTGAAAGAACAAACAAGCATACACACATATGCAAGCACTCGAACAAGAGCTAAAGAACATCAAGATCATCAAAGAAGACTCAAGACGTCAGAGAATCAAGAAGACGTAAAAGAATTAAGATGACGAAGAACAAAGAAATCAAGACATCAAATATTTACGCAATTTGGGATATCATACAATCACCAAAATAACATATATATATATCCCTAAACTTGTTTATGAATTATTCAGATCAAATTCATTAAATAAATATATTCGAAATGATGAAAATAAAAGAATCAAATCAGGCAATCAGTGATACATCTGTTACAACAACGGAACATTTCCTCCATTGTAATGGAACTGTACACACCATTTTGGTTTTGCAAAATACGCATCTTTCGGGACAACGGAATCACCAATCTATTGTAACGGAACCACTATGTCCGGTGCAACGGAACTATCACCGTTACAACGGAATATATAAAGCAAAATCAAGCTCAGGCACAGTAACTGTTCCGTTACAATGGACATTGCATGTTCGTTATAACGCTTCATTTACACTCATAATCTGTTACAATGGAACTTTCCTCCGTTGTAACGGAGTATACGAATTTTGAATATACTGGATATAACGGCTAGTTTTGACCTTGGTTCCATTACAACGGACCTCTACTTCCGTTTAAAGCGACTATGCATTCTATAAATATAATCCTTCCTAGTTTTCTCTCTCCAACTCTTCCATTATTTTCACAACATTCAAATGAGAGAAAACCTAGAAAAGATCTTGAGCTTAATCCATCTAAACAATCTTAGTGATCATAGATCCCTCAACTTGCGACCGAACACGTTTAGTTCGTCAGTAGTATTGTAATAGGCTAGTGTAAAAAATTATATATCCCGCCATAGATCGATAGAAACGTGTAAATAGATCTAGGTAAAATCTTGTAAGAGTTGATACGAGAATTCAATCGAAAGTCGAAAATGCACAAGACATCCTTGAAGACGTAGGTACTTGCAACCAATCGAATCGGTCGATTGAGCAATTAGTCCGCGAGTTAAAGATACAAAGCAATCAGCTACCGAACTTCGTAAATAAATATCTTGTATTATTTGTTTTGGTATTATCTTCTTTACTTTGAATTATTTGTTTTGGTATTATTTCTATTTCTTCAAGACCTGTATCCTCGCAAGCTTTCATGGCTACTAACGGATAGTTCGCTTAAGGCGGACCCAATGTGTTTGGTGATTTTTTCTATTGCGGATAAGTATTGTTATGATTTGAGGTGTGATGTGGTTCCAATATGTGCTTGTCATCTATTCTTGGGTCGACCGTGACAATATGTTCGAGAAGCTGTTCGTGATGACTTTGCAAACACTTAATCTTTCGAGAAAGATAGGATGGAGATCATTTTAGGCCCATCCAGTGTTAGAGAGGTTTCGAAACCTTGAATTTTGCAACACTATTTGTTTCTATTAAAATCATAATTTCATGAAGACATGGAGGAGTATCGGTTTCACATTGAGATCATTTTTAGCCTGTTTTTGGTGCGTATGATACGAGAATTGGTGCAATTCTCAATCAAGAAGGGCAAATTATCGGTATCATTAGTGAAAGGATATCAAACTCGCATAATAACTACTCGACAAAGCGATGGGAAATTAATTATGTATTCTGATCAGAAGCACAACGGCAGCGCGTATTGAAATTAATGTTTTTAATATTTTATTTAATAATATTATTTATAATTTGGGGCAGGATTAATAATTAATTAGGTGTCCAAAGAGGATAATAAAAAAATTCCATATTTCCTGTTGTGTGAGTGAATAAAAGAAAGAAGAGCCATGGCTCTCTTTCCATTCTCTCTCGTGTGTGTGTATACTGTAGCAATATAAAGTTTTTATCTTTTTGATATCTATCTCCCAAATAAAACCCCACAAATATCTCTAATCAAATGAAGCCCAAATTTTAACATGGTATCAGAGCCAAGGTTATCGATCGACGGTTATCTAAAGCGACGATTATCGAGCAGCGGTTATCGAGCGACGGTTATAAAATAAAAAAACGACGGTTATCGAGTTTAGTAGAAGTCGGAGAAGGAGTCACCAAGACAACCAAAGAGGTTACGTACTTGGGCTCACACGAACTTCACAACTCATTTCCGAATTATCGAGTTTAGTAGAAGTCGAAGAAGGAGTCACCAAGACAACCAAGAATGTTACGTACTTGGGCTCACACGAACTTCACAACTCATTACCGATTTATCGAGTTCAGTAGAAATTTGGAGTAGGAGAAGGCCACGACAACCCAAGACGGTATGTTCGGGTTCCCACAAGTTTCGCAACTCAATTTCGACGAGGAAAAGAAACGATTCAAAAAACAAAAAAAACAAAAAAACGATCCGAAAAGAGGACGATTCGAAAAAGGCAATTCGAAAAAGATGATCCGAAAAAGGACGATTCGAAAAAAAAGCCGATTGAAAAAAAAAAGGGAGTTTAAAAAAAAATATATAGACGAGCGTGACGGAAAAAATATCACGGGGGAGTATCGAGAGAAAAAAAAAGGGCAATTAAAAAAAAATATATATAGACGAGCGTGACGGAAAAAATATCACGGGGGAGTATCGAGAGAAAAAAAAAATAACGAAAAAAACATTAAGGGGGAGTATTGAAATTAATGTTTTTAATATTTTATTTAATAATATTATTTATAATTTGGAGCAGGATTAATAATTAATTAGGTGTCCAAAGAGGATAATAAAAAAATTCCATATTTCCTGTTGTGTGAGTGAATAAAAGAAAGAAGAGCCATGGCTCTCTTTCCATTCTCTCTCGTGTGTGTGTATACTGTAGCAATATAAAGTCTTTATCTTTTTGATATCTATCTCCCAAATAAAACCCCACAAATATCTCTAATCAAATGAAGCCCAAATTTTAACAGCGCGATGGTTCGTTTTTGGAACATGGTTCATTTGATTTCATGTTCCAAGACTATAGATGTAACTAATGTGCTTGATCTTTATTTCAAGAAAGTTTTGAAGTTGCATAAACAAGTGAACGTAAACATTAGCAAGCAGAATCAGAAATATGAGCACAACGCTAAAAAAAGGAAAAGCATCAGATAGTTGAAGAAACTGATTTGAAATGGATACACTTGAGCAGAGTGTTTTCGTCGAGGAGTCAAGAAAAACTTAAACCACGTGCAAATAAGTTTTTGCGACGCATTGGAGATATTCTCTACAACGTGGAATTACAAAAAAACACATGGAGTATTGAGTGTGTTTACTATGAAGCTTTTTTTTTCGTGGAATTACAAAAAAACACTTGAGGACAAGTTTTTTCAACAAGGAGGAAATGACGCATGCCGATGCCATGTCATATATATATGGATACAGTCGGGGTATATTGGAGTTGCTTATTATTTAATAAACGGTAGTAAATATGATAGTTAATATCATGCATGCTGAATTTGGGGTATGAAGTTAGATTTATTATCATGCATGCTGACTCTTTGTAGTGAAGTAGAGTTAATTACCTTAGTTGTGTTTTTTTATTGGTCCATAAAAAAAGTTCTCATTTGATGTAAGAATCATATTATATGAATGAAAATTATACTTATTTTGAGTTGAATCAGTTCACTATTTTCTCTTGAGACTCCGGAAAGTCAGAGAATTGTATTTTTTTATCATTTTTGCTTTGACATATCATTTGTACATCTCGTACAAATGGCGGCACTTGCTATGCAGTGGAATAACACCCTTCGTGAAGAAAATGAGTTGAGATATCTTGTGTTCTAGCAAAACGCTGAGATTGATGAGATCGGACACCTTGTGCAACAACTTCTAGAGAGTATTTCTCTCATGGAAGATGTGTAACGTTAACCGAAGTTAACAATAGTACAACAACACGTTGCACTAGCTAAGGATCACAACCGAAATATAGAAGAAGAAACGATTCAACGGAACTTGAATTTTATTATAGAAGAAAGAGAGAGATACAAAATATTTTCAGGTGTTCAAATGACACAAACTACATCCCTATTTATAGGCTACATCATGCCTCTTCACTAGTGTGAATATACCTCTTCATTAGTGTACATGATTCATGAATATGACTCTTCACTAGTGTGAACATAACTTTTCACAAGTGTCCAGAACATTCATGAACATGACTTTTCACACACCCATGCATGATAAACATAATTAATACAAAATACTACTTTAAAAATTAACACTCCCCCTTAAAGTGTATTTTTGGACACGAGCCCCAACTTGACTCGCAACAACTCAAACACCCCCTTGGAGAGAGACTTTGTGAAGATATCCGCTACGTTATCTTTGCTTCTCACTTCCATAATTTCAATGGTTTCATCAAGAACTTTTTCTCGAACGAAGTGATTATCAATCTTGATATGTTTGGTCCTTGCATGACAAAATTGGATTAGTTGCCAACTTCAGAGCACTTTGGTTATCGCCTTGAATATTCGTCGGATAAGAAATAACTTCATTGATATCCTCGACCAAACGTCTTAACCAAACACATTCTTGTGCGGCAAACGACGATGCCTTGTACTCTGCTTCGGAAGTCGAAAGAGAAACTGAATCGTGTTTCTTGCTACGCCATGAAACACACGCATAACCGCAAAATAAAACATAACCGGATGTAGACATCCGGTCATCCAAATCACCATCCATATCAGCATTAGCATATCCATGCAAAACAAAGTCAGAACTCTTCTTGTACAATAGCCTCAAATTGAGAGTTGTATTCACATACTTGAGAAATCTTTTCGCTGCATCAAGATGTGATTTTGTTAGAGCTTGCATAAACCGACTCACAAGGCCAACCGAAAAAGCGATATCCGGTCTTGTAATCGTGAGATAAATAAGACTTCCAATAAGTGCACGGAATTTTTGAGAATCCGGAAGATCCTTCGCATCGTTACGTCTCGACTTCAAATTTGCATCAAGTGGAGTAGAGCAACGCTTCCCGTCTTTCATGCCAAATCTTTCAAAGAGTTTTTCGCCATATCCTTTTTGAGAAACGAAAATTCCGTCTTTCCTGCATTCCACTTCCAATCCAAGAAAGTGATTAAGTTCTCCAAGATCCTTCATCTCAAATCGAATCGAGAGCAACGATCGAAGTTTAGCCACTTCGTCTTCATCATTCCTGGTGATAATCATATAATCCACATATAGAAGAACAATAACATGCAAACCCGATTTCTTTTTCACAAATAAACCGTGATCAGAATCTGAAGAAGAGTAACCACAAAACTACAAATATTCAGCAATCTTGCCATACCAAACTCGCGGTGCTTGCTTCAAACCATAAAGCGCCTTCTTCAACTTGCAAACGTACTCCGGATGAATGTTAAAGACATATCCAAGAGGTTGCTCCATATAGATTTCCTTGTCAAACTCGCCATACAAGAAATCATTCTTGACGTCCAATTGCCAAAGCTTCCAACCAAAAGAAGCGGCCATTGAAATTACAACTCGCACGGATGTCATATTCTCTACGGGGATGATGAAGGGAATTATCCCGTCCGCGGGCCCGCGCAGCGGATATGAAGGCCCGGTCCGGTTCCCAAATCCCGAGATCACGCTTCGATATCGAGGGTACGATGTAAAGTAGGATAGACGATTACCAGCGTGAAATTGATCACGCACGACGGGTTGATCGCTCGCATCCTTCTCTTCCTCGGTGTCACGTTGGTGACTAGCCCGTGCGTCCCATACCACACGTCTCCCACTGTTTTGACACGCCTCCGGTTGTCTTCGTGCGTCCCACGTCCACACGCTTCCACAACCTTTCACTCTCTTACTTCTCCGGTTTGATCACAAACGGAGAGCCACAAAGTGAGAACTCCTCTACCCGTATCCAGCGTGAGTCATAGCACCACGGTCGCGGATGCACCTGCCTAGACGATGCACCGGCGAACTTGCATGATTGCTTTCGATTCTCTAGACGGAGAAAACTCTTTTCTCTTTCTCTCTTTCTCTTCGTACTCTTTCAACACTTGATAAGAGTCTCTCTAATTTCTAGACCGAATTAGACTTCAATTGATCTGAATTGTCTGTATAGTCTAAATTGAGAGAGAGAGAGAGAAACATCCTATTTATTCAACATAGGATAAAGATGGGCCAAAATGTTTGTATATCTACTATACACCTTTTCAAACAGAAACTGCATACACCCTTTCAGTGTTCTGTTGAAACGAAATTGTTAAATCGTTCCAAACGACTTTACACCTTCATGAAAGTTGTAGATAATCTTATTATCTTTCCAACCCAATTTGGCCCAGCCCAATTGGAGTTCGGATGCGAAAGTTATGACGGTTTTACTAACTGTATGTCAAACTGTCGCACCCTTTCGGTATTTCATTAAAACGACACTGATACTTCGCTCATATGAAATATATTTCTACATGAAAGTTCTAGATAATCTCATTATCTATCTAACCCAATTTGAACCATTCAAATTGGAGTCGTGATCTGAAAGTTATATCAGTTTTACTAAAACTGTTTCTTATGCCCACAAACGCTCACGTTCGTTTTTTCTTCTACGTACAATTTTAGCGTTGATCCAAAACTGTATTTCCTTCAGTCTCCCACTCAGTTTCAGATCTACCTAAAAGGTACTCATGTATATCATATAAACATTATATCAGAGAATCTAGCCCGCGTATGATATACGCTAAAGCCATGCACATCTCATGTGCAAAAACTTGCAATCAAGCCCGACATAGTACGACTCGTTGTGTGACCGTGTAGGTTCGTTTAACGATGGCAGTAGGGCGTTTCCAAGGCACTACAAGCCCATGAGCGGGATCTAGTCACTTCATCATGGCTACCCATGTTAACACGAAAAATGATTGTGATCATTGTGCCTATCTCGAATAGCGGTTATTAGTTCTCTTGTTTGCGATATCCGTTAATCAAAAGGCATGGTTATAGTCATACTTACATTTTGATTAACTATACTTATTCCTCCATTCCGAATTGAGTTAACAATTTCAATCGATATTAACCATTAATATCACTGACTACGGCCGTAGTTTTCGTTAATCAATTCATCGAGCGGCCTAAGAGACATCTCTTCCTTTCGGAATAAACAATTCCTATCTTGAAGACTCATATTGAATTCCGTGTTTCAGACAATACCAAATGATGACCGTTTTGGCCCCTTGTTACAGCAGGCGTAAGGTCATATCAAAGCATTGTGTTACGCACGTAACGCAATCAATGGTCCCCTCAAGTGTGAAGAACCTAATACCCTACTCGTCGCGAGTCCATCTATAATGACTAAATCATGTCATGGTCTCGCGGCTTTGGTCATATCCAATACATGTAACCTAACATATATCTACGTTCCCGATTCGACAAACACTTTGTCCCATGATTAGCAAAACATAATCATCTCCTCGGCTAACGTACTAGTGTACGCGTTCAGTCTATTCCCTTGTAATAGAAATGCTTCTCTCTTAAGCAAACTGACCCACGACTAGGGATGTTTAGAAATGAAACTTTATGTGTGACGATTTTGCTGCACATAATCATCAATTATGCCGACATCCACACAAGCTCAAATCCGGGTTCATGTAACGATCATATTACACAACCCGCACACAGTTTTCATATAAGGTGAATCCATATTTTTAAAGGGATGCATTCATATGGATTAAGTATTTGGGTGATACAACGTTTACCTATGGGTATCTCCATACCCATAACCTGCGAGGACTATCGTATTAGATAACTACACTCTACTCTCTTCTTCCTCCTCTAGGTATCTCTATACCCATAGTCATCGCATGACAGTCATGTGAAGGAAATACAGTTTCGGATCAACCGTAAAATTGTACACAAGGATAAATGAATGTACGCGTTCGTGGGTATAAATAATGTGTATATTAGATGCACATATGTATATTGGATATACATGGTTAAATTGATAAGAAACGGTTTTTATTAAGAATACCAGAAAATTCAGTTTAAGCCGTTTTAGTAAAACTGGCATAACTTTCAGTAGGAAACTCCGATTTGAATGGTTAAAATTGGGTTAGATAGATAATGAGATTATCTAGAACTTTCATGTAGGAATATGTTTCATTTGAACGACGTATCAGTGTCGTTTTAATGGAATACCGAAAGGGTGCGATCGTTTGACATACAGTTAGGAAAACGTCCGTAACTTTCGTATCCGAACTCCAATTGGGCCAGATCGAATTGTGTTGGAAAGATAATAAGATTATCTAGAACTTTCGTGAATGTTTAAAGTCGGTTGGAACGATTTAATATTTTCGTTTCAACAGAATACTGAAAGGTTGTCTGCAGTTTTCTGTCTGAAAAGGTGTATATGAGATATACATACCTTTTGGCCCATCCTTATCATATGTGATATAAATAGGATGTCTCTCTCTCTCTCTCTCTCTCTCTCTCTCTCTCTCTCTCGAGACCAGATCATTCAGATCAATCTATGGTATTATTCAGAATATTCCAGAAATATAGAGACATCTTTCTAGAGAGCGAAAGAGTGCGAAGAGAGAAAACCGAGAAAAGAGTTTTTTCTCGATGTAGAGAATCGATCTAATCAAGCAAGTTCGCCGGTGCAGCGTCTAGACAGTTGTATCCGCGACCGACGAACTCCGACTCACGGTGGATACAAGTAGAGGAGCGACACTTGTGGCTCTCCGATTGTGATCAAACCGAAGGAGCAAAACTGTTGGCTGCGGAAGAGTGTGGACGTGGGACGCACGAAAGACAACCGGAGGCGTGTCAAGACGGTGGGAGACGTGTGGTATGGGACGCATGGGCTAGTCACCAACGTGACACCGGAGAAAGAAAGGATGCGAGCAATCAATCTGTCGTGCGTGATCAATTTCACGCTGGTAATCGTCTATCCTTCTATTGCATCGTAGCCTCGAAGTCATGGCGTGATCTTGGATTTTGGGAACCGGACCGGGCCTTCATATCCGCTGCGCGGGCCCGGGGACGGGTGAATTCCCAACAGTGGTATCAGAGTGATCGCCATCGATTCGAGGGTCGAATCATAGTCGTATATTCGATATACGCACGGGTTATCAAAGCTCGTACCCGTTTGCATGATGTTACATATAGAGAATCAAATTTCGTTAAAATCACAAGTGGAATTCACTAGAGATCAATCAAAAGTTGATTGAGAGTATCTAGGAATGATCGTGAAAAAGTTTCATGATTTATCGTTTTAGAAACGAGCGAAAACGGAAGAAACGGCGAAATCTGCAGAAAAATAGTTTTTCTGCCGCCCCGGGGGCAGTTTTTGGCCACCCGGACGCGTCCCGGGCGTGGATTTTTGCCCACCGGACGCGCCCCGTGGGTACTGCCTCAACGCAGTAACCCCTTCTGGATGCTGATTTTATTTTCGCCATAACTTTGGCTACGAAGCTCGGAATTTTGAGTTCTTTATATCGATACGATCGGCATCAAACATACTATCATATTAGATAATTTATTATTTATAATAATTAATTTACCTAATTAAATCATATGCATTTATAAAATCTTGTGATAGTGATGTAATATGATTATGTCACGAATTTAGAAACATGAAAACCTTGTGTATATAAAACCTAGTAAGTTGATGTATGACACAACAAATCCCTCACAGCGAAATTTGAAATGATAGAATTTTGCGTAATTATAAACTAACTAGATGTCTCCCATTGAAATAGTTGTCATGTTTGTTTACACATATACGTGTGGATTGGGCCTTCGTCAGGCATGCGTATACGCGTAGTTCAATAGGACAATAAGCTTTAGTATAATTTAAATGTGGATTGGGCCTTCGTCAGGCATGTTTAAATTTAAACTAGTTGATACGTTTAGTATGGTTTTAGTTTAGATATTCAAGTTAATCGGATTAATTGGATAAGACATAGTTGAAATACACACACGGAATTGGGATTGTATGTGATTTGATCCATCACCGAAATTCTATAAAGGTTCAAGAGTCGTATTGGATACGATTGGATATTAGTCCTACCTAAATAAGCGAGATCTCACTCGATAGGCTTTCGTCACTTGTGGGAGGATTGCGAAATATGGATCTTGAGTGTTATGGACTTGGAGTCCCGTATCGGTATGAGGGTTATCGATTCGATAAAATAACACTATTCATATAATCATCATATAAGCATATAGATTAAGTACGCATGGTTAGGAGCTTAATCTTCATCATCCGTTTAGAATTATGTTTTCAAGCAACACCAAATATATCGATGAGATCGATATGATAGATAGCTTTTGAGCCGTAATTACCATAATTAACCTTGATAGTCAAAGAATAGTTCTTAGACTTAAAGGAACGTGTTGGACACGAAAATGGTAGATTCTGGGCTCGAGGCTTTGGCTTTAGAGAAAGCCGGGTTCGATAAACTTTAAGAAGAAATCGAACGAGATTACGTGCCTTGTGGTGGCATGTATAGACGCAAATTTCTCAAATTTTTTTTGAGAATTCGGGTGTATACGAAAGTAAAACACAACGCTCATGAAATAGTTTCAAGAGCTAGAGTGCGTTGAATGGTTCAATGCGGCTCAAAGAGTAGGTTAATTTTGAGACGCCTTATGGGTCTTTGATTAACACTCGTGTGTTGGTGGTACGAAATTTGATCTTCGTGACCGAATATCATATGCATTTGATAGACAAGTCAATCCCGAAATTGCATAAGATGCGATTCAAATTAGAATTGGAGATGCTCGGAGCATCCGAGGAATCCAGTGCATATAGATGCGTGGATGTCCTTGTAATTCAAAGGCGGGATCGGAAGAAATAAATGTCTAAGGGTATTTTGGGAAAAATGTTTTTCCAAACAGAAAGTTCGGACAAGGAGTTGTCCAAAATAATGACTCAAAGAACGGTGAAATCCAAGGAGGATTAAACCTAGAAGTTGATTGCTTCTTTTGGCGTTGCCGTTATGGCCATATAAACGAGATAATCGTATCTAGATTCCATATGATGGATTACTAGAATCAATCGAATTAGATTCAATTGGTTAAACGCGATACTTATTTATTAGGCAAAGACGACAAAGTGCATCATTCTCCAAAGGTTGGAGAAAGATCCAACGAATTATTGGAAATTACATTTAAATGTAAATGTTCCGATAAGTTCCGAGGCAAGAGGAGGCTATCAGTATTTTGTTACGTTTATGGACGATTAAAATAGATACGGTAATATCTATTTAATGAGGGCCGAAACAGAGACTTTTGAAAGGTTCAAAAAGTTTCAAAAACGAAATACAAAATCAACTAGGCAAGAAAAACAAAGCTTTTCGATAGGATCGAGAAGGCAAGTATTTGAGCTACGCGCTTCGATAGGATCGAGGATACGATATTTGAGTTATACGTATTGATGATCATTTATGATTGTGGAATCGTTTCACGATTACCTTCATTCGGAACATTAAGATGTATTCGAAAAGAGGAAATGAACACCTGTTGGACATGGTTCGATAAATGAAAAGTCAAACGGATCTCCCAAAAATGTTTTGGGGATACGCCCTTGAGACAGCGGCACTAATGAATGGTGCATATAAGATATGGACCATAAACCTTCTAATTGGTACAAAAGACGCCATATGAGATATGGATCGGAATGGTTCCGAAGTTGTCATTTGTAGAGATTTGAGGATGTGAGTATATTTCGAAATTTGTTTTGATTAAACTCAATCCCAATTCTGAAAATTGTTCGTTTATCATATATCCTTAAGGAAACTAAAGGGTATTAGTTCTAACGTCCCAACGAAAATGAGATTTTCGTGGCTCGAAGAGATGCCTTCTTGGAGGAGGACATATTGCGCACAAGTTTGGAACTTGATGCCATTTATCCCTACGCGGGCTAGTGGGAGTAGAATAAATCTCGAAAGAGTTCGAGATCTGGAAAATGAACATTGTACCGATGAAAGTTGACACGACTTTATCAAGAGTTGATGAATACGAGTCGAACACACAAAGGAATTTTTCATAGATCCAGTAGACTATATCATAAATACGGATTTATCGTGGCTAATGATGATAGATCGAAATCATATAATGATTCGATATCCTACAAGGATGCTATGAAAATGACGATTCCATATTGCAAGATGCCATGAAATCTGAGATTCGATCCGTGTAGATTATCAAGTTTAGAACTTGATTTCATTACTTTCAGGGTTAGACCCGTGAAATATCAATGAGTTTTCAAGATGAGAACCAACACGGATAGGAATACGCATATAACAAAGCGAGGCTTGCAGCGAAGAGTGTCAAGTAATTCATAGTTGGACTATGAAGAAACATTTTCGCATGTTGCCAAGCTTTCACATTCTCAAAATTCTGCTTGTCATGGTCGCATATTATGACTCTATGATGTGGCAAAATGGATGTCAAAACCGAATTTCTTAACATAAATTTTATAAAAGGATGTGTACTTGACACAACCTTACGGTTTTGTCGATTCATAAGAATCGGGGAAAGGATATGCATGCTTTAGCGATCCATATGATGGATTAGAGAAAGCTTCTCGGAATTGGAAATTTCGTTTTGACGAAATTATAAACTGTTATAACATTGTCGGAACGAATGGAAACTTTGTGTATACATGAAGGTTAGTGGGAGCCGCGTTATATTTCTTGTAGCGACAAAGGATTTAGGCGAGACCGCTTATGAATTAAGCGTGAAGATCTATAGGATAGATCTAAGAAGTTCCTCGATCTAGATTATAGCACGTATATCGACATAATGTTGAAAATGGTTTTCAACATATAATTCCTTGGAGGAGTTACATCGAAATGTCGAATGGCAGAAATTTTCTACGGCTCGATGTGAGACATCAAGCAGGGCGAAAAGTAATAATATGATGCTTTATATTTGATGTGAAGATCTATTATATCTGCCATGACATGTATGTGGCTATACGTCGTACACATAAAGCGTCTAAATTACCGTCAATAAAATCCAAGAGAATCACACGAGTTTGAATGTAATGAGATTACATGAGACTAACTCTTGTGAATGTATAATGGTTATACATATATATACATAATGGTTATGTATATTTAAACCCATCGGGATTTACATTGATAACGGTGAAGTTTATTCTTGAATACTTTGCGAAAGAATTCAGGATTTTATTTTATCTATAATGGTGTGGAGGACGTGTTGGTTATAAAGAGTTATAACAACAACAGTTTCCAAATATTAAGCACGTCCAAATATGTAGCACGACTTTCGATCACAAATTGTGTACGTATTTTGCTTAAATGAAAACAAGGTCATGTGGAAAGGTTCCACACGAGTAACGATTCTATTCAGGGAGGCGAGTATATTGCGGTTATTAATCGCAAAAGGAAGCGGTATGGATCAAGGATACATGACCAAACTCGAGTAGTCACGAGTTATCGGATTTATGGTTGTGTATTGCGTGATACGCAGTAGTACCAGCCAAAAATGCCGAGGTCAAAACCACTTCTAGCCAATCCTCAGAAAATTTCATTTGACCCATGAAATTTTGTGAAAAGTTGTGATCATAGGTATTGGAAATGTTCCAAACCTGATGTTGATTAACACTAGCAGCAACGTGCGGACCCGTTTACAAAACCGCTCTCTCTAGTCGCGCGTGACTGTCATGCGATGACTCTGGGTATGAGATACCTAGAGGAGGAAGAAGAGAGTAGAGTGTAGATATCTAATACGATAGTCCTCGCAGGTTGTGGGTATGGAGATACCCATAGGAAAACGTTGTATCACCCAAATACTTAATCCATATGAATGCATCCCCTTTAAAAATTTTGTTTACTTAAATTTTTATGCATTCACCTTATATGGAAACTGTGTGCGGGTTGTGTTATTTGATTACATGAACCCTGATTTGAGCTTGTGTGGATGCCGGCATAATTGAGGATTATGTGCAGCAAAACTGTCACACCTAAAGTTTCATTTCTAAACATCCCTAGTCGCGGGTCAGTTTGCTTAAGAGAGAAGCATTTCTATTACAAGAAAATACACTGAATGCGTACACTAGTACGTTAGCCGAGGAGATGATTATGTTTTGCTAATCATAGGACAAAGGTGTTTGTCGAATCGGGAACGTAGATATATGCTAGGTGACATATATTGGATATGACCAAAGCCGCGAGACCATGACATGGTTTAGTCATTATGGATGGACTCGCGACGAGTAGGGTATTAGGTTCTTCATACTTGAGGGGACCATTGATTGCGTTACGTGCGTAACACAATACTTTGATATGACCTTACGCTCACCGTAACAGGGAGCTAAAACGGTCATCATTGGGTATTGTCCAAAACACGAAATTCAATGTGAGTCTCCAAGATAGGAATTGTTTTTTCCGAAAGGAAGAGATATCTCTTTGGCCACTCGATGAATTGATTAACGAAAACTACGGCCGTAGTCAATGATATTAAAGACGGTGGAAGCGCTTGGACGTGGAACGCACGGAGACAACTGGAGGATCGTCAAGACGGTGGGAGACGTGTTGTATGGGACGCACGTGCTAGTCACCAACGTGACCGGAGAAAGAAGGAAGAGCGATCAACCCGTCTTGCGTGATCAATTTCACGCTGGTAATCGTCTATCCTTCTATTGCATCGTACCCTCGAAGTCATGGCGTGATCTTGGATTTTGGGAACCGGACCGGGCCTTCATATCCGCTGCGCGGGCCCGGGGACGGGTGAATTCCCAACATCATGCACGACTAAAGAGAGCGGTTTTGTAAATGGGTCCGCACGTTGTTGCTAGTGTTAATCTTCATAAGGTTTGGAACATTTCCAATACCTACGATCACATGTTTTCACAAAATTTCATGGATCAAATGAAATTTTCTGAGTATTGGCTAGAAGTGGTTGTGACCTCGGCATTTTTGGCATGTACTATTGCGTTTCACGCAATACACAACCATAAATCCGATAACTCGTGACTACTCCGAGTTTGGTCATGTATCCTTGATCCATACCGCTTCCTTTTGCGATTAATAACCGCAATATACTCGCCTCCGTAAATAGAATCATAAACTATTAGTCGTGTGGAACCTTTCCACGTAACCGTGTTTTCGTTCAAGCAAAACATGTACACACTTTGTGATCAAAAGTCGTGCTACATATTTGGACGTGCCAAATATTTGGAAACTGCCGTTGTTATAACTCTTTATAACCAACACATCTTCCACACCATTATAGATAAAATAAAATCCTGAATTCTTTCGCAAAGTATTCAAGGATAAACTTCATTGCTATCAATACAAATCCCGATGGGTTTAAATATACATAACCATTATGTGTGTGTGTATATATATATATATATATATATATATGAGGATGGCTAAGATATTTAATTAAGTATCTTGAGTTTGGTACTTAGGATTTTTTTACCATTGGATTTGCGTTGAGATTTGTGCATTTAGTGATGAGTATAAACATTTATGGAAATCATTAATGATGAATATAAATATCTTTAAAAATCACCAAATCTCAAAGTAAATCCAATGATAAAAAAGTCCTAAGTATCAAACTCCCGATACTTAACTGAGTATCTTAGCCATCCTCTATATATATATATATATATATATATATATATATATATATATATATATATATATATATATATATATATATATATATATATATATATATAACCATTATACATTCACAAGAGTTAGTCTCATGAAAGTTCTAGATAATCTCATTATCTATCTAACCCAATTTGAACCATTCAAATTGGAGTCGTTATCTGAAAGTTATATCAGTTTTACTAAAACAATTTATTATGCCCACAAACGCGTACGTTCGTTTTTCCTTCTACGTACCATTTTAGCGTTGATCCAAAACTGTATTTCCTTCAGATGAAAGTCTCTTCATAGTCTTCGCGATACTTTTGAGAAAATTCTCTCGCCACAAGCCTCACCTTGTAACACTCAACACTTCCATCTGTTAGGATCGCTGTCGCAGAGACACGCGCAAGAACAACACACGGACACAAGTATTTTTACGTGGAAACTCCTAAGAAAAAAAACCACGGCCACCGGTGCTCAAACTATTTTACTATACTGGAGAAAGAGAGAATACAACTTGGTGGAATTAATGAAAACCCTAACCTAGCCCCTCTAATAGCTAAGTCCCAACCCAATACAAGAAAATAATACAAGGAAATAATCAGTGCCTTAATTACCATTTGAAAAAATACAGTTTCGGATCAACCGTAAAAGTGTACATATAAGGATATATGAACATGAATGTTCATGGGTTGATTAAATGCATAATATGATTGTGCAAAGTTAAGTTCCAGAGAGTGGTTCGTTCGAACTAACCGTCGGGTCCGTTCGAACGGACCGCCACGAGTGTAAAATGGTTTTACACATATTCATTCCAGAGAGTGTTTCGTTCCAACTAACCTTATGGTTCGTGAGAACTGACTACTACGAATGTAATTTGGAATTAACACATAAATGAGGCAGAAGATGGTTCGTTCTAACTGACTTTATGGTTCGTTCCAACTGACTGTTTGGTTGGTTCCAACTGACCTTTTCGTGTATAAAATGGTTTTATACATACTCATTCCAGAAAGTGGTTAGTTCCAACTAACCTTATGGTTCGTTCCGACTAACCTCAAGGTTAGTTCCAACTGACTTCAAGGTTAGTTCCAACTAACCTCATGCTGGAAGTGTATATTGGATATACACAGCCTTTGACCCAATCCTTATCCTATTTTGTTATAAATATGATGTTTCTCTATCTTTATTTTTAGACAATAATTAAGTCCAATCCAGTCGATCATTCCATCAAGGAGTTGAAAGAGTGCGAAGAAAGAGAGAAAGAGAAAAGAGGAGAAAAGAGTTTTCTCTAGAGAATCGAAAGCAATAATGCAAGTTCGCCGGTGCATCGTCTAGGCAGGTGCATCCGTGACCGAGGTGCTATGAGTCACGGTGGATACGGGTAGAGGAGCGACACATGTGGCTCTTCGTTTGTGATCAAACCGGAGAAGTAAACGAGTAAAAGGCTGTGGAAGCGTGTGGGCATGGGCCACACGAAGACAACCAGAGGCGTGTCAAGACGGTGGGAGATATGTGGTATGGGACGCACGGGCTAGTCACCAACGTGACACCGAAGAAGAGAAGGATTCGAGCGATCAACCCGTCGTGCGTGATCAATTTCACGCTGGTAATCGTCTATCGTACTTTGCATCGTACCCTCGATATCGAAGCGTGGTCCCGGGATTTGGGAACCGTACCGGGCCTTCATATCTGCTGTGCTGGCCCGGGGACGGGATAATTCCCTTCACCATTCAAACACGGCAATAAGAATATATGGAGAACTTTTTT
This sequence comes from Luzula sylvatica, assembly GCA_946800325.1. Taxonomy (NCBI): domain Eukaryota; kingdom Viridiplantae; phylum Streptophyta; class Magnoliopsida; order Poales; family Juncaceae; genus Luzula; species Luzula sylvatica. The sequence goes on from OX326956.1 coordinate 44,424,943, forward strand.
TATCTCCTCAACATATTCCTTTCCCCAATTTTCAGGATCCTCGGTTTTCTTGAAGTCTTCATACCATAACAATCTCCCACTTGGAGACTTCATCCTCAATCTTCATTTCTCCCGTCCCGAGCGGGACCTCCTTGAGCCCGGCGACAGCTCCCATCCTGAGGCGACTCACAGCCTCAGCTTGTCGGTGGGGACTTCCTTGGTCAGCATATCTGCAGCGTTCTTGGCACCTTCGATCTTCTCTAACGACATGATCCCGTCCTTCACAAGTTCCCGGACGTAGTGATACTTCAGCTGGATGTGCTTGGTCCTCGAGTGGAACACCGGATTCTTCGCGGGACATAAGGCACTTTGACGGTCAGTGTAAAGTGTCTTGCATCCTTGAGCTTTGCCAATCTCCTTCAGAAAAGTCAGGAGCCATACAATCTCCTTTCCAGCCTCCGAGATTGCCATATACTCAGCCTTCGTTGACGATAGCGACACAGATTTCTGCAATCTCGACATCCAACTCACCGTCGTGCCTCCCATCGTGAAGACATAACCGGAATTTCTCTTCCGACTATCCACATCTCCCTTCCAGTGCTTGATGCACAGTGCCACCTTTCTTGTAGCACAGTGCCATGCTTGCGGTGCCCTTCAAGTATCTCAGTAGCCACTTAATCGCCTTCCAGTGCTTGATGACGGGGTTTGCCATGAACCAGCTCATGATTCCTACTATGTAGGTCTCGTGCACACCATGGCGTACATTAGGCTACCCACTGCCGATGAATACAACACGTTCTACATCCTCTTCCTCTCCTCCGTGGTCTTCGGTGACTGCGCCTTGGAGAGTTTGAAATGTGCACCGAGTTGGCTACTTCTCGGCTTGGTGTCATCTACTCGAGATCACTCCAACACCTTCTTAATGTACTTCTCTTGCGACACTGTGAGAGTACCCTTGCTTCGATTTCGAGTAATTCGCATCCCAAGGATTTGGCTCGCCTCTCCAAAATTCTTCATTTCAAATCCTCTCGACAACTCCCTCTTGAGCTTGTCGATCTCCCTCATGTTCAAACATGCAATGAGCATATCATCAACATACAAAAGCAATATAATGTATGTTTCTCCAGTGCTCTTGTAGTAGAAATAAGGGTCGGTGTCACCCCTGCGGAAACCACGATCACACATGAACTTGTCGAACTTCTTGTACCACTTCTTTGGAGCCTACTTAAAACCGTACAAGTACTTCTTAAACCTGCACACAAGATCCTCCTTTTCCAGCATCTCGAAACCTTCATGTTGCACCATATAGATGTCCTCCTCCAAATCGCCATGAAGGAACGCTGTCACATACATTTGCTCGAGGTACAAATCCTCCGCTATTACAATACTTAACACCGTGCGAATAGTCGTCAGCTTCACCACCGGCGAGAACACCTCCGTGTAGTCGATTCCCTTCTTCTGAAGAAACCCCTTAACTACCAGCCTTGCCTTGTATCTTTTGTTGCCATCTGATTCGTCCTTCACTCGGTAGGCCCATTTGTTTTGCAGCGACTTCTTGCCATCTGGCAACCGGGTCACTTTCCAAGTATTGTTCTTATGGAGAGACACAATCTCCTCTTTCATCCCGTGCTCCCACTTGACCAAATCACCTCCCTCTACAACCTATCGGTAGCCTTCTGGTTCACCCGCATCGGTTAGCAGCAAATGATGGAGTGTTGGTGAATAACAGTTTGGTGGGTTAATCCTCCGGCTTGATCGTCTCACAGTTGGAGTTTCTGGGCTTTCCTCTTGCGCGATTTCAGACACGTCTTCATCCCCATTTTCAGTCACATCCTGGACCGAAAACTCATCTTCCTCGGGCTCGCTCGACTCGTCATTGCTCGTGATTTGATGGACACTCTCCTCCCGTTTCGTTTCGCCTCCGGAACCGAACCTGTTCATGTAGAGTTCCTCTTTATTAAAGGTTGCGTCTCTTGACCGAATTATTCTTCGACCTTCCTCGATCAAAATCGATAACCGAAGTAATTCGATCCGTAGCCAATGAACACACATCTTTGGGCCTTCGCGTCTAGTTTGTCCCTCTTCTCTGCGTCGATATGGACATACGAGATGCTCCCCAAAATTCGCAAATGACCAAGGGAAATCTTCTTTCCTCTCCATTTCTCTTCAGGTAGCTCGAGGTTGAGGGATTTCATCGGAGTACGGTTGATAAGGTGTGCGGACGTGTTAACCGCGTGCAATCGCATCGCCCTTGCCCGTTCATTCAGAGTTCGATTCATCGTTTCTGCCACCCCGTTCTGCTGAGGTCGATTCGGAACCGTCCGAATCTGCTTGATCCCTTGTTCCGCACAAAATCCTCTGAACTCTGCACCGTCTTACTCCCCTCCATTATCCGACTTTAAGCATTTCAGCTTCAAGCCGGTCTCGGTCTCGACTTCTGCCTTCCACCTTTTGAACACATTAAACACGTCATATTTGTGTTTAATAAAATAGATCCATACCTTCCTGGTTGAATCATCGATAAATGTGACGTAGTATCGTGACCCTCCGATAGACTGGACCGGAGCTGCCCCCCCACACGTCGATATGCACCAGGTCTAACTTCTCCATCTTGAGTTCTCGTTCGGCCTTCCAAAAACTAACCCGTCTTTGCTTGCCGAGCACACAGTTCTCATAGAAACCGGTTTGTACCGATTTTACCTTCGGTAACAACCCCTTGGAAATCAACACTTGCATCCCTTCGTGACTCATGTGATCGAGCCAATTGTGCCATAACATCGGATCAGTCGCTGCTCCCGAAAATGCCAAAAAATCTCCTCTATTATCGGTAAGATAGAGAGTTCCTGTCTTCGTACCTCTTGCTATCACCATGGCCCCCCTTACAATCTTCCACGACATGTTCCCGAACACCGTCTTGTAGCCTTCACTATCCATCTGCCCGACGGATATCAAGCTCTTCTTCAGACCGGTAATGTACCGAACTCCTCGCAAGATCCATTTAAAATTGTTGCTGGATTTTATCTGGACATCTCCTATGCCCGATACACTCAAAGGCTTTCCATCTGCTAGGTGAACCTTACATAAATCTCCTTTCTTGAAATTTAAGAACTTATGTTTCTACGAGGTTGAGTGGAATGATGCACCCGAGTCCAAAAGTCAGGAGTCAACGGGGTTGTCGACACATAAGATGAGAGCGTGTTCCGTGTCCTGCTCGGCGACAACATTTGTGTAATAAGTATCAAAAATAGGGTTTTGACATTTGTCATGATTATTTACGAAAATATTATGAATCGAAAATTTGTTATTTAATATTTAGTTCTTTTGAAAGCCAAATCAAATATGTATATTATATTCGAGTTTCGAAATGAATTTATTCTCAACTAATATTTTAGGAGTATTTAAGTAAATAAATTATAAGATTCATTTGTGACTTGATTACATAACCATTATTTAATTTATTACTATTAATAAGAACTTTATGGGTTTTGCAAATATGAAATATGTAGGGTTAACGATTATTTTCGAAATTGATTAAAAAAAGAAGCAAAAATGAATTATTTTAGTGAATCAGTTTTAAACAAACTTTACAGAGTCTTCAATATTTTCGAAATTGATTTAGTTAGTATTATATTTTGGTAACGATTATTAGTTCCTGATTTTAAATTGAAGATATTGTGAAGCATATTTCAATAGTTTATTTTTGCGACCATATCTCTAAATAAGTCCATAATTTTATGATCAGTTTTTTTTAGACTGGACATATTTTTATGAACTGATTTGCTAAGACTTTTTTTATCTTGAAGAGATTGTTATATTTCGATGATTGTGAAAACAAAGAAAATTTGATCTAGGAAAAGTTTTGAGAAGTACTAAATTTGTTTAAATTTTATAAACAATTTCGAAAACAATTGGAAAAGGTTGATGATATTTTATTAAGATTTATTATAATTGGATAAATTTCATTTTAGTATACTAAACATTTGTAAATGTTTTCGATTCTATGAAGTACTTGTTTTGCTTTCTCGACCAATGAATTTTGGAATAATTTTGATTGTGAAAAAAAAAAAATATATATATATATATTACTGTTATATTTCATTGAATGGTTCTTCACTTTTTATTTGAAAAATAATTTTGTTAGAAAAAACATGTTATGATTTCCTGAGATCTTACAAATTATTTTTGAAATGTCTTTTTGGGGCCAATATGTGATTATATCTTAGACTGATTTATTAATGAATATTGAAATGGTGATTTAGTGAATATTTTATGTGTGATTTTATGGAAATAATATATGTGTTATATCTTGATTTATAAACTTATTTGAGATTCTATTTAGAAATACGATAAATTAACTTCGGAACTTTTGTCGCACCAAAAGATTTTCAATAATTCTTTGAGAGAATTTGAAAATTGTTTGGAAAATGGTTAATTTGTAATATATTGTTTTTTTTTCATTTAAAAGGTAGTTTTATGTTTAGAGGACTAAACATTTTTTTTAGAGGGGAATAATGTAAAAAATATCAAAAATAGGGTTTTGACATTTGTCGTGATTCTTTACGAAAATATTATGAATCGAAAATTTGTTATTCAATATTTAGTTCTTTCGAAAGCCAAAACCAATATGTATATTATATTTGAGTTTCGAAATGAATTTATTGTCAATTAATATTTTGGGAGTATTTAAGTAAATAAATTATAAGATTCATTTGTGACTTGATTGCATAACTATTATTTAATTTATTACTATTAATAAGAACTTTATGGGTTTTGTAAATATGAAATATGTATGGTTATATTCGAAATGTTATAGTTATTTCTATTTCCAATTGGGCCGAAGCCTAATGACCATTCTTTGAGCGGTTGTATGGGATATACATCAATATAAATCTATGTTAGTTCTTCAGAGCATTACTCATTTCCCCTTCCAAAATATATTTCGCCAGAACACAAAGTAAAGAGAGAAAGAAAACCTAGAGAGGAAATGAAAGAAAATTCCGAGTTAGGAGGTGTAACAGTATTAATATGGAAGACGATATTGAAGTATTTCATTGAGTTTCGAGTTTTTGCTCTTTATCGGCTGATATTGGTTTTCGATTTCGGAGCTAGGTTTTCGATTCTGTTTTGGCGTTGGTCAAGTTCGATCAATCTGTGAGTGTTATTCTCCCTTTTCACCATTATTTATACATATTTTGATTAAAACGATTTTGTTCCAAAAAACGTGTTGAATTGCGAAAACGTATATTATTTCGTTTATGATATAGTGATATTTCGAGAAACTGATTTCGAATATAATTATGATAATTTATGATATTAACGATATATATAATTATGATTTCAAATTAGAGAATTTGATAAATAAAATGAATTTGGATAATGATTTTGAATTACGATTCGAATTTGATATTAGTGATATATTTGGAACTGATTTTGAATAACTGGAACGACGATTTATGATTTAAATGATTTGTGAAAATATGATTTTGAATTTGGATATTCATTCCAATATAGAAAGTATATTTCGAATTTGTTTTCAAAAATGATTTGCGCCAAAAAGCGTGTTTTATTTTATGAAAGTTATTTAGTAAATTATATGGTTATAATATTTTATGAAGAGAAAGATTTTATTTGGATAAAGCGTAAACAAGATTTACGATTTTTAAAGGGTCTCCGAGAGACTCAATATATATGTAGAATTTTATTTGGATAAAACGTAAACCGGGCCTACGATTTTTAAAGATGGTCCTATGAGAACATTACGCGGCTTCTCCGGTATGTTTTAGTTTGTTAGGTGTAGTGTCGCGTGACCCCGTGGCTCTCTTTGGAGGGAACAACGTAGCAATCTTGATGTACTGCAAAGTCCCGATCCATGAGAGGTCTGGCTTTGGCGCATGAATATCCAGTCGTCAGCTCATTTTTTGGGAATTCGCGCTTCCCGAGCTTTTGGATTTGTTTCAACCCGTGTGTGACTTGCTATTAGCGTGGGTTGGCACTTCATTCGAAAGTTATTTGCGCCCTCACCCCGGATAAAATTTAGTATGTATATGCTTAGTATTAGTATATATATATGATTGGATATGAAGGTATGTGATTTTGTTTCGATTTCGAAAAAACGGGGCAATTTGAGATACATTTAGAAAAGTTACGATTTGAAGTTATATGAGATTATTTTATGAATTTATTTGAACAGTACTTATTTTTATTATAACTATTTTTAACGAGATTTCACTCACTTAGTCACTTCCGTGACTAATCTTTTCGATTTACATATTTTTAGTACATGTATCAAAGGTCAAATATCGAGAGTTGCGGGTACCTCGAGAGTGAGAACGCTTACGTTATCTGAATTTCGTATTAATATAATTTATGCTTCCGCAATAGTTTTGTATTATTATTTTAATTCAGTAATGTATGTATATATGTGTGTTGTCGTTGTTTTCGAATCAGTTTAGTATCTTGTTGTTTTGTGATGTTTTCATATGAGAGCCTGTGGTATACGAGTTGTATCCTGGCGGCTTGTCGCACCCTTTTCCATTTTATTTTTGGGGTGCGACAATTTGCAGAACTCGATTTCACCTTCTCCTTGGCTTTGCAGTCCCGTTTCTTGACTTGATACGTCCTCTCGACTTGGCTTGCCCGTGGTTGTTTCTCCTTTGACCTTCACGGCCCCGACTCTCTAAATTGAACGCCGAACTCGAGGAACTCGAGGCTTCTCTCCGCTCCTTTCTCTGAATATCGTCATTCAGGATGCGGTCCCGCACTTCCTCAAAAGTTAGATCCTTTTTAACGCTGATAATGTCTACCGTCGTCGTCCAGCTCTCCGGGAGAGATGACAGTAGCATGAGTGCCTTCATCTCATCATCAAGGTTAAATTTGAAAGAGTCTAATTGGTTTGAAATAACCTGAAAAATATTTAGATAGTCCGCAACAGATCCGTCCTCTGTAATTTGCAGATTGAATAGACGGCGCACTAGGTGCAGCTTGTTTCACGAAGACGGTTTCTCGTACATGTTGGACAGCGCCTTCAAGACCCCGAAAGCCGTCGTCTCCTCCGCTACGTTGAACGCTATGTTCTTGGCCAGCGATAATTGGATATAGCTTATCGCCTTGCGGTTCATCTTCTTCCACTTGTCTTCGTCAGTGATACCTTCCGGCCTTGTCTCAAATAGCGCCTCTTCTAGGTCCTTCTGGCATAGCAACGTTTCTACTTGCATCTTCCAGTAACCGAAGTCTCGCCCATCGAACCGACATACCGAAATCTTGTTCTCGTCCATCACTCGTCTGTTCGAACCTTAACATTCGCTCTGATACCACTTTGTAATGATCGCTGCCGCAGACACACATGCAAGAACAACACACATACACAAGTATTTTTATGTGGAAACCTCGAAGGAAAAAAACATGGCCGCCGGCTCTCAAACTATTTTTATAATGGAGAAAGAGAGAATACAACTTGGTGAAATTAATGAAACCCTAACCTAGCCCCTCTATGTATAGATAAGTCCCAACTCAATACAAGGAAATAATACAAGGAAATAATCACTACCTTAATTACCATTCAAACATGGCAATAAGAATATATGGAGAACTTTCTTATCTCCTCAACAGATTCTTTTTCCCAATTTCCATGATCCTCGAACTTCTTGAAGTCTTCATACCATAACACCATCCGCCTTGTGTTCAACTTGTAAACCCATTTGCAAGTAACTTGATCCACACCCTTGGACTTTGGCACAAGATCCCAAGTTTCATTCTTCCGAAGAGCTTGCATCTCCTCATCCATAGCACTTCCCACGACTTGTTACCTTTCGCTTCATTAGAACATGATGGTTCACCATCCATGGATCGAGAAAAGAAACAAGAATATGTCGTGATGAAATTCTCGTCTCTATATCGAGCAGGTCGAGTAATCTGTCTTGTTGACCTTCTTGGAGGTTGCACATTTTCTTCTTCTTGGGGTTTCACTTCATTACTCCCCCTATCACCTTGCTCGGACTCATTTGTGATAGTTGAAGTAGAAGATTAAGATGAAGATTTCTGACTCGAATCTATAGATGATATTTACACATTCGGCTCTATTGCTAACAAGTCACCTTCACAATTCGGGAAGAATAACGTGTTGGTTAATTCTAACCTAGAGGGGGGTAAATTTGGCAATCTAACTTACACTTAGTTTAGATTTAAACCTAATTTACGGTGCGGAATAAATAATAATTTAGATGATAAAGATGATACCGTACAAACACTTTGACACAAGATGTTTGTTTACGAAGTTCGGTAGGTGGTTGCTTTGTAGCTTTAACTCACCCTTTACTCGCTTAATTGACCGACTCAATTATTTGCGAGTACCTACGTCTCCGGGAATGCCTTGTGCCTCTTTTTGGCTTTCGATTGAATTCCAACTCAACTCGATTACAAGGATTTGCCTAGATCGATTTACACGCTTCTATCGATCTATAGCTTAGGCTCTTTACAATTTGTTGCACTAGCCTATTACACTTTTTCACTAATCGAGCTACAACGTGATCGGTCACGTGAGTGGGATACGATTAGTGGACAATATCGAAAGTAGATCAACGATCTAAAGAGGTTTCTCAAGCTATCAATGGATATAGATAATCACAGCTTAGGGTTTCTCTCTTTTTAGGTTTGAATGTTTGAAAATGAAGGAGTGAGAGAGAGAGAGACCCATGAAGGATTCTATTTATACTCTCTATAGAAATCCTTCAGAAAACTTGAAGTGCGTTCGAACGCATAAAGTCCGTTCAGAACGCACTTGTAGTTTGCACTAGCCGTTTCAAAATAACGTGCAAGTACATCTTGGGTCCGTTCGAACGGACAATGTCCGTTCGTAACGGACTCAATTATACATAGCATTTTGCGTTCACAGGAACAAGAGTCCGTTCAACGCACTGAAAAGTGGGTGAACGGATTCCAGGTTGTCCGTTCGAACGCACATGTGTGTTCGTTCGAACGCACACATCCCTGTGACATTTTTCGTTCACAGGAAGGATTGTCCGTTCAACGCACTCAGAAGGTGGGTGAACGGATTCTAATTGTCCGTTCGAACGGACATGATTGTTCGTTCGAACGCACACATCCCTGTGACACGTTTGGTTCTAATCAAGGTTTAAATGTTTGAAAGTGGCAAGTCCGTTCTGAACGGACTTTGAGTTCGTTCAGAACGCACTTCCTGCTTGACTGAACTCTTTGTTATTTTGAACATGATTTTACTTGAGTTCTACTAGGTTTGTACCTATGGTTTATTTGTGGCGTATCCCACTCACGGAAGGCTTCAACATCTTGATTCTTGATGTATTCCAATGGCCTTCCTTGTGTTCTTCTTTTCTTGTTTATCTTGAGACTTCATGTCCTGATTCTTGATGTAATCCAATGAAATCCTCCTTCACAAGTCCTCCTTCATCTTCGTATCGTACCTATGTTATCCTGCACTTTTCTGGATGTATACATTAGTAATGACAGTGTTTTGAAATAATCAAACTATCAGGAAATTTGAACCAACATAACGATGACACCTCATCAAACACAACATCTCGAGAGACAATGAATTTATGAGTCGTTGGATCCATGCACTTGTACCCTTTCTTCCTTTCATCATAACTGATGAACACACACTTTCGAGCTTTTGCATCTAACTTGGTTCTCTTTTCATCGGGAACATGGACAACCCATGGAGAACCAAACACCTTCAAATGCTTCATGCTCGGCTTCTCTTCAAATATTATCTCATGAGGAGACTTCACATTATTTGGACTGCATGGAAGTCGGTTAATCACATAAGTTGCGCACGCCATACCTTATGCCCATAAAGCCTTCGGTAAATTTTTAGCGTAAATCCAACTCTTACAAACTTCCACAAGATGCCAATTTTTGCACTCTGCCACTCCATTTTGTTGAGGTATATAAGCACAAGTTAAGTCCCTTTTAATGCCATGTTTCTCGCAAAACGAGTAAACTCATTCGAACTAAACTCGCCTCCATTGTCGGTTCGAAACTTCTTTATCTTCTTCACAATAATACCTTCAACTGTTGTTCTGAATTCTTGAAACTTCGAAAATACCTCCGATTTATCCTTCACAAAATAGACCCAAGTGTATCTCGTGAAATCATCAACAATGGCCCGCATGTATCGAGCACCTGAATAAGACAATGTTTGAGTCGGGCCCATCAGATCACTATGAACAAGTTCCAATGGACTGTTACACCTTGAAAGGGACTTATCGAAAGTTCGTCGATGTGATTTCCCATACTGGTAACCCTCACACAATTCGACTCCATTCGGGAAAGAAAGTTGCGAAAGACCGTTTACGAGATTCTTGGAAGTCATTGCTTTTAACTTGCCCATATTCACATGACCAAGCCTTGCATGCCAGATCGACGCACCATCATTGGAACTCATCTTATCGACGTTGGAAGAAGAAGCCGATAAAACTTACAAATCATTTACTCTTTTACCAACATGCGTAATGCCGGCCTTCACCTCCTCAACATTTCGAAGGAACTTCATATATTTTGGACAAAAGAGAACATAATTGCCTGCATCAGCCGCGTTCGTCACCGAAAGAAGATTCTTCTTCATGCCGGGTACATGATAAACACTGTCAAGAATAATCGATTCCTTATCTTGACTAGAAACTACAACCATGCCCTCCTTCTTCACATGATGAACGGTATTGTCGGCCGTCACAATGGGTTGATTGTCCTTATAACCACGAAGAGATGAAAATTTAGAATCGTCACCGGTAAGATGATAGACACAACCGGAATCGACAATCCAGCCATTCTCGTAATTAATAGAGGAAATCAAAGTTCTTTCTGCCATAAAACACTTATCCCAATTTTCTTCTTTGGGAATATCCTCTTTGTGGTCGGCGTTTCGTCCTTTTAACTTCACTCGACAATTCTTCTTGATATGCCCAGCCTTGCCACATCGCTAACACTTGATTATTTTTTGAGAACCACTACTATTAGGAGAAAACTCCCCCTTTTTCGTAGTATTCTGATTGTCTTCATTCTTCACATAATTGTTCGCCTTAGAAGACACCAAAGTTTGCCCTTCTCCTTCTGATATCGAAACACCCGACATTTGCCGAGCCAAAAATTCTTGAGAAGCCCGCAAATTTTTGAACTCCATCAAGGATGGTTGTTGCGTCCAACCTTGTATCGATGTAACAAATGGAACATACTCCTTTCGAAGTCCACGGATAATATAGCGTTTCATATGTGCCTCCGAGATAGCTTCCTCGGGCTCCAAAAGTGAAATCTTCGAACATAAATTCCTAACCTTCAAAAAGTATTGAGAAATCGAAAATTGTTCTTGCACAACACTAGCCAACTCATTCTCCAAGAATAGAAGTCGTGCCATATTCTTCTTAGTTAGTAACTCATCAAGAGTCTTCCAAATATTCGCCGCCGAGTTGCAACTCATGATATGCTCGAATAAGTCGTGTGAAATTGATCTCTTCAACATGAACTCCGCCTTTGCGTTAGCAGTTGACCACTCTTTCACATCCACTCCATTGGTTATCACGCCATTATCGCCAACGGCCGGAATCAGAGCAATTTCCATATCATCGACCATCTTCCACAAATCTTATCCTTTAAGATAGGACTCCATTCACGTCTTCCAAATTTTATAATTTGAAAAACTAAGAGCCTCGACATCAAGTCCACTAACACAACCACCGAACTACATCGATGCACAATCATCTTCTTCAACGAGAGATCTTGAAAAATACCATCTACCACTCGCGTAGCTCTGGTACCATGTAACGATAACCGAAGTTAACAATAGTACAACAACACGTTGCACTAGTCAAGGATCACAACCGAAATATAGAAGAAGAAACGATTCAATGGAACTTGAATTTTATTATAAAAGAAAAAGAGAGATACAAAATATTTTCAGGTGTTAAATGACACAAACTACATCCCTATTTATAGACTACATCATGCCACTTCACTAGTATGAACATGCCTCTTCATTAGTGTACATGATTCATGAATATGACTCTTCACTAGTGTGAACATAACCTTTCACAAGTGTCAAGAACATTCATGAACATGACCTTTCACACATACATACATAATAAACATAATAAATATAAAATACTACTTTATAAATTAACAAGATGTTGGTTGTTATAGCGAAAACTGAACGAGACACGGTTCACCGAGCAGCGCCACTAATCGAAGTCGAGATCGTCGAGCGAGGAACGAATTTTCGAGTAGTTCATACAATGAATATACAAGTGATGAAGGAGAGATGGAAAAGGTACGGATTTTGAACTTTGCTTGTGATGAAGTTTGGAGTGAAGAAAAGATGATTTTTCTCACTCGAGTAGAAATGAACGCCCTACAATTATGCACTTGTAAGGGTAATGGGCGTACCCTCGAAGATTGTATTGAAGATGAGGTAGTTGATTATATCAATCCGTTGGCGTGAATGAAATTGTTGGAAAGGAAAAAGTGACATATGAGGTTGTTGGCGTGAATGTTGTTTGTGGTCGAGGGTTAACGTCATACATGTCTTCCGAGCAGAAATGATTCTTCTATAACATCTTTCTTATTAGTAACAATTCTCCAAACAAGATTATTTCGGTTAAGGTAGACCAATATTTTCAGATGGTGATGAATGCAACAAACATTGTTGTCATATACTTCAAGAAGATATCTATCTAAGCAGAGTACTATTATAACCATTTTTGCTTGCATTTTGAGCTTCCACATTTTGCTTTACTCTGCCGTTCGATATTTTGTTTTGCGCTTCCTCATAGCCGTCCGATATGGTCATTTGTGTGTTATACTCTTCGCAGTATTATACACATTTTTCATTCTCTTCTCTCATTCACCAAAACCGCACGACCATGAAAAACTCTAGCAGTTTGCCGCTCGCCATGACAGAGAAAAGAGCCGTAGTCTCTTCCTCTCCTCCGCCAAGTTTTTTGATGCTGCTGGCTGTAATCTTTGCTGCCACCGGAGAGACGAGAGCAAAACCTAGCCTTCACTTGGGCCACCGAGATGACAAAGAAGCTTCTAATCACATCGGTTTTCCCTGTCAGCCGTGGCTCTGACACTTCCAGAGAAATGAGACCGAAGCTACTCCAGGTATGATTAGGTCTCTCCAATTTTTCGTTTCTTCTCTGATTTTTCCTCATTTTTCTTCGGTATTATTTTTGCTGCTGGCATTTGGTATTTTCTGTGGCTCAGCTTCAGTACTTTGCCTGTTGAATTTGTGGTTAGTTGTTTCGTTTAGATTTGGATTTGATCAATTTGATAATCAACTTGTAGTTAATTTTTTTGATTTGTGATGTTTATTTGTCTGTTTTTTCCCTATTAGGCCGTCAGATTCAAGTTCTCCCCAAATCGACAAATCTCTGGCAGACGAAGCAAATACTAGATCTCGGAGAGAGCATGTGAACGAGTTCGAATGGTGGCGATTTCGAATCATGTTTCTCTCAATTGGTGATTTTTTGCTTTTTGATTCGGCTGCTATTAGTATCTAGGATTTGTACGATTTTCATGATGATTCTTTTTTTTGCCCGGCAAGAGCTAAAAATCGATTGTGGACAACAAAATATGCATGATGCTAGCTGATTTCGACGCATCCAGACAAGTCGCTGCCGCAGAGAGCCATACCCATATGAAGAATTTGACCTGTCAATGGGGTAGTTGGTGTTGGAATTTAATTTGGATCTATGAATTGCTGGGGAATAGTTGGAATTGGAATATAAATTGAAAAATAAGTGAACAATATCACGGAGACAACCAGGGGCAATTTCCCCTTTTTATTATTTCACGCACAAAGAAAGGGCAAATTTTTTTATTATTATCTCTCCTTGTTTTATTTCGTACAGTACATCCATTTAAATAGAATAGATAATTATCTTCAAGAGACACACCCTATCAAACAGGCACCCTTATCTATCTAGTAGACACCTTTTTATTTTATAGACGTCCCCCCTTAATTTTAGACACATATTTTAGATACTTCTATTTTAAATCCACACATTTAACATAATTATCCTGCCCCAAATTATTAATAATATTATTATATAAAGTATTAAAGCATTAATTTTAATACTCCCCCTTAATGCTTTTACTCGTCATTCGCATAATTTCTCAAAAGCGAATGAATTTCTCGCTTGGAAGCGCCTTAGTGAATATATCCGCCAATTGATCGTCAGATTTGGCATGCTTGACAACGAGTTCGTCATCTCCATACACGTCTCGAATAAAGTGATGTTGTAGCTTGATATGCTTTGTTCGACTATGTAATACGGAATTTCTTGACATAGCTATCGCGGATTGATTATCGTAAAAGAGAACCGTTGCGATTTCTTGTTTCTCCCACCATGCTTCTAACACTTTTCTCAACCATTTGATTTGTCTCGCGGCTTCATTTGCCGACACGTCTTCCGCCTCCGCCGTTGAAAGCGTAAATCGTTCTTGCTTCTTTGAGGCCCACGAAATATACCCGATCCGAGGGTAAATGCGTAACCGAATGTGCTTCGAATGTCATCCACACTACCGGCCCAATCGCTATCACAAAATCCAACCAATTCTATTTTCGCTTTATCATTCTTCTCATACATAAGTCCAAAATCTTTGGTACCTTGTATATATCGCAATAATCTCTTCTCTACTCCAAAATGTAATTTGCTCGGATTATTCATGAATCGAGATAACAAATCCGCTCCATACATAATGTCGGGTCTTGTAACGGCAAGGTATAATAAACTCTCTCTCTCTCTCTCTCTCTCTCTCTCTCTCTCTCTCTCTCTCTTACTGGTTCATTCTAGATCTGAAAAAAAGGAAAAACTTGTGAGACCAGTTGAGAAAAACTCCATTAGAGAGATTGAAAATTTGAGCAAGTTTGTGAAAATTTTAGGGGAATTTGCCACAACCGAAAGACGCGAGCTCGAGGTGGATACGAGTAGAGAAATCTCACGTGAGATTTTCTGGTGTGATCAATCGAGAGCAAAGTCGAGCAAGATCGGAGACGAACCGGAGAAATTCCGGTTGTATACGACAAAAGGAGTTTCGAGCAAGGTGTTGAATCGCACGAGCGTGGGACGTGCGTGTTACCGGGATCGAAGCGAGCAAAGCAATTACGTAATCAACCCGTCTTCGTGATCAATTTCACGCGGTATGATTCTCTATGAATTAAGAGTTAATTTCATAGGTAGTTGCACATAGTTTAGGATTTTTACGATTGAGTCGTCGACGTTGTCCTCAGGATCGGGTCGGACCGGGCCTCACAATCCGCTACGCGGGGCTCGGTAGTGACGTCGATACCCAACAGTGGTATCAGAGCGATCGTCACGATTCGATCGTCGAATCGATTTCGAATAAGAGTTACTCGAAATTTTCATGTAGAATTTTAGGATATAATCATATAGTTATAAAATTTGGACCATAGAAAAACTTACTAGTATTTGATCATGAGATGATCAAAAGAATCTAGAAGTGCTCATGAAAAGTTCATGATTAATCGTTACACTGGTCTGGTGCGTCATGACGGACCATATGATTCGTCGTGACGCACATGGGGTATTGAGAATTCCAAAAGTTGGAACTGAACCGTTACACTGGTCCGTCATGACGCACAAAAGTTGTGCATCATGACGCAATGTGTAAATTGGTACCGCCATGACTGACCAGTTGGTGCGTCATGACGGATGAAGCCCAAAAAAATTTTGTGAGTCTGTACAAAATTGTTTTGTACAGTCCGTCATGACGCACATGCTGGCGTCGTGACTGGACCAGTACAGTCAGTCATGACGCTATAACCAAGCGTCATGAAGGAGGAACCTGAAAAGTTTCTGGATTGGACAACAAAATAGTTTTGTATAGTCCGTCATGACGTACCGGCTGGCGTATGCACCGGCTGGCGTCATGACGGACATGTGAAGTCCGTCATGACGCACGTTTTGGTGCGTCATGACGGAAGTCAAGGAAGATCCAATTTGGAAAGGAATAATGGTACAATCCATCATGACGGAACAAACCAACCGTCATGACGGACCATGTAAATTTTTCTGATTTTGTTTATTTTGGTTCTAATCATCAATAATTATGTTCATATCATCATGATAAACTTGCTCATAGATGTTATTAGATTATATCAAATAAATCTCTACATAATATTTAAGTCATAAAATGCCTTCCATGTTCACAACCTCCGAGGTTGGTCTTACACTTTGCTTGGTTTCAGGCCAAAGTCGGGCGTGTAGTGTTGTATGTATCAACGTGAGAGGCATGCTTTAATTGGAGACAAACACGGGTTCATGCCAAAGTCGGGCGCGTTTGTAGTTCAATTGAACGATACGTGAGCATGGTTGTGACTTAACCGTCCAAGCCAATCCGATTGGGGTTCGGGGCATAGTTAGGATGCACAAACGGAATTTGGATCATATATGATATGGTTCGATACCGAAATCCTATAAATGGTCAAGAGTCACATCGGATGTGATTGGATTTATCCTACCTAAATAGTGAGATCCCATTTGTCGGCCAAAGTCACTTGTGGGAGGATCACGAAATATGGGTCTTCAGAAGTTATTGGATTTAGAATCCCGAATCAATATTAGGGTTATTGATTTACTGAAAGTAACATATTTCATATCATCATATAAGCATATAGAATAAGTTTGTATTAATCTCATTATAAAGTATTTTTTTCGTTGTAGCAATCATGACTTCAAGCAACACCAACTCCATGTCGATTAGATCGGTCTGGGAAAGGGAGAAGCTAGTCGGCAAGAACTATCTTGACTGGCACCGTAACCTAAGAATTGTTCTTAGGCAAGAGCGCAAGAGTCACGTGTTGGACACAAAGATGGTGACTCCTGATGAAAAGGTTTCGACAAAGAAAAAGTGGCATAGGACAAACTTAAGAAGGAGTCAAATGATGTGACCGGTTAGCACTCACGTGTTAAAGGTTCAAGCGTTGATTGATCGTCTCGAGGAATTGGGAGAAAAGGTATCACCAATAATGCAACAAGATTTGATATTTTGTGCATTGCCACTGATTTTCTCGACTTTCGTGATGAACTATCACATGCATTTGATGAACAAGACGATTCTCGAGCTCCATGGGATGCTCAAGAACTTTGAGTCGGAGATGCTTAAGGCATCGGGGAAACCCAAAGCAAGAGTTTCTAGGGATGTCCTCGTGATTCAAGGTGGATTCGTAAGATCAAACAAAAGTCCAAGTGCGGGCAAGTCGTTGTCCAAACCGAAGACTAAAGGAAATGAGAAATCCAAGGATGTCACCTGCTTCCATTGCAAAAAGAGTGGGCATCGGAAGAAAAATTGCAAGATTTACCTCGAGGAGGTGAAGAAAAGCAAGGGGAAGGCTTTGGAAGCCGGAACCGCATGTATGACTATTATAGATGTTAACGTTTCAATTTTGGACAATTGGGTATTAGATACCGGTTGTGGAACTCATATTTGTAGAAATATGCAGGTTTTTCAAAATAGAAGGAAGTTAGCACGAGGTGAAGTGGATCTTCGAGCTGGGAATGGAGCAAAAGTTGTTGCGTTGGCCGTCGGAGATGTTTATCTTACTTTACCGAATGGATTTATTTTAAAAATAAATAATTGTTTTTTTGTTCCAAGTTTGTGTAAGAACATTATTAGTGTATCTAGACTTGCTAATGATGGTTATGAATTTATTATTAAGATTGATGAATTTTCTATTGTAAGAATTATTTATTCTATGGAAATGTTCTATTAGAAAATGGTCTTTACGTTTTAGACATGAATTACACAAATGATAAATCAATCTATAATATAAATACAAATCGGATTAAACCTAAAGTTGATAGTAAAACTTACTTTTGGCATTGTCGACTTGGTCATATAAACGAAAAACGCATCTCAAAACTCCATAAGGATGGACTTTTGGACTCATTTGAATTTGATTCATATGGGCAATGCGAATCTAGTTTACTTGGCAAAATGACAAAAGCTCCATTCTCCAAGGTTGGAGAAAAGGTCCAAGGAACTATTGGAACTTATAAATTCGGATGTATGTGGTCCAATGAGTACTGAGGCAAGAGGAGGTTATAAATACTTCATAACGTTTACGGATGATTTAAGTAGATATGGGTATATTTACTTAATGCGTAACAAATTTGAATATTTTGAAAAGTTCAAAGAATTTCAGAATGTGGTTCAAAATCAACTTGGAAAAACAATCAAAGCACTTCGATCATATCGAGGAGGCGAGTATTTGAGCTAAGGAGGAATCGGACCTTATTAAATATGGTTCGATCGATGATGAGTCAAACTAGTCTTCCAAAATTGTTTTGAAATATGCCCTTGAGACAACGGCTTTTCTAATAAACCGTGTACCTCTTAAATCCGTGCAAAAGACTCCATATGAGATATGGACCGGACAACCTCCGGTGTTATCTTTTATCAGAATTTGGAGATGCGATGTTTACGTCCTGAAAATATTTTTCGGATAAACTCGAACCCAAATCTGAAAATCCTAAGGAAACTAAAGAATATTATTTCTACAATCCCGAGGAAAACAAGGTTTTCATAGCTCGAAGAGGTATCTTCTTGGAGGAGGACTTTATATCTCAACGAACTAGTGGGAGTAAGATTGATCTCGAAGAGGTTCGAGATCCTGAAATAAACATTGAACCGGATGATGTTGACCCGAATCCGTCAATAGTTGAGGATGTCGAGCCAATAGCACAAGGTGCTCCTAGTAAATCTAGTAGGACCCGGCTGGAACCAGTACGATATGGATTTATCGTGACTGATGAAGGTAACGTCGAACTCATAGATGATGAGCTGACAACCTACAAAGATGTTATGTCGAGTGAAGATTCTGACAAATGGCATGATGCCATGAAGTCCGAGATCAAATCCATGTATGATAATCAAATTTGGAACTTGATTGATCCACCACCCTCGGTTAAACCCGTCGGGTGTAAATGGGATTTCAAGAAGAAAACCTAAATGGATGGGAAAGTGCATACTTAAAAAGCACGGCTAGTTGCGAAAAGTTTCGAGCAAATTCATGGTGTAGACTATGATGAAATGTTTTCGCCGGTATCCATTCTTAAGTCTATAAGGATTATCCTTGCCATAGCTGCATATTATGACTATGAGATATGAAAAATGGATGTTAAAACCGTTTTCCTTAACGTAAACTTTTCGGAGGATGTGTAAATGACACAATCCGAAGGTTTTATCGATCCAAAGAATCCTAAGAAAGTATGCAAGCTTCAAAGGTCCATTTATGGATTAAAACAAGCTTCTCGGAGTTGGAATGTTCGTTTTGATGAAGTCATAAGCGAGTAAGATTTTATCAAGAACGAAGAAAAACCTTGTGTATATAAGAAGGTTAGTGGGAGCCACTTAGTGGTTCTGAAGTAAATACAGTTTTGGATCAACGCTAAAATGGTACGTAGAAGGACAAACGAACTTACGCGTTCGTGGGCATAAGAAACAATTTTAGTAAAACTGCATAACTTTTTGATAATGACTCCAATTTGAATGGTTCAAATTGGGTTGGATAGATAATTAGATTATCTAGAACTTTCATGAAGAAATATATTTAATTTGAGTGAAATATCAGTGTCGTTTTAATGGAATACCGAAAGGGTGAGACAATTTGACATACAGTTAGTAAAACCGTTATGACTTTCGCATTCGAACTCCAATTGGACTGGGCCAAATTGGGTTGGAAAGATGATAAGATTATCTACAACTTTCGTGAAGGTTTGAAGTCGGTTGGAACTATTTAACAATTTTGTTTCAACAGAATAATGAAAGGGTGTATGCAGTTTTCGGTTTGAAAAGGTGTATAGTAGATATACATACATTTTGGCCCATCCTTATCCTATGTAGTTTATATAGGATTGTCTCTCTGATCTATGTAATCAATTGAAGTCTAATTCAGTTCAGAAATTAGAGAGACTCTTATCAAGGTATTGAAAGAGTGTGAAGAGTAAGAGAGAAAGAGAAAAGAGGACAAAAGAGTTTTCTCCGTCTAGAAAATCGAAATCAATCATGCAAGTTCGCCGGTGCACCGTCTAGCCAAGTGCATCCGCGATCGAGGTGCTACGACTCACGGTGGATACGAGTAGAGGAGTTCGCACTATGTGGCTCTTAGTTGTGATCAAACCGGAGGCGTTAATGGAGTCCAAACGGTGGGAGACGTGTGGTATGGGACGCACGGGCTAGTCACCGACGTGACACCGGAGAGGAAGAAGGATGCGAGCGATCAACCCGTCGTGTGTGATCAATTTCACGCAGGTAATCGTCTATCCTACTTTGCATCGTACTCTCCAAGTCGAGGCGTGATCTCGGGATTTGGGAACCGGACCGGGCCTTCATATCCGCTGCGCCGGCCGGGGGACGGGATAATTCCAAACAGTGGTATCAGAGCAAGCGCTGAGATTCGAGGGTCGAATCATAGTCGTATATTCGATATACGCACGGGTTATCAAAGTTCGTACCCGTTTGTTTGATGCTAGATATTTAGAACGTCAATTTCGTTAAAATCACAATTGGAATTCACTAGAGATCAATCAAAAGATGATTGAGAGTATCTAGGAATGATGGTGAAAAAATTTCATGATTTATCGTTTTGGAAACGAGCGAAAACAGAAGAAACGGCGAAATCTGCAGAAAATCAGCTTTTCTGTGGCCCCGGGGGCAGTTTTTGACGCCCCGGGAAGGCTTTTCTCACGCCCCGTGGGGTAGTCCGCCACAATGGACCTCCCAGCGTCATGACGGATCCGGGGGTGCGGGGGTGCGTTGGGGGGCTGTGTGGGGAAGCAATTTCTCGCCCCGAACGTTACAACGGATGGTCCAGCGTTACAACGGACCCCCCTCTGGATGCTATTTTTTTTGTTTTTGCGATAACTTTTGCTACGAAGTTCGAAATTTTGAGTTCTTTATATCGATAAAATCGGTATCATTCATACTTGCATATAAACTGATTATTAAATCTTAATGATCAATAAACTCTTGTGATATTGATATAATTAGATTATGTCAAAATTCAACATGCATTGGCATGATCCCTCATAATACTTAAGTCGTGGAAATGCCTTCCATGTCCACAACCACCGAGTTTGGTGTTACGTTTCACGTGGATTCAGGCTAAAATCGGGCACGTGATATTGTAACTATCGAAAGGGTGGCAAGCGTTAAAAAAGGACTTGTGAGGACCAGGCTAAAATCGACTCACTAGTAGTTTATTTGAACGATACGTTTGATATGGTTGTGACTTCACCGTCCAGGCCAATCGGATTGCAGTTCAGGGCATCGATAAAATGCACACACATAACTGGGATTGTATATGATACGATCCATCACCGAAATTCTATAAAGGTTCAAGAGTCGTATTGGATACGATTGGATATTCATCCTACCTAAATAACGGGATCCCACTCGATAGGCTAAAGTCACTTGTGGGAGGAACGGAAATATGGGTCTTGAGTGTTATGGACTTGGAGTCCCGTATCGGTATGAGGGTTACCGATTCGATAAAATGACACTTTCATATAATCATCATATAAGCATATAGATTAAGTACGCATGGCTAGGAGCTTAATCTTCATCATCCGTTTAGAATTATGTTTTCTAGCAACAGCAAATATATCGATGAGATCGATATGATAGATGGCTTTTGGGCCGGAATTACCGTAATTAACCTTGGTAGTCAAAGAATAGTTCTTAGACTTAAAGGAACGTGTTGGACACATAATGGTAGATTCAGGGCTCGAGGCTTTGACTTTAGAGAAAGCCCGGTTCGATAAACTTTAAGAAAAAATCGAACGATTTTACGTGCCTTGTGGTGGCATGTATAGACACAAATTTTTCAAAATTGTTTTGAGAATTCGGGTGTATATGAAAGTAAAACACAACGCTCAAGAAATAGTTTCAAGAGCTAGAGCGCGTTGAATGGTTCAATGCGGCTCAAAGAGTGGGTTAATTTTGAGATGTCTTATGGGTCTTTGATTAACACTCGTGTGTTGATGGTAGGAGATTTGATCTTCGTGACCGAATATCATATGCATTCGATAGATAAGTCGATCCCGGAGTTGCATGGGATGCGATGTAAATTTGAATAGGAGATGCTTGGAGTATCCGTGGAATCCAAAGCATAGAGAAGCGTGGATGTCCTTGTAATTCAAAGGCGGGATCTAAAGAAATAAATGTCTAAGGGTATTTTTGGAAAATGTTTTCCAAACAGAAAGTTCGGACAAGGAGTTGTCCAAACTAATGACTCAAAGAACGGTGAAATCCGAGGAGGATTAAACCTAGAAGTTGATTGCTTCTTTTGGCGTTGCCGTCTTGGCCATATAAACGAGATATGTGTATCTAGATTCCATACGATGGATTGCTAGAATCATTCGAATTAGATTCGGTTGATTAATGCGATACTTATTTATTAGGCAAGACGACAAAGGGCGTCATTCTCCAAAGGTTGGCGAAAGATCCAACGAACTATTGGAAATTACATTAAGATGTAAAAGATCCGATAAATTCCGAGGCAAGAGGAGGCTATCGGTATTTTGTTACGTTTATGGACGGTTAAAGTAGATACGGTAATATATGTTTAATGCGTGCCGAAGCGGAGACTTTTGAAAGGTTCAAAGAGTTTCAAAAACAAAATACAAAATCGACATAGCAAGAAAATCAAAGCCCTTTGATAGGATCGAGGAGGCGAGTATTTGAGCAACGCACTTCGATAGGATCGAAGAGGCGATATTTGAATATAAGTATTGATGATCATTTATGATTGTGGAATCGTTTCACGATTATCTTCATTTCGAAATATTGAGATGTATTCGAAAAGAGGAAATGAACGCATGTAAGACATGGTTCGATAAATGATAAGTCAAACAGATCTCCCAAAAATGTTTTAGGATACGCCCTTGAGACAGTGGCACTAATGAATGGTTCATATAAGATATGGACCATAAACCTTTTAATCGGTACAAAAGACGCCATATGAGATTTGAGGATGTGAGTATATTTCGAAATTTATTTCGGTTAAACTCAATCCCAAATCTGAAAATTGTTCGTTTATCACAGCGTATTAGTTCTAACGTCCCGACGAAAATGAGATTTTCGTGACTCGAAGAGATGCCTTCTTGGAGGAGGACATAATGCGCACAAGTTTGGAACTTGATGCCATTTATCTCTACGCGGGCTAGTGGGAGTAGAATAAATCTCGAAAGAGTTCGAGATCTGAAAATGAACATTGTGCCGATGAAAGTGAAGGAAATACATTTTTGGATGAACAGTAAAATGGTACACATAAGGATAAGCGAACGCACGCGTTCGTGGGTATAAATAATGTGTATATTAGATGCACATATGTATATTGGATATACATAGTTAAATTGATAAGAAACGGTTTTATTAAGAAAACCAGAAAATCAGTTTAAACAGTTTTAGTAAAACTGACATAACTTTCGGATAACGACTCCAATTTGAATGGTTAAAATTGGGTTCAATAGATAATAAGATTATCTAGAACTTTCACGTAGAAATATATTTCATTTTAGCGATGTATCAGTGTCATTTTAATGGAATACCGAAAGGGTGCGACAATTTGACATACAATTAGTAAAACCGTCATAACTTTCGCATCCGAACTCTAATTGGGATGGACCAAAGTGGGTTGGAAAGATAATAAGATTATCTACAAATTTCGTGAAGGTTTTAAGTCGGTTGGAACGATTTAACAATTTCGTTTCAACATAATACTGAAAGGATGTGTGCAGTTTTCTGTGTGAAAAGGTGTATAATAGTTATACATACTTTTTGGCCCATCCTTATCCTATGTAGTATATATAGGATGTTTCTCTCTCCTCCATTCGGATAAGTTAATTGATGTCTAATTCAGTCCAGAAATTAGAGAGACTCTTATCACGTGTTGAAAGAGTGCGAAGAGAAAGAGAGAAAGAGAAAAGGTGTTTTCTCAGTTTAGAGAATCAAACGCAATCATGCAAGTTCGCCGGTGCATCGTCTAGGCAGGTGCATCCGCGACCGAGGTGCTACGACTCACGGTGGATACGGGAAGAGGAGCGACACTTGTGGCTCTTCGTTGTGATCAAACCGAAGGAGCAAAATGATGTGGAAGCGTGTGGGCATGGGACGCACGAAGACAACCGGAGTCATGTCAAGACGGTGGGAGACGTGTGGTATGGGACGCATGGACTAGTCACCAACGTGACACCGAAGAAGAGAAGGATGCGAGCGATCAACCCGTCGTGCGGGATCAATTTCACGCTGGTAATCGTCTGTCCTACTTTGCATCGTACCCTCGATATCGAAGCGTGATCTCGGGATTTGGGAACCGGACCGGGCCTTCATATCCGCTGTACGGGCCCGGGGTCGGATCGATTCCCATCAGAAAGTTGACACGACTTCATCAATAATAGTTGATGAATAAGAGTCGAACACACAAAGAATTTTTCGTAGATCAAGTAGGCTATATCATAAGCCGGTAAATACAGATTTATTGTGGCTAATGATGATAGATCGAAATCATATGATAATTCGATATCCTACAAGGATGCTATGAAAAGTAACGGTTCCACATGGCAAGGTGTCATGAAATCTGAGATTCGATCCGTGTAAATTATCAAGTTTAGAACTTGATTTCATTACTTTCTGGGTTAGACCCGTGAAATGTCAATGGGTTTTCCAGATGAGAACCGACACGGATAGGAATACGCATATAACAAAGCGAGGCTAGTAGCGAAGATTTTCAAGTATTTCATAGTCGGACTATGAAGAAACGTTTTCGCATGTTGCCATGCTTTCACATTCTCGAAAATTTTGCTTGCCATGGTCGCGTATTATGACTATGTGATGTGACAAAATGGATGTCAAAACCGAATTTCTTGACAAAATTTTTATGAAAGGATGTGTACTTGACACAATCTTACGGTTTGGTCGATTCAGAATTGGGGATAGGATATGCACGCTTTAACGATCCATATGATGGATTAGAGAAAACTTCTCGGAATTGGAATATTCGTTTTGACGAAGTTATAAACTGTTGTAACATTGTCGGAACGAATGGAAACTTTGTGTACACATGAAGGTTAGTGGGAACCGCGTTATATTTCTTGTAACGACAATTGATTTAGGCGAGACCACTTATGAATTAAGCGTGAAGATCTATAGGATAGATCTAAGAAGTTCCTCGTTCTATATTATAGCACGTATATCGACATATTGTTGAAAATGGTTTTCAACATATAACTCCTTGGCGGAGTTAAATCGAAATGTCGAATGGCAGAAATTTTCTACAGCTCGATGTGAGGCATCAAGCAGGGCGAAAAGTAATCATATGAATCTTTACATTTGATGTGATGATATATTATATCTGCCATGATATGTATGTGGCTACACGTCGTACACATAAAGCGTCTAATTCACCGTCAATAAAATCCAAGGGAATCACACGAGTTTGAATGTAATGCGATTACATGAGACTAACTCTTGTAATGTATAATGGTTATACATATATATACATAATGGTTATGTATGTTTAAACCCATCGGGATTTGTATTGATAGCGGTGAAGTTTATCCTTGAATACTTTGCGAAAGAATTCAGGATTTTATTTTATCTATAATGGTGTGGAGGACATGTTGGTTACAAAGAGCTATAACAACGGCAGTTTCCAAATATTTAGCACGTCCAAATATGTAGCACGACTTTCGATCACAAAGTGTGTACATGTTTTGCTTAGACGAAAACACGGTTATGTGGAAAGGTTCCACACAACCAATAGTTTATGATTCTATTTACGGAGGCGAGTATATTGCGGTTATTAATCGCAAAAGCAAGCGGTATGGATCAAGGATACATGACCAAACTCGAGTAGTCACGAGTTGTCGGATTTATGGTTGTGTATTGCGTGAAACGCAATAGTACAAGCCAAAAATGCCGAGGCCACAACCACTTCTAGCCAATACTCATAAAATTTCATTTGATCCATGACATTTTATGAAAAGATGTGATCGTAGGTATTGGAAATGTTCCAAACCTTATGAAGATTAACACTAACAACAACGTGCGGACCCGTTTACAAAACCGCTCTCTTTAGTGGTGCGTGACTGTCATGCGGTGACTATGGGTATGGAGATACCTAGAGGAGGAAGAAGAGAGTAGAGTGTAGTTATCTAATACGATAGTCCTCACAGGTTATGGGTATGGAGATACCATAGTTAAACGTTGTATCACCCAAATACTTAATCCATATGAATGCATCCCTTTAAAAATTTTGTTTACTTAAATTAATATGCATTCACTTTATATGAAAACTATGTGCGGGTTGTGTAATATGATTGTTACATGAACCCTGATTTGAGCTTGTGTGGACATCGGCATAATTGATGATTATGTGCAGCAAAACCGTCACACCTAAAGTTTCATTTCTAAACTTCCCTAGTCGCGGGTCAGTTTGCTTAAGAGAAAAGCATTTCTATTACAAGGGAACGTAGATATATGTTAGGTTACATGTATTGGATATGACCAAAGCTGCGAGACCATGACATGGTTTAGTCATTATAGATGGACTCGCGACGAGTAAGGTATTAGGTTCTTCACACTTGAGGGGACCATTGATTGCGTTACGTGCGTAACACAATGCTTTGATATGACCTTACGCCTGCCGTAACAAGGGGCCAATACAATCATTGGGTATTGTCCGAAACACGGAATTCAATATGAGTCTTCAAGATAGGAATTGTTTATTCCGAAAGAAAGAGATATCTCTTAGGCCGCTCGATGAATTGATTAATGAAAACTACGGCCGTAGTCAATGATAGTAATGGTTAATATCGATTGAAATTGTTAACTCAATTCGGAATCGAGGAATAAGTATAGTTAATCAAAATATAAGGATGACCATAACCATGCCTTTTGATTAACGGATATCGCTAACAAGAAAACTAATAACCGCTACTCGAGATAGGCACAATGATCACAATCATTTTTTGTGTTAACATGGGTAGCCATGAATGAGTGACTAGATCCCGCTCATGGGCTTGTAGTGCCTTGGAAACAGCCTACTACCATCATAAAACGAACCTACACGGTCACACAACGAGTCGTACTATGTCGGGCTTGATTACAAGTATTGGCACATAGGATGTGCATGGCTTAGCGTATTTGATATGCGGGCTATATTCTCTATGATAGTGTATATGTGATATACATGAGTACATTTTAGGTAGATCTGAAACTGAGTGGGAGACTGAAGGAAATACAGTTTTGGATTAACGCTAAAATGGTACGTGGAAGGACGAACGAACGTATGCGTTCGTGGGCATAAGAAACAGTTTTAGTAAAACTGGCATAACTTTCAGATAACGACTCCAATTTGAATGTATCAAATTGGGTTAGATAGATAATGAGATTATATAGAGCTTTCATGAAGAAATATATTTCATTTGAGCGAAGTATCAGTGTCGTTTTAATGGAATACCGAAAGGGTGCGACAGTTTGACATACAGTTAGTAAAACCGTCATAACTTTCGCATCGGAACTCCAATTGGGCTGGGCCAAATTGGGTTGGAAAGATAATAAGATTATCTAATACTTTCGTGAAGGTTTCAAGTCGGTTGGTACGATTTAACAATTTCGTTTCAACAGAATACCGAAAGGGTGTATGCAGTTTTCTGTTTGAAAAGGTGTATAGTAGATATACATACCTTTTGGCCCATCTTTATCCTATGTAGTATATTTAGGATGTTTCCCTCTGATCTAACTAATCAATTGAAGTCTAATTCAGTCCAGAAATTAGAGACTCTTATCAAGGTATTGAAAGAGTGCGAAGAGAAAGAGAGAAAGAAAAAAGAGGAGAAAAGGGTTTTCTCCGTCTAGAGAATCGAATTCAATCATGCAAGTTCGCCGGTGCATCTTTTAGCCAGGTGCATCCGTTACCGAGGTGCTACGACTCACGGTGGATACGAGTAGAGGAGTTTGCACTATGTGGCTCTTAGTTGTGATCAAAGCGGAGGCGTTAATGGAGTCCAAACGGTGGGAGATGTGTGGTATGGGACGCATGGGCTAGTCACCAACGTGACACCGGAGAGGAAGAAGGATGCGAGTGATCAACCCGTCATGTGTGATCAATTTCACGCTGGTAATCGTATATCCTACTTTGCATCGTACTCTCGAAGTCGAGCCGAGAACTCGGGATTTTGGAACCGCATCGGGCCTTCATATCCGCTGCGCCGGCCCGGGGACGAGATATTTCCCAACAATTTCTTGTTCTTTATGTGGACGACATATTGATCATAGGAAATGACATTCCGATTTTATCGGATGTTAAGACGTATTTGAATACTCGTTTCGTTCTGAAAGATTTAGGAGAGGCCGCCTATATTTTAGGCGTGAGGATCTATAGAGATAGATCCAAGAGACTCCTCGGCCTAAGTCAGAGTACGTACATCGACAAAGTGCTGAAAAAGTTTTTCATGAAAAACTCTAAGAAAGAGTTTCTTCCCATGTCGAGTGGTATAAACCTTTCGAAAGCTCAATGTCCGACATCGAGCGAAGAGAAAAGTAACATGGATAAAGTTCCATACGCTTCGGTAGTTGGATCTATCATGTATGCGATGATTTGTACGAGACCTGGTGTGTCGTATGCATTGAGCGTCTTATCATATTACCAATCGAATCGAGGTGATCCGCATTGGCAAGCCGTGAAAATGATCCTTAAGTACTTGATAAGAACTAAGGATCAGTTCCTAGTTTGTGGTGGTAAGTATAACGGGTTGGTTGTAACACCGATGCCAGTTTCCAAAATGTACCAATGATTTTCGATCACAAAGTGGGTACGTGTTATGCTTGAACGGTGGCGCGATTATATGGAAGATTTCCAAACAACCGACAGTTGCTGACTCTACGAAGGAAGCGGAATATATCGCGGCTTCGGAAGCCGCAATACGTGACCCGTGGCTGTGTATTGTGACAATACGGGAGAAATAGCACATGCCAAGGAACCGAGATCGCATCATCGCTCCAAACACATCCTGTGTAAATTCCACTTAATTCGTGAGATTTTACATATGAAGGATGTCGTAATTTTGAAGATTTATACTAACGAGAATGTAGCGGATCCGTTTACGAAGCAACTTCCAGTTGTGAAACATGATCTTCATGCTAGAACTATAGGTTTGAGATACCTAGAGAAAGAAGTTGGAATGTAGTTATCTAAAATAATAGTTGTTATGATGAACTATGATTAGTTATGAGTTGTAAACGTTGTATCACCGAAGACATATTCTATATTAATGCATTTCAAAAATTTATATTTTATTTGCATTTATCTCTTATATGAAAACTTGTGCGTGGTTGTATAATTTGGTTACACGAACCTTGATTATGACTTATGTGAGCATCTACATAATACGTGATTATGTTATGTAAAACCGTCACATTTTAAAAGTTATAAAACGTCCCTAGTCACGATTAGGATACGTATGTGATAAGTATATCTATTATAAGATAATAGACTAACGTGTACACTAGTATATTCGTCGAGGTGATGATTATGTTTTGCTAATCATAGGACAAAGAGTTTGTCAAATCGGGAATATGGATATGCATTAGGTTATGCATATTGTGACTTGACCAAAAGTACGATACCATGACATGGTTTAGTCATTGCAAATGGAATCGTAGCGAATATGATCTTAGTTCTTCGCAATTGAGATGATCATGGATCATTTTCGTGCGTAACATAATACTTGGATATAATCTTCCAGTATCTTTAACAGGATGGTCATGGGATTATGATCGGGTATTGTCTGAAACACGGAATTTGATGTGAATCATCAAGATAGAAATTGTTCCTTTCGAACGAAAGAGATATCCCTTAGGCCTATTGATGAATTGATCAACGAAATCTCTGGCCATAGTCAATGATATTAATGGTTAATATCGGTTGTGTTTGTTGATTAAATTCGGTATCAAGACAATAAGTTTAATCAATCAAATTATAAGGATGACTATTACCATGCCTTTTGATTGACGGATATCGTGAACAAGAGAGCTAAACACCACTATTCGGGATGGGTATAAATGATCACAATAATTTTCGTTTTCAACTTGGGAAAACTATGATGGATTTCTTCCTAGATCCATCTCATGAGCCCGTGAACTTAGTCATAAGTTCACTACCATTGCTTGATACGAACCTACACGGTCACACATAGAGATGTAATATTTCGGGCTTAATTTCAATCTCTAAGGTTAAAATGTACATAAGATGTACGCTAGTACTTTCTTTAGTTGGATCTTGAACTGAGTGACAGACTGAAGGAAATACAGTTACAAATCAACTAGTAGATTGTACACATGAGGGTAGATGAACGTACGCATTCGTCGGAACGATTGGATGCATAATGAGATTATGCAAAATATAACATAAATTACATAGTCCGTCATGACGCACCATATGGTCCGTCATGACGCACAGTAATGTATTTCTATATAGGCCAATATGTGAGTATACCGTCATGACGCACAATCCAGTGCGCCATGACGGTGGTGCGTCATGACGCACAGTCATGTCCGTTATGACGGAGCACAATTGTAACAGCTAAATATAGTACTCGTGACACGTGTGTCATGACGCACCATATCATGCGTCATGACGCACTGTGATCCAAATTTGTGATTAGCAGTTTTGATACTCATTAATGCCCCATTAATGGAGGCTTTGATTATAAGATATGAGCAATCTCTCTCTCTCTCTCTCTCTCTCTCTCTCTCTCTCTCTCTCTCTCTCTCTCTCTCTCTCTCTCTCTCTTACTGGTTCATTACTAGATCTGAAAAAGAGGAAAAACTTGTAAAAGAAGTTGAGAAAAACTCCATTAGAGAGATTGAAAATTTGAGCAAGTTTGTGAAAATTTTAGGAGAATTTGTCACAACCGAAAGATGCGAGCTCGAAATAGATACGAGTAGAGAAATCTCACGTGAGATTTTCTGGTGTGATCAATCGAGAGCAAGGTCGAAGACGAACCGGAGAAATTCCGGTTGTATACGACAAAAGGAGCTTCGAGCAAGGTGTCGAATCACACGGGCGTGGGACGTGCATGTTACCGGGATCGAAGCGAGCAAAGCAATTACGTAATCAACCCGTCTCCGTGATCAATTTCACGCGGTATGATTCTCTATGAATTAAGAGTTAATTTCATAGGTAGTTGCACATAGTTTAGGATTTGTACGATCGAGTCGTCGACGTGATCCTCGGGATCGGGTCGGACCGGGCCTCACAATCCGCTGCGCGGGGCTCGGTAGTGACGCCGATACCCAACACTTTTCTCCTTTTTCTTCAAGCTTGTGTCTCATCTCTTTCGGGACATGCGCGTAGCAAATAGATCCAAAAATTTGCATGTGATTGACCGATGGTTTTCTACCACCGGACCACACTTCAAACGGCGTTTTATCTTTCACCGCTTTTGTCGGACATCGATTTAATAAATAAACCGAGGTACTCGCTGCCTCGGCCCAAAAAATAGTCGGAAGACCCTTCCCATTCAACATCGCTCGTGACATCTCAACGATTGTCCGATTCTTCCTTTCGGCAATACCATTTTGTTCGGGTGTATACTCAACCGTCAATTGTCTCTCTAAGTCAATATCTTCACAAAATTTGTCAAACTCTTTAGAGATGTATTCGCCTCCTCGATCACTTCGTAACTTCTTGATGAAGCATCCACTTTGCCTCTCAACCATCCTTTGAAACTTCTCGAAGATAAAAAATGCATCGGATTTTTGTTTAATGAAATAAATCCAACACATCCTCGAGTAATCGTCTTTGAACATAATGAAATACCGGTTACCGCCTTGTGAAGGTGTCTTCATCGGACCACAAACATCGGTATGCACTAGCTCCAATGGTTTTGTCGCTCTCCATGCATTTTCTTTCGGAAATGATTCTCGATGTATTTTACCGAGAACACACGCCTCACACACATCATCGTTCTCTTCAATATTCGGTAAACCGTAGACCATATTTTTCTTACGCAAGAACTTCAAAATCCCAAAATTCACATGACCGAGCCTTTTATGCCACAACCACGACAAATCTTCCGCACCGGCTGCCAAAGCGATAAGTTTTGATTCTTTTAGAGTGAGAGGAAAATTTTGATTTTTTCTCCATTTTAATATTTGCTATTACTTGACTTCTGTTTTTCGCCTTCTCAAAAATTTTACAACAATCGCCTTCAAAATGGACCGTGTGTCCATTCTCAACCAATTTCCCAACACTTAACAAATTTTGCGCCAACTCCTGAACAAACAACACATCTCGAATGAACATTCGACCTTTCTTCAACTCAATCGCAATCGTTCCTTTTCCTTTAGATCGAACAACCGCACCATTTCTCATGGTAATTTGAGTAGTGGCCGTCTTGTCGATTTCGCTTAAAGACCGATTCGATTCTGGTCATATGATTGCTACACCCGCTATCGACGTACCACACATCATTCTTCTTCTCAAATGCCGCTTGACACGCATTGAAAATATTTTCGTTGTCGATTTTCTCTTCGGTATAGTTGGATTGTTCATTTGTTTTGACTCGGCAATCCTTTTTTATATGACCGAACATCTTGCAATTGTCGCATTGAAGTTTTCCTTTGTTCCAACAATCTTTTTCGGCATGAGTCGAACTTTTGCACACACTGCACCTGTAATAAATATCAAAAATCTACGTTTGGGGTGTGATAGTTTCGTATGTTTACGTTAGATTCCTTACATGGTCCATAATATAATCCCCATGTTTATTAATTATGTAGTTGTTATGGCTAGTAAACAATTTAATAAATCCATAGGGTATTTGTGCATATTTCCAATATTCATTTCCATGGGCCAAATAAATGTAGTAACCAGCCCATATTATTTCCCTCAAGTGGATAAACTTCACCATGCTGTTCATGTGTCATGTCGAGCATAGGCCATTTTCCCCCAAATCATAATAGAGAGACTAAGAGAGAAATTAGGAGACTTTCAACCAAATTAGCAAACTAGTAAAGAGTAGAAGGTGTCAAAGGTGGAATTAGATAAATTAGCAAGCAAGAAATCAAGCTCCATCAACTTTCCCTGTTTTTCTCTAATCTTCGTTTTCGATATTAGCTTACATCTTTCGAACAATCGCTGCATCCTGCCAGGTGAGTGATATCCTCACTTTTCTCTTATTAAGACATGAATATTCAACCTATTTTAGTTATTTTGAAAAAAGAGATTTTTCCAAGAACCGTGCTAAATAACGAAAACATAAATTATCTCGTTTATAATAGCGAGGTATTTTATTTAATATGATTTTGAATGGTAGGTGCAAAGAAACATATTAGCGATTTTAAAGATTTCAGAAACTAGGGTTTTGAATTTTAAAACCTGAAAATAAGATTGTGAATTTAACAATGTTTTAATGTTTGATACTTTATGAAATACCAAGGCAATATTTCGAATTTTGATAAGATTACTTGGAGAATATTTTTATAACCGAAAAGGGATTAACTAGATAAAATAATTATATATATGTGATATTTTAGTAATAAGAATTTCAGGAAATCCGGATGTCACGCGAGACAGTTGTGTTGACATAACGGGTTGTACTGATCTGTTTTGTTTATGAGATGTGTGTTTGTGATGTGATGTGAATTGCGTGGCATCCAGTTTTATATTTGAGGGGAAAATTAGTAACTTCGGCGTAGTGTAAAATTCCCGACCCATTAGGGGTCTGGTCCGTGGCGAAATGATATCCAATCGTCTAGGCTCATGTGTCGAGAATCGCGATTCCCGGAGCTCTGTGTTTCTCCAACGAAGTCGGATTAGCTCTCCACTTTAGTTGGCACTTCAGTTGAATGCTATTCGTACCCTCACCCGGAAAACAATCAGATTTCGAGAATGTAAACCTTATGAGATTTTAAAATCCGGGAAACACTATTTTGATACATATTTCGTAAAGCGTTTTCATAATGCAGATCATGTGTTATCATATTTTATTTAGAATCGTGATGTCATTTCTATAATTTATTCTTATATGTCTTAATAAGCTAGACTCAAAGTCACACACTTAGTCATTTCTGTGACTAACGATTTTTATTTTCATGTTTGAGTCTAGGTGCGGAGGATAGAGCAGCGGGAGATTAGGGGTGAGCGCGACTTTTAGTTGTCATCACGGAGTGTTAGTGTACTTTCTGTTTTGTCCCTGTGAGTATTTTGTTGAGTCATTTGTGAGTCACACTCATATGTCCTATGTATATATCTTATGCTTCCGCAACTCGTCTTTGAATTATGTTAGCTCCGTGATGTGTTTTAGGTGAATATGCATATGTCTAGGTTTTCGTTTTGTAAATATGTGGATGTGTTTGGGCATATGTATATTTTTATGTAGTGTTTTCGAAATTATGTTTTGTTTTGTTATGGTCAGCCTGTGGCATATGAGATATATGCTGGCGGATTGCCGCACCCATTCGTTTTGGGGTGTCACAGTTTAATTGGTATCAGAGCTCCGATTTGTATCGGTAATATGAGAAATTCCTTTTACCTTACGGAAAGATATATGCTGGCGGATTGCCGCACCCATTCTTTTTTCACTCACAAAAAGATCAAATATGAGAAATTCCTTTATCGGTAATAATATTCTTACTCCTGTCGCAAAATTGAAGGCAAATTTAGAAAATAGAAATATTATGCTATTGTATCGTATGTGGTACAATGATGAACTACCCGTCCATGTGCCTTATCTCATACTAAGTCATATGGAAAGCGTCCTGAGCCAAAGAAATGCCTCGTTACCTTACGGAACGTTGATTGCCCGGATGTTGGAACTCCAAGGAGTTTCAATCCCGGAGAACGATTGGGACTTCCGATCGGAACAGCCAACAAATCTCGCATCTAAAGCAAACCTCCAACGTTTTGGATATCGGTATTCATCGAATGTACATGGCTGGGTTATCAGTCCCTCCAAAGATGCGGAAGCATTCCACCTTCCTCGCAATCCTACTCGGTGGCTGGAGGGTGACACCCAAACCGAGGAAGAGGAAAACGCCGACCCCGCCGATACTGACCTAAGCGGTGAAGCCCCGGATAGAAAACGTAAGAAGAAGGAGCGTGCAGAAAGCTCGAACGCCCCTTCAGAACACGACGAAAGGAGGTTTGCTTATATGAAGGCGTTATTCGAGGAGATGGATGAGCGGGTTGAAAAACATGGACGAATAATGCGAGACGCATTTCGTGAGGACCTGCATGCTTCCGAGACCAGGATGATCGAGAATGTGGGTCGTCAATTTTCCGATCTCTATGTTCACCTTGGAAATCGCTTCGGGCCGTACACGGCACCCCAAGACCGAGTCCCGCGTACCTCTCCTCATCAGACCACCGAGCATCCGTCGGACTCCAACTCGGGACAATTCAATACCGACGCCTTCTTCGCAACTGATCCGAGCGCCCAACCCGAACAGAACCCTTACACCGGCCCCAATGAGATGTGATCGCCGGAGATGTTAAAAGTTTAAATGTGTTGTGTGTGTTATGTCATGATTCTTGTTTGTGAACAATTTGACTTGTTTATTGTTGTGTGTGTGTTTGTATCGGCATGTGTCATGCCTTGAACTGAGTAGATTTGATTTAGTGTCAGTTTAAACTGTTGCATCTATTTTGGTTTTTATTATTTATTTTTATAACCTATCAGTCCAGATGCAAGTGCGTTCGAACGCACCACTTTTTCCGTTCAGAACGCACACACAAAAACTGTTATATTTTCTTAAAAATCTGCTAAATTTTGAAAAGATTGTCATCATTCCAAAACAAAAGAATTTGATCATATTTACGAGCTCATACATTCATCAATTCATTCTTTGAGGGGGAGCTCGCATTTAGGGGGAGCCTTCCGTTGTTGAAGTCTCCTTGGCCCTTTTGATCTCTTTCAAAATGGGGGAGAAACGATCGTACGGAAAGTTCTCAACTAAATGATGAAACTCTCCGAACCGACAGTGTTTTGAAATTAATCAAAAGGGGGAGTTTGTTGGTTCAAATTTCCTGGTAGTTTGATTATTTCAAAACACTGTCAGTACTAATGTATACATCCAGAAAAGTGCAGGATAACATAGGTACAATACGAAGATGAAGGAGGACTTGTGAAGGAGGAGTTCATTGGATTACATCAAGAATCAGGACATGGAGTCTCAAGATAAACAAGAAAAGAAGAACACAAGGAAGGCCATTGGAATACATCAAGACTCAAGATGTTGAAGCCTTCCGTGAGTGGGATACGCCACAAATAAACCATAGGTACAAACCTAGTAGAACTCAAGTAAAATCATGTTCAAAATAACAAAGAGTTCAGTCAAGCAGGAAGTGCGTTCTGAACGAACTCAAAGTCCGTTCAGAACGGACTTGCTAAATATCAAAACTGTAAAGCTTGATTAGAACCAAACGTGTCACAGGGATGTGTGCGTTCGAACGAACAATCATGTCCGTTCGAACGGACAATTAGAATCCGTTCACTCACCTTCTGAGTGCGTTGAACGGACAATCTTTCCTGTGAACGGAAATATGTCACAGGGATATGTGCGTTCGAACGAACACACATGTGCGTTCGAACGGACAACCTGGAATCCGTTCACCCACTTTTCAGTGCGTTGAACGGACTCGTGTTCCTGTGAACGCAAAATGCTATGTATAATTGAGTCCGTTACGAACGGACATTGTCCGTTTGAACGGACCCAAGATGTACTTGCACGTTATTTTGAAACGGCTAGTGCAAACTTCAAGTGCGTTCTGAACGGACTGTATGCGTTCGAACGCACTGCAAGTTTTCTGAAGGATTTCTATAGAGAGTATAAATAGAATCCTTCATGGGTCTCTCTCTCTCACTTCCTCATTTTCAAACTTTGAAACCTAAAAAGAGAGAAACCCTAAGCTGTGATTATCTATATCCATTGATAGCTTGAGAAACCTCTTTAGATCGTTGATCTACTTTCGATATTCTCCACTAATCGTATCCCACTCACGTGACCGATCACGTTGTAGCTCGATTAGTGAAAAAGTGTAATAGGCTAGTGCAACAAATTGTAAAGAGCCTAAGCTATAGATCGATAGAAGCGTGTAAATCGATCTAGGCAAATCCTTGTAATCGAGTTGAGTTGGAATTCAATCGAAGGCCAAAAAGAGGCACAAGGCATTCCCGGAGACGTAGGTACTCGCGAATAATTGAGTCGGTCAATTAAGCGAGTAAAGGGTGAGTTAAAGCTACAAAGCAACCACCTACCGAACTTCGTAAACAAACATCTTGTGTCAAAGTGTTTGTACGGTATCATCTTTATCATCCAAATTATTATTTATTCCGCACCGTAAATTAGGTTTAAATCTAAACTAAGTATAAGTTAGATTGCCGAATTTACCCCCCCTCTAGGTTAGAATTAACAAACAATTGGTATCAGAGCGAGGTACTAACCATCTCTTTGAGTATTAGGGATAACTTGTACTTAACGATCAAATGACCGAAATTAATCCTATTGTACGAAACTCATCGATAAATCCGATAAACACCGTACCCAAATCAAATATATCAAACTCACGTCAATTAGATGGAATCAATTGGAGTTCTTGGAAGAAATGCATGCTAAATGCATTCGCTCTCCAAGGACTTGACAAGGTAGTGTTACAAGGCTTTGTCTTGGCCCAAGAGGTTGACACGGACGGAAATGTAACCTACCCCGATCAAACTAGGGAAGATAGAACTAATGACATTTACGCTCAAAACTTAATACTAAACAACGTAATTAGTTCTATCGGATCGCTAGTTGATCATTGTGAAAACTCATTTGAAATGTGGCGTATGCTCAATGAGAGATACGAGGGTACATCTCAAATGAGAAGAACTAATATCATCGGACTTGAACAAGAATTCAACAATCTCCGAATGATTGAGGGAGAGTCCGTTGATAAAATATGGGCAAAAATCAATGTATTAAAAACCCGATATGCCACCCAACATGCACCTCTTACCGATGATAGAATTATTGCTAGATTACTTCAAGCCATGCCCCGGAGTTGGGAATCTTTACGTGTAGCTTTAGGTACGGCGGTCGCATCACAAGATCTCACTCCCGAAGAATTGGTAAGTCAATTCCGGAACTTCGAGATTCGACTCAAGCAACTCGATGAAGAACAAGGAATCTTCACGACAACTCCTCGATCTAAAGCCATAGCCTTGCCCGCCGTGAATGCAAGCAACGAGGACAATGAGATGGACGACCTCACTTTGCGACTCCTAGAATGGCAAAGGGATGAAAAGCGATTTAATGAAAATCGAAAACAAAAGGGACTGAAACCTCATTGCTTTTGGTGTAAGAAGTTTGGACATATGATGGAGTCGTGTTGGACGCTCCATCCTGAAAATTCTCGGTGGAATAAAAAGGATGACGATCACAAGGATCGAGATAGACGAGAACCTCGATATGAAAGAAGATATGAGGACAAGGGCCGAGATGATCGCCACAAATACAAAGGTAAAGATCATAAAAAGAAAAAGGCATATAAAGCTCATGTAAATTCCAGGTGGGGAGAAACGGATGGATCAAGCACATCATCTGAATCGGATGGTCCATCAAACCGACACCCCGCAAACCTTGCACTTATGGTAAGGATCGATTCTCCACAAATGAGCGCAGTGGAAGCGGCAATCAGATCTCTTCGAATTGAACGAGGGTTAACCACTACACCTCGCACTCCCACACGTATAGACGAAGAACCATCTACTCCAAGCTCAACACATGACCAAGGTCATGAGGTACGTATTAACTCTATAACTAACGTAGAATCATTACATCATCCTGAGTTTTCTCCTGCATTCAAATTAGAACTCGAGTTGTGTGACGAGTTTCTAAAAGATGAAGGAAACTTTCAACAAATAGAGAGTAAACTTGAGAGCTCAACACAAACTCTCAAGGATAAGGTAGCTTCTCTCGAACTATCTATTTTGGCATATAAATCTCAACTAAAAGAATTTAAATGGTTTTCAAAATGTGAGTGTCAAACCCTTAAAGGTGAGATGTCTCATTTAAAAGTCGAACTTCAAAATTGTAAAGTTGAAAATGAGTCTTTGAAGAAGGCTTGTGCCACCAGTGCATTAAGTCCTCCTTCATTGGATGATATCTTGAAATCGTCATTAATGGGACAAAAGCCCAATGACAAATCCGGTTTAGGATACAAGAAAAATAACGGTAATAAACCCGATTTTTCCATATCTAAAAATCAAAAATCCAAATGGGAGAACAATAAAATGGATAGTCACGGAAATGCTTTCATGTATCGTGACTACAACAAAGGTAAAAATGTGAAAACAGAACAAGCTAAACGTGTTAATCATAATTATAGGAACAATCATTTCACACAAAATTCACCACCTAGACATAACAATTTGGGAAGAACCGATTGTTTATTCAAAAGGGGACCAAATGGGTATTTCTACGAAGTGACCAACTACACCGACGCTTCATATCAAAAAGGGTCTCCCAAACATTACACAAACACACAAAAACAATTTCAACAAAATCGACTTAAACCAAGCAAATTTCAATCCAACAACATTCATCATATGCCAAAATCGATAACTTCTCAGAAAAGTAAACCAAATCATCTCTCTAATTATTTTGTGAAAAGTTCCATATCCACAAATAAGCCCACCGTAGCATTGTGTAACTATTGTTGCAAAATTGGTCATATCTCAAACGGTTGTGATCTTCGCAATCCAAAATTAACGTCAAACTCAATATGGATGCGTAAAGATCGTCACTCGATGGGTCCCTCTACGTCTCTCGGTATAGGACCTCCTAGGGCTTAAGCCCTAACTTGAAACACTATACTCCTTAGTATTCCACACCCTAAGCCAAATATGTAAGGGGAGTATAAGAAATAGGCTTAATTAAATTCTAGCCGAGTTAGTCGAGTCTCATGTAGCTACATCACATGTGTTAATAGAGGAATACATTAGAACACTTGTCTCTGTAAATAAATCACGATTTCAGTCCAGTGATCACATCTCAGGAACCAGTCCGTTCGAACGAAAAACAGGTGCGTTCGGAACGAACAACTGAACTATAAGATCCAAAGTCACTGTTAAATTATGGCGCCATCAAATTTTCCTACCAGGATTAAGTGCGTTCGAACGTAAAACTGAATGCGTTCCGAACGGAAAAATGAATTATAGGATTATGGCGCCGGATCATACTTTGGCGCCGACTCTTAGTATCAACAGTGTTCAGTGCGTTCGAACGAACAAACTAATGCGTTCGAACGCACATGCCTCATTCAGCGAACCTACTTCAAACCCTTACACTCGCGCTGTTTCATATTCTGGCGCCTCTTCTCAGTTGTGTGTGCGTTCGAACTCACATAGGAGTCCGTTAGAACGGACTTAACAACTTCCCAGATACAACTTAAAATCCCAAAATAGCGCCTTTTTCTCAGACATGAGTGCATTCCAACGCACTTATTAGTCCGTTCGAACGGACTTGTCGTATTGTCTGCCCATCAGCATGCAACCGACCTTAATCAATGGACACGATGGTTCAGATCTTCGTACGAAAAGACTTGAAGGGACACGATCTCATCTTAACTCAATCTCTTCTTCATTCTCTTCCTAAAAAAAACCTATTTTCTAACTCTATCTCTCACCAAAATCCCTACTCTCCTTCTCCATAAAGAATCATCACCATGAATGCAGCTAAGATCTTGCTTGCTAGGGGGGATTCGAAGGGAAAGAAGAAGGAAGGGGAGAGCTCCAACACTCAACCAAGGTCAAGAGCTCCACCTCCACAGAAGAAGGCGGCTAAGAAGCCTAGGAGGCAAGAAATCTTGAAAGCAGACTACGATTTCAAAAATATAAACAATGAACATCTCTTTCGAAATCCGGAGGCCGGAACTCTCTTCAACGACGTGGTGGCAAGGAAATCCATCGCGAAATGCTACTACTACG
Organism: Luzula sylvatica; assembly: GCA_946800325.1. Classification (NCBI taxonomy): domain Eukaryota; kingdom Viridiplantae; phylum Streptophyta; class Magnoliopsida; order Poales; family Juncaceae; genus Luzula; species Luzula sylvatica. The sequence continues at coordinate 44,465,946 of OX326956.1, forward strand.
AGTTTCCACCAAATATTCCTCATCTTTTCGACAAGATCGAGGCAATCGAGAGAAGATGGGGATTCGCAAATCTTGCGTGTCTTAAAGAGCCGTTCTACGAAGTCATCACTCGATTGTTCTATGCCAACGCCGTATTCAACCATGCTCTAGAGAAGATAACCTCCTATATCCTCGGTGAACAAGTTGAGATCTCGGTTGAAAATCTGTGCGAGTTGTTGGGTCTCAAGGATGATGGAGAGAAGATCTACAACGCACGCAAGGGAAGACTCGAAGCCGCCATTATCGAACCAATGATGAACTACCCGTCCATGTGCCTTATCTCATACTAAGTCATATGGAAAGCGTCCTGAGCCAAAGAAATGCCTCGTTACCTTACGGAACGTTGATTGCCCGGATGTTGGAACTCCAAGGAGTTTCAATCCCGGAGAACGATTGGGACTTCCGATCGGAACAGCCAACAAATCTCGCATCTAAAGCAAACCTCCAACGTCTTGGATATCGGTATTCATCTAATGTACATGGCTGGGTTATCAGTCCCTCCAAAGATGCGGAAGCATTCCACCTTCCTCGCAATCCTACTCGGTGGCTGGAGGGTGACACCCAAACCGAGGAAGAGGAAAACGCCGACCCCGCCGATACTGACCTAAGCGGTGAAGCCCCGGATAGAAAACGTAAGAAGAAGGAGCGTGCAGAAAGCTCGAACGCCCCTTCAGAACACGACGAAAGGAGGTTTGCTTATATGAAGGCGTTATTCGAGGAGATGGATGAGCGGGTTGAAAAACATGGACGAATAATGCGAGACGCATTTCGTGAGGACCTGCATGCTTCCGAGACCAGGATGATCGAGAATGTGGGTCGTCAATTTTCCGATCTCTATGTTCACCTTGGAAATCGCTTCGGGCCGTACACGGCACCCCAAGACCGAGTCCCGCGTACCTCTCCTCATCAGACCACCGAGCATCCGTCGGACTCCAACTCGGGACAATTCAATACCGACGCCTTCTTCGCAACTGATCCGAGCGCCCAACCCGAACAGAACCCTTACACCGGCCCCAATGAGATGTGATCGCCGGAGATGTTAAAAGTTTAAATGTGTTGTGTGTGTTATGTCATGATTCTTGTTTGTGAACAATTTGACTTGTTTATTGTTGTGTGTGTGTTTGTATCGGCATGTGTCATGCCTTGAACTGAGTAGATTTGATTTAGTGTCAGTTTAAACTGTTGCATCTATTTTGGTTTTTATTATTTATTTTTATAACCTATCAGTCCAGATGCAAGTGCGTTCGAACGCACCACTTTTTCCGTTCAGAACGCACACACAAAAACTGTTATATTTTCTTAAAAATCTGCTAAATTTTGAAAAGATTGTCATCATTCCAAAACAAAAGAATTTGATCATATTTACGAGCTCATACATTCATCAATTCATTCTTTGAGGGGGAGCTCGCATTTAGGGGGAGCCTTCCGTTGTTGAAGTCTCCTTGGCCCTTTTGATCTCTTTCAAAATGGGGGAGAAACGATCGTACGGAAAGTTCTCAACTAAATGATGAAACTCTCCGAACCGACAGTGTTTTGAAATTAATCAAAAGGGGGAGTTTGTTGGTTCAAATTTCCTGGTAGTTTGATTATTTCAAAACACTGTCAGTACTAATGTATACATCCAGAAAAGTGCAGGATAACATAGGTACAATACGAAGATGAAGGAGGACTTGTGAAGGAGGAGTTCATTGGATTACATCAAGAATCAGGACATGGAGTCTCAAGATAAACAAGAAAAGAAGAACACAAGGAAGGCCATTGGAATACATCAAGACTCAAGATGTTGAAGCCTTCCGTGAGTGGGATACGCCACAAATAAACCATAGGTACAAACCTAGTAGAACTCAAGTAAAATCATGTTCAAAATAACAAAGAGTTCAGTCAAGCAGGAAGTGCGTTCTGAACGAACTCAAAGTCCGTTCAGAACGGACTTGCTAAATATCAAAACTGTAAAGCTTGATTAGAACCAAACGTGTCACAGGGATGTGTGCGTTCGAACGAACAATCATGTCCGTTCGAACGGACAATTAGAATCCGTTCACTCACCTTCTGAGTGCGTTGAACGGACAATCTTTCCTGTGAACGGAAATATGTCACAGGGATATGTGCGTTCGAACGAACACACATGTGCGTTCGAACGGACAACCTGGAATCCGTTCACCCACTTTTCAGTGCGTTGAACGGACTCGTGTTCCTGTGAACGCAAAATGCTATGTATAATCGAGTCCGTTACGAACGGACATTGTCCGTTTGAACGGACCCAAGATGTACTTGCACGTTATTTTGAAACGGCTAGTGCAAACTTCAAGTGCGTTCTGAACGGACTGTATGCGTTCGAACGCACTGCAAGTTTTCTGAAGGATTTCTATAGAGAGTATAAATAGAATCCTTCATGGGTCTCTCTCTCTCACTTCCTCATTTTCAAACTTTGAAACCTAAAAAGAGAGAAACCCTAAGCTGTGATTATCTATATCCATTGATAGCTTGAGAAACCTCTTTAGATCGTTGATCTACTTTCGATATTCTCCACTAATCGTATCCCACTCACGTGACCGATCACGTTGTAGCTCGATTAGTGAAAAAGTGTAATAGGCTAGTGCAACAAATTGTAAAGAGCCTAAGCTATAGATCGATAGAAGCGTGTAAATCGATCTAGGCAAATCCTTGTAATCGAGTTGAGTTGGAATTCAATCGAAGGCCAAAAAGAGGCACAAGGCATTCCCGGAGACGTAGGTACTCGCGAATAATTGAGTCGGTCAATTAAGCGAGTAAAGGGTGAGTTAAAGCTACAAAGCAACCACCTACCGAACTTCGTAAACAAACATCTTGTGTCAAAGTGTTTGTACGGTATCATCTTTATCATCCAAATTATTATTTATTCCGCACCGTAAATTAGGTTTAAATCTAAACTAAGTATAAGTTAGATTGCCGAATTTACCCCCCCTCTAGGTTAGAATTAACAAACAGAAGAGCGATCAACCCTTCGTGCGTGATCAATTTCACGCTGGTAATCGTCTATCCTTCTATTGCATCGTACCCTCGAAGTCATGGCGTGATCTTGGATTTAGGGAACCGGACCGGGCCTTCATATCCGCTGTGCGGGCCCGGGGTCGGGTGAATTCCCAACAGTGGTATCAGAGCGATCGCCATCGATTCGAGGGTCGAATCATAGTCCTATATTCGATATACGCACGGGTTATCAAAATTCGTACCCGTTTGCATGATGATAGATATAGAGATTCCAATTTCGTTAAAAATCACAAGTAGAATTCACTGGAGATCAATCAAAAGTTGATTGAGAGTATCTAGGAATTATCGTGAAAAGGTTTCATGATTTATCATTTCAGAAACGAGCGAAAACGGAAGAAACGGCAAAATCTGCAGAAAATTAAAATACGAAACAGTGAGTAAAACTAAGATAATTTTCAGTGGGAAACTCCAAATTGATTGAATCAAATTGTCATAGTTATATAATGAGATTATCTATGACTTTGATACATAACGTTTGTTCATTTGAACGAATTATCAGTGTCGTTTTTATGGAATACCGAAAGGGTGCGACTGTTTGACATACAGAGACTAAAACGTCCGTAATTTTCGCATCTGAATTCCAATCGAGTCCAATCCACTGGGGTTGGAAAGATAATAAGATTATCCAGAACTTTCGTTCAAACTAACAGTCGGTTCGAACGATTTAAGATTTTCGTTTCAACTGAATACTGAAGGGGTGCGAGCAGTTTTCTGTTTGAAAAGGTGTATATTAGATATACATACATTTTGGCCTATCTTTATCTCTAATCAATTAATTCAATCATACTAGCATATAGATTAGTATTTATTTAGAATAATTACTCTCCCTATATAAATCATATGCATTTCGAAAATCTTGTGATAGTGATATAATATGATTATGTCACGAATTATTTAAACATGCATAGGCATGATCCCTCATAATATTTAAGTCATGGAAATGCCTTCCATGTCCACAACCACCGAGTTTGGTGTTACGTTTCACGTGGGTTCAGGCTAAAGTCGGGCACATGATATTGTAACTATCGAAAGGGTGGCAAGCGTTAAATCAGGACTTGTGAGGCCCAGGCTAAAGTCGACTCACTAGTAGCTTATTTGAACGATACGTTGGATATGGTTGTGACTTAACCGTCCAGGCCAATCCGATTGGAGTTCGGGGCATAGATAGGATGCACATACGGAAATGGGATTGTATATGATACGATCCATCACCGAAATCCTATAAAGGTTCAAGAGTCGTATATGATGTGATTGGATATAATCCTACCTAAGTAACGGGATCCCATCCGATAGGCTAAAGTCACTTGTGGGAGGAACGGAAATATGGGTCTTGAGTGTTATGGACTTGGAGTCCCGTATCAGTATGAGGGTTATCGATTCGATAAGAATAACACATTCATATATTCATCATATAAGCATATAGATTAAGTACGCACGGTTAGGAGCTTAATCTTCATCATTCGTTTAGAATTATGTTTTCAAGCAACACCAAATATATCGATGAGATCCATATGATAGATAACTTTTGGACTGGAATTACCGTAATTAACCTCGATAGTCAAAGAATAGTTCTTAGACTTAAGGAACGTGTTGGACACGAAAATGGTAGATTCAGGGCTCGATGCTTTGGCTTTAGAGAAAGTCGGGTTCGATAAACTTAAGAAGGAATCGAACGATAGTATGTGCCTTGTGGTGGCATGTATAGATGCAAATTTATCAAAATTGTTTTCAGAATTCGGGTGCATACGAAAGTAAAACACAACGCTCATGAAATAGTTTCAAGAGCTAGAGCGCGTTGAATGGTTCGATGCGGCTCAAAGAGTATGTTAATTTTGAGACGCCTTATGGGTCTTTGATTAACACTCGTGTGTTGATGGTACGAGATATGATCTTCGTGACCGAATATCATATGCATTCGATAGATAAGTCGATTCCGAAATTGCATGAGATGCGATGTAAATTTGAATAGGAGATGCTTGGAGCATCCGAGGAATCCAGAGCATTAAGATGCGTGGATGTCCTTGTAATTCAAAGGCGGGATCGAAAGAAATAAATGTCTAAGGGTATTTTGGGAAATTGTTTTCCAAACAGAAAGTTCGGACAAGGAGTTGTCCAAACTAATGACTCAAAGAACGGTGAAATCCGAGGAGGATTAAACCTAGAAGTTGATTGCTTCTTTTGGCATTGCCGTCTTAGCCATATGAATGAGATACGCGAATCTAGTTTCCATATGATGGATTGCTAGAATCATTCGAATTAGATTCGATTGATTGATGCGTACTTATTTATTAGGCAAGATGACAAAGGACATCATTCTCCAAAGGTTGGAGAAAGATCCAACGAATTATTGGAAATTACATTTAGATGTAAATGTTTCGATAGATTCCGAGGCAAGAAGAGGCTATCGGTATTTTGTTACGTTTACGGACGGTTAAAGTGGATACGGTAATATATGTTTAATGTGTGCCGAAGCAGAGACTTTTGAAAGGTTCAAAGAGTTTCAAAAACAAAATACAAAATCGACTTAGCAAGAAAATCAAAGCCCTTTGATAGGATCGAGGAGACAAGTATTTGAGCTACGCACTTCGATAGGATCGAAGAGGCGATATTTGAGTTATAAGTATTGATTATCATTCATGATTGTTGAATCGTTTCACGATTATCTTCATTTCGAAACATTGAGATGTGTTCGAAAAGAGGAAATGAACGCATGTTAGACATGGTTCGATAGATGATAAGCCAAACGGATCTCCCAAAAATGTTTTGGGGATACGCCCTTGAGACAGCGGTACTAATGAATGGTTGCATATATGATATGGACCATAAACCTTCTAATCGGTACAAAAGACGCCATATGAGATATGGATCGGAATGGTTCCGAAGTTGTCATTTATACAGATTTGAGGATGTGAGTATATTTCGAAATTTGTTTCGAATAAACTCGATCCCAAATCTGAAAATTGTTCGTTTATCATATATCCTTAAGGAAACTAAAGGGTATTAGTTCTAACGTCCCGACGAAAATGAGATTTTTGTGGCTCGAAGAGATGCCTTCTTAGAGGAGGACCGAATGCGCACAAATTTGGAACTTGATGTCGTTTATCTCTATGCGGGCTAGTGGGAGTAGAATAAATCTCGAAATAGTTCGAGATCTGGAAAATGAACATTGTACCGATGAAACTTGACACGACTTCATCAAGAGTTGATGAATACGAGTGGAACACACAAAAGAATTTTTCGTAGATCAAGTAGGCTATATCATAAGCCGGTAAATACGGATTTATCGTTGCTTATGACGATAGATCGAAATCATATGGTGATACGATATCCTACAAGGATGCTATGAAAATTAACGGTTTCACATGGCAAGGTGTCATGAAATCTGAGATTCGATCGGTGTAAATTATCAAGTTTAGAACTTGATTTCATTACTTTCAGGGTTAGACCCGTGAAATGTGAATGGATTTTCAAGGTGAAGAACCTACATGGATAGGAAGTTGCATATATGCAAAGCGAGGCTCGTAGCGAAGAGTTTCAAGTAATTCATAGTTGGACTATGAAGAAACGTTTTCGCATGTTGCCATGCTTTCACATTCTCGAAATTCTGCTTACCATGGTCGCATATTATGACTATGTGATGTGGCAACATGGATGTCAAAACCGAATTTCTTGACAGAAATTTTATGAAAGGATGTGTACTTGACACAACCTTACAGTTTTGTCGATTCATAAGAATCGGGGATAGGATATGCACGCTTTAACGATCCATATGATGGACTATAAAAAGCTTCTCGGAATTGGAATATTCGTTTTGACGAAGTTATAAACTGTTATAACATTGTCGAAACAAATGGAAACTTTGTGTACACATGAAGGTTGGTGGGAGCCGCGTTATATTTCTTGTAACGACACACAATTTAGGCGAGACCGCTTATGAATTAAGCGTGAAGATCTATAGGATAGATCTAAGAAGTTCCTCGTTCTATATTATAGCACGTATATCGACATATTGTTGAAAATGGTTTTCAACATATAACTCCTTGGCGGAGTTAAATCGAAATGTCGAATGACAGAAATTTTCTACGGCTCGATGTGAGACATCAAGTAGGGCGGAAAATAATAATATGATGGTTTACATTTGATGTGAGGATCTATTATATCTGTCATGATATGTATGTGGCTATACATCGTACACATAGAGCGTCTAGTTCACTATCAATAAAATCCATGGGAATCACACGAGTTTGAATGTAATGCGATTACATGAGACTAACTCTTGTGAATGTATAATGGTTATACATATATATACATAATGGTTATGTATCTTTAAACCCATCGGGATTTGTATTGATAGCGGTGAATGTTATCCTTGAATACTTTGCAAAAAAATTCAGGATTTTATTTTATCTATAATGATGTGGAAGACGTGTTGGTTATAAAGAGTTATAACAACAACAGTTTCCAAATATGGCACGTCTAAATATGTAGCACGACTTTCGATCACAAAGTGTGTACATGTTTTGCTTAAACGAAAACACGGTTATGTGGAAAGGTTCCACAAGACCAATAATTTATGATTCTATTTACGGAGGCGAGTATATTGTGGTTATTAATCACAAAAGGAAGCAGTATGGATCAAGGATACATGACCAAACTCGAGTAGTCACGAGTTATCGGATTTATGGTTGTGTATTGCGTGAGACGCAATAGTACAAGCCAAAAATGCCGAGGTCACAACCACTTCTAGATAATACTCGGAAATTTCATTTGATCCATGAAATTTTATGAAAGATGTGATCATAGGTATTGGAAATGTTCCAAACCTTAAGAAGATTAACACTAGCGGCAACGTGTGGAACCGTTTACAAAACCGCTCTCTCTAGTCGCGCGTGACAATCATGCGATGACTATGGGTATGGAGATACCTAGAGGAGGAAGAAGAGAGTAGAGTGTAGTTATCTAATACGATAGTCCTCGCAGGTTATGGGTATGGAGATACCCATAGGTAAACGTTGTATCACCCAAATACTTAATCCGTATGAATGCATCCCTCTTAAATTAATATGCATTCACCTTATATGAAAATTGTGTGCGGGTTGTGCAATTTGATTACATGAACCCTGATTTGAACTTGTGTGGACGTCGACATAATTGAGGATTATGTGCAGCGAAACCGTCACACTTAAAGTTTCATTTCTAAACATCCCTATTCATGATTCAGTTTGCTTAAGAGTGAAGCATTTACATTATCAGATAATAGACTGAACATGTACACTAGTACGTTAGCCGAGGAGATGATTATGTTTTGCTAATCATAGGACAAAGGTGTTTGTCGAATCGGGAACGTAGATATATGCTAGGTGACATATATTGGATATGACCGAAGCCGCGAGACCATGACATGGTTTAGTCATTATGGATGGACTCGCGACGAGTAGGGTATTAGGTTCTTCATACTTGAGGGGACCATTGATTGCGTTACGTGCGTAACACAATGCTTTGATATGACCTTACGCTCACCGTAACAGGGAGTTAAAACGGTCATCATTGGGTATTGTCCGAAACACGGAATTCAATGTGAGTCTCCAAGATAGGAATTGTTTATTCCGAAAGGAAGAGATATCTCTTTGGCCACTCGATGAATTGATTAACGAAAACCATGGCCATGGTCAATGATATTAACGGTTAATATCGATTGAATTTGTTAAATCAGTTCGGAAACGAGGAATAAGTATAGTTAATCAAAATATAAGGATGACTACCACCATGCCTTTTGATTAACGGATATCGCTAACAAGAGAACTAATAACCGCTATTCGAGATAGGCACAATGATCACAATCATTTTTCGTGTTAACATGGGTAGCCATGATGGAGTGACTAGATCCCGCTCATGGGCTTGTAGTGCTTTGGAAACAGCCTATTGCCATCGTTAACCGAACCTACCTGGTCACACAACGAGTCGTACTAAGTCGGGCTTGATTATAAAGTTGGCACATAAGATGTGCGTAGGTTGGTATTTGATACGCGAGCTATATTCTCTAAAATCGTGCATATTGGATATGCATGAGTACCTTTTAGGTAGATCTGAAATTGAGTGGGAGACTGAAGGAAATACAGTTTCAGGATCAACCGTAAAAGTGTACACAAGGATAAACGAATGTAGGCGTACATTCGTGGTCATATCTTTCAGTAGGAAAATCCAATTTGAATGGTTCAAATTGGGTTAGATAGATAATAAGATTATCTACAACCTTCATATAGAAATATATTTCATATGAACGAAGTATCAGTGTCGTTTCTATGAAATACCGAAAGGGTGCAATAGTATGACATACAGTTAGTAAAACAGTCATAACTTTTGCATACGAACTCCAATTGGGCCAGGCCAAATAGGGTTGGGTAGATAATAAGATTATCTACAACTTTCGTGTAGGTTGATTTTCCGTCAGAGGAATTTACCAATTTCGTATGGACAGAATACTGGACAGATTCATGCAACTTTCTGTGTGAAAGAGTGTATATTGGATATACATGTCTTTTGGCCAATCCTAATCCTATATGATATAAATAGGATATTTCTCTCTCTTCAGTTATGTGAATTCATTCAAAATATTCAGAATATTCCAGAAATATTGAGAGACATTTTTCTATTGAGTGAAAGGGTGTAAAGAGAGAGAACCGAGAAAAACAGTTTTTCCGGAGAAGAGATTCAATCGATCAAGCAAGTTTGCCGGTGCATCGTCTAGGCAGGTGCATCCGCGACCGACGAATCCCGACTCACGATGGATACAAGTAGAGGAGCGACACTTGTGGCTCTTTGATTGTGATCAACTCGAGGGAGAGAAAGAACGGTTAAAGACGGTGGAAGCGCTTGGACGTGGAACGCACGGAGACAACTGGAGGATCGTCAAGACGGTGGGAGACGTGTTGTATGGGACGCACGTGCTAGTCACCAACGTGACCGGAGAAAGAAGGAAGAGCGATCAACCCTTCGTGCGTGATCAATTTCACGCTGGTAATCGTCTATCCTTCTATTGTATCGTACCCTCGAAGTCATGGCGTGATCTTGGATTTAGGGAACCGGACCGGTTCTTCATATCCGCTGCGCGGGCCCGGGATCGGGTGAATTCCCAACATATAAATGTCTTGACTTAATCTCTCATAAGGTCTATATATCTCGAAATGTTATTTTTGAAGAACAAACATTTCCTCTCTTGTCACCTTCTTCTCACACAAATATTACTTCATCTTCACTCACCAATTCATCTCTCTCCATTATTCAACCTACTTCTACTGCAGATCTTCCTGCCTCTTTCATTCCCACACCATATCTTCCTCATTCATCACCTCCAGTAGATCTTCCGCAATCTACTGCATCCTCTATTCCTCTCTCATCTCACCCTATGACTACATGCAGCAAAACACACTCTCTCAAGCCTATCAAAAAACCTGATTTTGTGACTTACTCGACTACACTCATCAATTTTGAACCTACCTGCTACTCACAAGCCATCCAGCATGAATCATGGAGAACTGCCATGGCTCAGGAAATCAATGCCTTGCTCTCTAATGGCACGTGGGTTCTGGTTCCTCGACCTTCTACCAAATCTCCAATTCACTGCAAATGGATATATTGTATTAAAAGAAAGGCTGATGGTTATATTGATCGTTTTAAAGCCAGATTTGTTGCCAATGGCTTCACTCAGGAATATGGACTGGATTATGCTGAAACTTTCAGTCCAGTCATCAAACCGACTACAATTCGGTTAGTTTTATCATTAGCAGTATCAAATCAATGGCCTCTCAAACAGCTCGACATCAACAATGCCTTCTTAAATGGAGATCTTCAAGAAACTGTGTTCATGGAGCAACCTCAGGGTTTTAAAGACTCTCAATTTCCTGATCATGTTTGTTTACTCAAGAAAGCCTTATATGGTCTTAAACAGGCACCTCGAGCTTGGTTTCATAAACTCAGTGTTGTTCTTCAATCTCTTGGATTCCATGCTTCTCTTGCTGACACATCTCTATATTCATCAGATCCAATTCTACTTCTCTCACACTCATCTTAGTCTATGTTGATGACATAATTATCACTGGCAATAACTCCACTGAAATTCAATCACTATCACTCAACTTAATTAGTACTTTTCTCTCAAAGATCTCGGTAATTTACACTACTTTCTGGGTATTCAATGTCAATCTCATCCTAAGGGTATTCTACTCAATCAATCTCAGTATATTCAACAACTAATCATTCGTGCCAAAATGAACAATGCCGATTCAGTTTCAACTCCTATCTCTTCTACTGAAATCCTCTCCAAATCCACTGGTGATCTCATCACTGATCCTACTCTCTACAGAAGCATAGTAGGAGGGCTCCAGTATGCCACATTGAGTAGACCCGATATAGCCTTTGTTGTAAATAAAGCGAGCCAATTCATGCATACACCACGAGAATCTCACTGGTCACTTGTTAAAAGAATTCTACGCTATCTCAATGGAACTCTCTCTCATGGCCTTCTGATCTCCAAATCTTCTGATCAAACCCTCATCATTTATTCAGATGCAGACTGGGCCGGTTGTGTGGATGATCGACGCTCCACGACTGGTTACTGTGTTTATCTCGGTCCCAATCTCATCTCCTGGTCTTCAAAAAAACAGCCAACAGTTTCGAGATCCTCAACAGAAGCTGAATACAAAGCCTTGGCGTTAGCTACTTCTGAAGCTATGTGGCTTGAATATGTACTGCAAGAATTCACATGTCCTCTTCAGCTCCACCAATTCTATACTGTGACAATATCGGAGCCACGTATCTTGCTTCTAATCCCATTTTTCATGCACGAACAAAGCATATTGAAATAGACTATCACTTTGTTCGAGAAAGGATCGCACACAAGAAGCTCATTGTACAATTCTTATGTTCTGCGGATCAAATTGCAGATGCTTTAACCAAAGGATTGGCTGTTAGCAGAAAGATATTCCACTGAAGATCTTCCGCTGAAATTTATTCAACGAACTAAACTAACTCCAGCAATTAATCTCTATACTGGGCTTTTACTATATGGGCTTTAGTGCTTTATTACTCTTGGGCTAAGTTTTGTAATTAGTTAAAGATAAGGTTAGTTAGTTCATGTATTAAGTGTGCTTAAGAATAATGTAATTCAGTTTTAGATAAGTGGTCAGGATTAGATTAGTATAAAGTATAAATAGTGATCAATGCTGTAATCAATCGTCAAGAAAAATTAATCATAGACTTAATCATTTTCACAACTCTTCTTCTTCAATCAATCTTCTTAATAGTTCAATTAATCTTTTTAATTACAATACTTAAGTTCTAATACTTGGTAATGAAAAGGAATGAGTGGATATCAAAAAAAAAAAAAAAAAATCAAATTTTACAATTGGAATAATCAAATCTATAAAATATAACCACAAATAAATCACTTCTTCAATCACTACGAAGTGTCTCTCAAAACATTGAAATCGTAACAAACAAAAAGTCACACATAAAAGCCAAAGAGAAATCCTTCCTTTTTCGCACACACATTGAACTGGGAGACAGTGGTACTAGGTCACGTACTCAGAGCATATGCATAAAATAGGACGTCTTGTTGGACTGCAAAGAGTAGAAAATAAATTAGATGAACAATTTTCAGAAACTAATTAGCAATCATGAGCATCAGTCAGATAATATACTTGTTTATATGAACAGCAATACTAAACTTTGTCTTGAACATTGACGAGTTGATGAAAGTTACCAAATAAATATACATCTATTGTTCTAAACTTCCACAAAAACAAAATCGAATTTCGTTGACAGACAGAATGATTATAGATTACATATATACCTTTTCAGTACGGACGGGAAGCAACTAACTCCATGGACTCGATCTCTGTCCATACTTTAGTTGCTAGATCTGGTCGTTCATCTCTAACTATATGACTGCAGTGCAGCCCTAATCGTGCCATCTTATCAGCTGCTTCTAAAGGCCACTCTGCCCAAGCATCCGCCACCTCATTTAATGTTCCGCTTTTGAGTGCGTCCTCAATCAACTTTCTTACATACATCGGTTCTTTACTAGTAATTAATTGTAGCAACACGATACCAAAAGCGTAGACATCACAGTGGGTAGTTAGTTCACCGCTCTGTAGGTACTCGGGGGCGAGTGCGGTTTCTCTGTGGCCGCACAGTGGCAGCCACTTGTGAAACCGCCGACGTGGCTTCGTTTTATTGGTCAAAACAATGAATTTTGCACATAAACCCCTAATTTATATAAATTAACTGTCTAGAGGATTCCGAAAAAGTAGGGGTTTATATGAAAAATATATTGTTTTGACCAATGAAACAAAGCCACGTCGGCGGTTTCACAAGTGGCTGCCACTGTGCGGCCACAGAGAAACCGCACTCCTCGGGGGCAGTGTAGGGAACTGTACCCTTTGGCATATTTGTTGTGTGGTGGGGTGTAATGGTTCTGTCGGTCAGCTTTAACTGCCGACAAATCCCAAAATCACTTAACTTGCATGTATAGTTTGCATCAAGGAGAATGTTTGCAGGTTTGAGATCACCGTGAACTATGCCATATGGTTTAACACGGTGGAGGAAAACGAGAGCTGAGCAGGTATCCAAAGCTATTCGAATTCTTTTTTTCCAAGAAAGGAATTTTCTGTCTTTCGCTTTTCTTAAGCAATCTTGGAGACTTCCATTTTGTAAGAACTCATAAACAAGTGCCAACTTCTCGGTACATGATCCTATGAGTGTGACGAGCTGGGGGTGCCTAACTTTTTGTAGGGTTTCAACCTGCGACAAATTAATGGAGTTTATGTATTGTTTAAGAGATTCACCGAGAAGTTCTTAATATTTTTCATATATAAATGATAGGTTACAGGATTTATATCACTACAGCAAAACATCGCATTTGCTACAACCAAATATTATTGACTACAACTCCGTAGTTAATAATGAGTTATTGACTACAACCCCATAGCTAATAGTACTGATAGCCAAGACTCACATTTTTAACTACAACATCCATAGCTAATATTATCTCGTACCAAATAAATTTAAGAGCATTTCTGCATGTAGTCCCTTTTAGAATAAAAATTCAAAAACTAATCTCCTTTTGGCAAATATTCCAAAAATAACCCCTTTCGGGTTTTTAAATCCCGCCGCTACAGTGTTTTTGAAAAAAAAGGTTTATTCTCCCTCAAAATGTACGCACAGAATTCTCCATTATTTAACTATTACATTTAATTAACGTGATAATTACAACATATCATTAAATATTAACTAATATTTATTCCAATTTATGAATTCGAATAAATATTAATTATGTATTAAGTTAATAGCTAACAATAAAATTAATATTTATGAATTCAAATGTACCCACCGAATTCTCTATTATTGAAATATTAATTATGTTGTTAGTTATTAACTTAATACATAATTAATATTTATTCGAATTCATAAATTGGAATAAATATTAATTAATATTTAATGATATGTTGTAATTATCACGTTAATTAAATGTAATAGTTAAATAATAGAGAATTCGGTGGGTACATTTTGAAGGAGAATAATTTTTTTTTTCAAAACACTGTAGCGGCGGGATTTAAAAACCCGAAAGAGGTTATTTTTGGAATATTTGCGAAAAGGGGTTAGTTTTTGAATTTTTATTCTAAAAGGGGCTACATGCAGAAATGCTCCATAAATTTATTGGCTACAACCATTTCCGTAGCTAATAATGTTTGGTAGCCAATAATACTATTAGCCAATTTATCCCTCCTATTAAATTTACAATACCAGTTCTTACAAGAAGCCACGTTGTTCCTTCTATTGTCATTCGATTGAAACAATATTTTCATCCTCTCCGCTCAATTCATGTAAAAAGAGGACAACATAGTCAAAAGAAAAAGTGTTTTCTACCATGCTCTACAGGAGAGTTTATGTCTATTCTATCTTCATCCTCTACAGGAAAATCTAGAAGAGTGTTCTATGGACGTTGAAGCATGGATCTAAGATTTATGTGGTCATTAATTTTTCTAGGTTTTTTGAAAAATGATGTTTTGACGGATAGTGGTCTAAGAAATGGGCATGCCATCATGGTTTTTTTAAGGTTGTATGTGTTAAGTCCATATATGATGCCCTCATAATTTATTAAGAATGCATGTGTTAAATCTATATTTGATGCCATCATGGTATATTGAGATTGTATGTGTTAAGGCCATATTGAGAACTTGTAAACTGATTTGATTTGATTTGGTGTAATTTGTTTATTGAAAACAACAATTGAACATACAATATCTCTGCTAAGCAGATTAAACCAAAATTTCTATGTCTGACAATTTAAATTTATGTTATCACAAAATAAAATTGTGTCGTATCATTTAACTTACTACACCTATAATTAGAATTGTCTGTGGGCATCTCACGTCTCTTCAAACCATGCAAGGAAAGGGAACAAGATGTACTTCTTTCAAAATGCAGAATCAAACACCACATAATTTGTTGACATTACTTTGAGAGGTTCCTTTGGTTTGTAAGCGTATGATAATTAATGATGAACATTTTAGTTATTCATCTTTCATTGTGAACAATTTATTTTATTTACTTTCCATAATATTATTTGGATATGTTGGTTTTATTTTGCTTATCGAAAAAAATAATAAACAAGAGAAAAACATGAATGAAAATATTAAACAAGAGTAAAACACACTGATTTGTTATATATTATAAGTATAACCCGCAGCGAAGCGCGGGCTATATTTCTAGTATATATAAAAATGCTAACAAGATTCTATAAAAAGAATCAAAAGACCAAAATATAACATTGAAATAAGCAAAATATATTCTTGTATTTATAAAATATACTGTTGAAAATATATTATTTTATTCTCAATTTTAACAATGTTAACATATTGGATTCATTAGTATATTTTGCTATCTTGAAAAGTGTATTTTGTTAATTTCATCTGTATATATATGTATATATATGTATATATATATATATATATATATATATATATATATATATATATATATATAGAGGGAGGCTAACTTACTTAATTAAGTACAAAAGTTTTGGTACTTGATGCTTTTAAACCATTGAATTTGCATTGAGATTTGTGCATTTAATGTTGTACGCAAAATTTCACGATCATCATGAAAAAACACAAATCTCAATACAAATCCAATAACTAAAAAGTATTGAGTACCAAAACTTTGGTACTTAATTAAGTATGTTAGCCTCCATCAAATATATATATATATATATATATATCTGTGTGTGTGTGTGTGTGTGTGTGTGTGTGGGCTAGGTTCAATGGCCAACACTTTTGTTTGGCAAACGCGGCCAACAACGTGTATTTCTCATAATATAAATATAAAAATTAAATCTTAAAAATATAGATATGTTTTATATCATCTAGATAGGTCGTAGAATAAATTTTACGTCATTTTCATTTTTCAATCTAACAAAATGGATAACATATTTTCACAACCGTTCATTTCGGTAACTTTTTTGGATTTTCAAGAAGGAAAACTCGAAACAAAGTACAAATTTATCCTAAGCCTATCTATCCAATTTAAATTAAATCCAATAAAAAAAATTCGAATTTTGAAATTTTTTTGATGATGAATCGTGTCGTAAATATTATGGACCGTCAATATCTTTACATATCATGATGGATATGATAAAAATATTTATTTTCATGAAATTAAATCTATAACATTCTCAAGTGATATATATCATATCTATCCGGTTGGAATTTTATTTTCATGCATGGATTGTAAGAAATACACGTTGTTGGCCGAGTTGGCCAAACAAGAGTGTTGGCCATTGAACATAACCATATATATATATATATATATATATATATATATATACAGGCTTGCTAAGGAGAATCCAAAAAAAGATTCCACTCGTGCAAAATATACTGATGAAACAGCAAAATATACTATTCAAATTAGCATAATATACTAATGAATCCAATATGTTAACATAGTTAAAATTGAGAATAAAATAATACATTTTCAATAGTATATTTTGATAAATGCAAGAATATATTTTGCTAATTTCAATAGTATATTTTGGTTTTTGAGTTCTTTTTTGGACTCTTTTTATGGATTCTTGTTAGCATCTCTCTCTCTCTCTCTCTCTCTCTCTCTCTCTCTCTCTCTCTCTCTATATATATATATATATATATATATTGTTTGCTAAGGAGAATCAAAAAAAAAATATACAAAAAGAATCCACGCGCGCAAAATATACTAACGAAACTCGCAAAATGTACTATTCAAATTAGCAAAATATGCTGATGAAACCAATATGTTAACATAGTTAAAATTGAAAATAAATAATACATTTTTGATAGTATATTTGGATTTGGATTCTCTTTATGGATTCTTGTTAGCATATATATATATATATATATATATATATATATATATATATAGCGATTAATAAACATGTACGGTTATTGATGTGTTGAGATTAACAGTTAATTTTTTTTTGTTAATTGAACCGTTAATCATTCTCATTAATTTTTTTGGAATTTCACATCAAAGAAAATGTAGGGGGTTTGCGAGAGCATAGCATAATTTATGTTGTTGTTAAGGTATGCATAGTTACCTCTTGATTAAACTCTCTCTCTCCCTGCTGGCTTCCCTGGTTCAGAACCTTTATAGCAACATTTGTACAATGAATAACTCCTTTATAGACATTACCAAAACCACCTTCTCCAATCTTATGCTCGTCATTGAAGTCATTGGTTGCTTTCTTCACCTCAGCATGACTGAACTCGACAAAGTTCGCCATACCGGGTCCATAACTAACTCCATAATGCAAGTTCTCACTGTTTTGGGGTTCATTTCTCTTGTTCGCTAGTTCATCTTTCAAGCTCTTTAATTGAATTTTGAGGGAATTCTTTTCTTGAAGAACCTGCATAGAGAATTATCCTAGAATAAATGAATTTACTCCTTAAAGTTTAAACACTATCTACTTCATAGTGCTTTTAAAGCAGTTTTATGCATATGATCGAATGCGTGTGCTTGTGTGTTTATGTTTGTGTGTGTGTGAAAGAAAGAGAGAGAGACCTCCGCAAAGGCATGTAATAAATGGCTATCGCGCTGAAGTGATTCTTCACTTTGCAACATGATTTGATTCACTTGTCCGGCCCTCTCATTTGTAAGTTCATTGTCTAGCTTTGTACTATTTTCCTTTTCTATTTTGAGCATTCTTTTTGTTTCTTTCAGCTGTAACAAAGAAATTAAAATACAAGTTAGGTTTACTTTTCAACAAGTACCTTACTTTTGATTCACTTTAAAAGATTGTAATCAGAAGTTTCATAAAGATAACAAACAAAAAATAACAATATTTCTTTTCTTAGAGAACGCATACTTGCATGGAAACATCAAATAATTCAATTTTAGTTTTCTCATTTTGTTTTGACTCGTCATATGCTTCCCTCTTAATCGTATCGAGCTGCATAAGAGAATCAGATACAAGTTAAAGGAAGCCATAATTCAACGGATCAATTATAAGTTCAGTCATCTATATTTTGTATTCTTTTTTTCATTCTGCGTAACAGAGAATTTAGATAGAAGTTATTAATAAAAAAAATAAAAAGGCCTTCTACTATGCCCTCCAATTTCACCCAATTTTTCATGATGAAGTTTCAATGAAAATTGGGTGAAAAGTGTATCCAATTTACATCCTAAATTTCTTTCAATTAATAAAATACAATTAAAGATTTAATTAATTAACTTCTACTTAAACTAATCAATGTTTTAATGAATTATATTTTAATTAAAATAATGAAATTAAAATTACAAATTTAATTAGAAATAACATTTGGGTACAAATTGGGAATTTTCACCCAACTTTAATTGGTGAGGCATCAAGAAAAATTGGATGAAATTAGGTAACATAACATAATATTCCATAAAAAAAAGGTCATATACCATGCCTCCACCATTCATTATTTCTACTTGATATTGACACATGACATCGCGATGATATTAATTAATAATTAATTAGTAACTCGATTAATATCAGATCAATATAAAAATTATATATGAACATAAATTAATGATTAATTAGTATGTATTTTTATTGATACGTTGAAATTAATAATTAATTTATTCTGTGTTCACTAAATTGTTGATTATCCGCACTAATTCCTACTCGAAATACGCATAAAGATTGGGAAAAAGTTTGTAGGGAAAAGTTTGGAATATGTCCCAACATTTTTTTTAAGAAATCACTTACTTGAATGGAAACGTCTGATAATTTATTTTTTGTCTCCACGTGTTGGTTTGACTCGTTATGTAGGTCCTTCTTAATCTTCTCGAGCTCATTCAGTATTGTGTTTACTCTTTTCGTTTCCTATTCCAAGCATAAAAAAGAGTGGTGATATAAAGCACCTAACAATCTCATAATTGTATTAATTACGTGACGCGTAAATAATATTTAAGTAAATAGTTGTTAAATGAATATTAGCTGAACAGACAAATATTCGATTTAACACGTTAAAAAAGTTAGTTTTACACACAAAATTTGTTTTATATGTTTAATTTACCATTACATTTTAGCGTACCAATTAGTGTGGGAGATTTAGTGGGGACAAATATACTTCTCTAAAAGGAATCGACTTCTTTTCCTAACCGGCTCAATGCAATTTATGAAAAGAAACAAAAAAATTTGACAATAAATGAGAAAGACTAGTATGTTATTCATTCAATATCAATTAGATTCAAACTCATGAACTATCACATAATATATGATTTTTGTGTCTGGCACTCCATCAACAATTATTTCGTTAATTCATTTAATTAAAAATATTTGTCAATTTAACTAAACATATTTTGTCGTCTCATCAAAGATATTTAAGTGAGTTACGAAGAGTGCATATATATAACCTTTTCTCGAAATCAATGATGTAATGACTCGTACCTTTGTTTCTATATCGAGAGAGAGCGGCACGACATCAACAGTCATGAAGTCCAAAAGCTCTTGAGCACCAAGTCCACTTAGTTTTGCAGCTTGAATAGCAGCACCCATGGCCACTTTCTCTTCTACACCTTCGTTTTTCCAAAACTCCTTGCCGATGAAAAGATCTTGTAATAGTTGTTGCACTTTTCGGATCTCAGTAGACCCGCCAACAAGTGCTACTATATCAATGTTAGTATGGTCCGTGCGGGCATCTTCTAGGCACTTTCTTACGAGATCCATGCACTTTTCAAATAGGTCTATGTTGAGATTTTCAAACCTATCCAGGTTTATTTGTGTTCGGAAATCATTGCCATCATAGAAATAGTCAATTTCTAGTGGTGCTTGGCACGCATAGGAAAGTGTTATTTTTGCTCTCTCACAAGCAGTCCTCAACCTGCTGACGGACCTTACATTGTCACTAATATCCTTCTTATATTTTCTTTTGAACTCCGCGAGACAATGACTCAGCAGACGGTTGTCAAAATCGTTCCCACCGAGATTCGTGTCACCAGCAGTGGCTTTCACCTTAAACACTCCATGTTTGATATTTACCACAGAGACATCAAAGGTAACACTCCCGAGGTCAAAAACAAGCATGTTTTTCTCTTCAATTGGCTTCTTGAGTTTTTTAAATCCATAAGCGGCTGCAACTGCTATAGGTTCATCCATTATATTAAGGACATTAAGACCGGCAATTTGACCGGCTCTTTCGGTGGCCCGCCTTTGAGAGTTGTTGAAATAGGCCGGGACGGTGACCACCGCATCTTGAATAGTGCACTCGAGATAGTCCTCAGCGATCTTTTTCATGTTCTCAAGCACCATGGCAGACAATTCCTCGGGTGAGAAAGTCTTCTTTATCCCTTTGTACTTGACTACAATATTTGGTTCGTCACGCACGCCTCGAATAACATCAAATGGCAAAAGCTTCACATGATTTTGAACTATTTTGTCCGAGAAGCATCTGCCCATCAGAGGTCTGATATCTGCCATAAAAAATAATTAGAAAATGACCATTGCAATATGTAATGGAAAAGAAATCTAAATTTTTGTTTGGACTTGTAACGTACATACATACATATACCCACGAAATTTTTTTACCATATTTAAAGAAAATATGGTGATATAATAGAATCCACTAGAATGGATGTGTTCATACCGAATTAAATACTAATGATAAATCATGATCACATAAGTTTTGTCATTATATATGATAAGAAGAAAATTTTTTTTTACCATTTTCCATATCATTAACGTATCTAATACTTTTAATTAGTTTGTTTATCACCATTCATAACTAATCAATCCAAATTTATAAATTTGAAAAATAAATCATTGGCTGAATTAATTCATCGTTTAACATGTGTTAAGCTGATACACATGAATAAAACTATCAAAAAAATATAACAACGAAACAAAATAATAATTGTGCAAAAATCTGCAAAATACAAATGAAAATACTTTCCTTTTAAAAAAATGAAGATAAAATAATAAAAATTTGTTCAAATAAATATGACTCGTAATGTGTAAAATTAAATATAATTACAAAATTAAACAAATAAAATTATTTCTAATATTTTGTTTAGCACCTAATCAATAGGGGTGGGCAAATGGTTCGGTTTATTTGGGAATCGAACCAGGAACCGAACCAAACCGGACAAATTTGATTTAATCGGTTCAATTTTTTGGTTTATTCGTTTCGGTTCGGTTCAAAAATTGATATTGTTCGGTTTATTCTGTTTGGTTCAGTTTTGGTATTTTCAAAATCGATTAAACCAAACTGACCAAATTAAAATTATTTTTCATATTTTTTATTATGTTCATTAAAGAAAAAATTTATATTGTAAAATCACAAATAACATAAGTATTTTATATGATTTGCTTTATTTATGTTTGGCTAAATAACTTTTGAATTTTATCATTATAAATCTTTCTATTCGGTTGAACCGAACAAATCAAATGAATAAGAAATTCAGTTTATTCGGTTCGGTTTTAAATCGGTTCAAATTTTATTCGATTAGGTTTGGTTTGAATCTAGTTCGGTTTGAGTCGGTTTGGTCTTATTCAATTCGGTTCGGTTCGTTTCGATTCAACCGAATGTCCACCCGTACTAATCGTTGTGGTTATCACATAATTAATGTAATTTGTCATATATTATAATTTATTATTATTTTAAACAAATTTATAGTTAATGTATTTATTAATATGCTGATGAAATATTGAAAGAAACAAGTATATTTTTTGTTAAATAAATTGCGACGAATGCAGAAGAACAGAATGTGCGAGAAATAGACAAGAGGTTCTGAGGTTCTGATTAGTGTGTTATTGCTTTTATTTAATTTGTTGAAAAAATAAATTCATTCATGTGTCAATACAATTCTAAAAATGTCTATCTACACATTGAATCGAGCTTATTTATTAGGATATTTTTTATTCGTATTGTTTTAACATGCACGTCTCCAAAATAGGGCGTAAACAGAATGCATATGACCGGTAATTGGTCATAACAAATTTATTTTTCGGATACGGATATAAATATGAATAATGTGTTGGGATCCGTTTGGATTGCACACGAAGGACATGTTTGATTTGAGGGATTAGCATGGATATGTATTTCAATATCCGGAATAACATATAAATTCTTTGTTTGATTTGGTGTATTTTGATGAAATCATGATTTTGATGGTGGATAGGGAATACACAAAAAAAAAATTGAGATTACAAATCCATGGATAAGCTTATCCATGTATTTCATTATAAAATCATTTCTCAAAATTATATGCATAAATAATGATTATACTATCATATTATATTATACAATAATAATAATAATATTATATTAAATACTATAATATAATTTTATTTTATTTTATTTAAATATACAATAATATAATGTGATATAATATAAAACAATATAATGTCATATTATATATTATTAAATAATACTAAATAATATAATATTAAATAATATAATATATAAAATAATAATATTATATTGTATAATATAATATAAAACAATATATTATAATATAATATAATATAATTTAATCTAATATAATATAATAAAACAATAAAATCTAAGATAACATAGCATGACATAACATAACATAATATAATATAAAACAATGTAAAATCATATAATATAACATCATATTATATTATATAATATAATATAATATAAAACAATATAATATAATTTTACATAATATATAATCTAATCTAATCTAATATAATCTAATATAATATTGGGCACCTCATAATATAATATAATATAAAACAGTATCATATAATATCATATAATATAATATCACATAATATAATATATTATATAATGTACCATCATAAATATAATATAATACAAAATAATATATTATGATCTAATATAATTTAATATAAAATAAAATAATTTAATATATTATATTATAATTTAACATAATTTAATATAATGAGAGATTAAACATTAAAATATTAAAATCATGAATTTTGTACAAATAATCAAACAAGGGATTGTATATATACATGATTTCAAAATATAACAAATCAAACAACTCACATGTATTATCAAATACATGATAGTGAAATACATGATTTCACTTATTTCACTAATCGAGATTATCCAAATTTTACCATAACATCTCTATCTTCTAATTAGTACATTTAACTAAAATGGTAACTGGTACATGTTAGCTGTTAACTTAATACATAATTAATATTTATTCGAATTCATAAATTTTTGAATAAATTTTAATGAATATTTAATTATATATTTTAATTATCACGTTAATTAAATATAATAGTACAAATATGGTGAATACGGCGGGTACAATTCGGAGTAAAATAAAATTTATATATTATTTTAACGTGGTGAACAGTAAAGCTGATTATTAAAAAAAAAATCTTTTATTCTTCTCCCAAATGTATCCGCCGTAGTTTTCATATTTGTACTATTGCATTTAATAACGTCATAATTAAAACATATAATTAAAAATTGATTAATATTGATCCACATTTACGAATTCGAACTAGTGTTAATTACGTATTAAATTAATAGCTAACATGTGCTTGTTATCATATTAATTAAATATACTATGTTAGAATATAGAGCATGTTGTGGTAAAATATGGGGAAAAATATTAAATTTTTCTATAAAATTTTGAACGAGATTATAAAATCCGAACTTTTGTCAGAAATTGATACACCGGGTTTTTAAAACCCGTTCAGGATTATTTTTTGAATTCCCAACCGAAATTAGGTCACACGTAGAAATGCTCATTTATTTAACTTATCGTGGTCACAACACTTCCCGAATGCTACACATGATGCTCTTATCCAATATCTCTTCTGATCATTGTCCTATTCAGTTCAAGGATTTAGATACGAAATTTTTTGATTAAATAAATGAAGAAGTCCATCAGATCACCGAGTCCCATCTAAAATAGTTTGAAGCAAAATCTTTCAAGAATCTCTACGAAAAATTCTCATTCCTACGGACAAAGCTGAAAAGATGGAGTAATAAATAAGAAGAGAAATTCCAAAAGGCAATTCGAGAATTGCAAAACTGTCTTAGCGTGGCTAGATAAAAAGCAAGAAAAAACAAGGCTAAATGAACTTGAAACCTGGCTTATGACACAGGTAAAAAAAATATATAAATAAATTATTCACGAGAAAGAAGACTATTAGAAACGAAGGACAAAACATCGGTGGATAAAAGAAAGAGGACTATAATACAAAATAAACTTTGATAAGTTTGAATTTACTGTGATACCACATAGAATAGAAGGTATCAAAGAATTGGAAGAAGAGCTGGTTGCAATTGTGTGGAATTCTCGTTTTCTTATCTAAATTATCCTCTAAATAATAGGAAACCTAGAAAGAAAGATTACAAAAAAGTGATAGAGAAGTTGGAAAGGAGGTTGAAAAGTTGGAAAAGAGCTTTGTTCAGCACTCGAAGAAGACTCGCTTTAGTCAACTCAGTATTAAGTTTTTTACCGGTCTATTATTTTATGGTATTCAAAATTTTAAAATAGACACTAAAGAAAATGAAATCATTAAGAAAAAAATTTGTGAAAAGTGAATGAAGACGAGGGGCCCTAAAAACTCGATTTAGTCAACTCAGTATTAAGTTTTTTTATCTGGTTATGTGGAATGTTGTGTGCAGACCTAAAAAATTATGGGGTTTGGGGTTTCTGAATTTGGAAGTATTTAATAATTCCCTACTTATGAAGTGACTGAAAATTTTATAACAAACATGAAGGTTTAAGTTGGCGAGATCTGGTATCAAATTTGGGACATAGTATCATACAAGGAGATGGAAACAATGAGAACTCGTATTTTTGGAAAAATGTACACTCTTTCTTGGATTTTTTTTGAAAAAGTGTAAACTTTGAATTGGGAAATGATAGAAACACAAATTTCTCGTACAATGATTGGGGGTTAAAACTATTGTTCCAAGAACTCCCCCATCTATTCTCATACGCAAATCAATAATTTTGTATTGTGTCTTTCTTTAAATCAGTAAGGGGCATAAGAGACTTGTTCAAAGAATACCTCTCAGAAGCCACACTAATTGATCTCAAATACATTGATGAAAAATTGCAATCTTTGAATTTAAATCAAAATAAAGATAAAATTGTTGGGATAATTCTTCATTAATTAGGAAGATTAACCTTGATACATAAAACCAAGAAGAGATGCATGTTCATGTATCTGAAATTTATGGTGATGTTTTGGATACAATGCAATTAATTCTAATGCATATATTGACATCTTGAACTTGAACATCCTCTGCACTATAAAAAGAGACCTTTTGTAGAGAGTTTAGATAGATCACAAATAATCAACATTCAAAGAGAGATCCACTAGATAAAGTGAGAAAAGAGAAAGAGAGATTGAGTGTGATTATTTTGTAAGCCATCTTGGCGAGGTGAAGAAATATTGTAATACTATTTATATAATAGAAGTTTGTGGACGTAGGTATTTTTTGGCAGAACCAAATTAAAACCTTTTTGTCTTGATCATTGAAGATTCGTGCGCATACTCTATTCTCAAATCACACATACAATTGAAGAGTATTTTTCTCAACAAGTGGTATATCAGAGCGAGGTCATTGTTGTGTGATTCGAGATGGAAGGTAGTAACGACATGTTCAAGCTGATGGTCGACAATTACTCATATTGGAAACGAATGATGGAGGATCATTTATATTGCAAAGATTTGTACGAGCCGAGTCTTAGTGAGATGATGTCGGAAGGGGAGGCTCAAGACACGTGAATGCTATTAAACCAGAAAGCCGTAGGCACGATACGTAAGTATATTGATAGAAGCTTGTTCGAGCACGTATCAAATTTTACAAATGCCTATGAGTTGTGGACAAAGCTTGAATCAATGATTCAAAAGAAGACTCCAAGGAATAAAATCTATATGATGAAGAAATTCACAAAACTTCAATATCAAGATGGTCAAAGCATGATTGAGCACTTGAATGTTTTCAAGGGTCTTGTTAATCAGTTAGAGAAATCGGACATGAAGGTCGATGATGAAATGCAAGCATTGTTGCTAATCAGCTCTTTACCGGAGAGATGGGATACGTGTTGGTTCAAATTTTCTAGGGTTTGATTATCTCAAAATAATGTCGATACTACTAATCAATTTGCGTAAGTGACATTTGTAGAGATAAATGACGTAGCCCGCAAAAGGATCAAAGGAAAAAAACAAGACGTACAAGAACAATCAAGAATCAAGACATCAAAGATCACGTCGAGGATTTCGCAAGTTGGGATATCAAATCATCATCTCAAATAACCAATAGGTATCCCTAAACTTGTCTTTGGAATAATTAAATTCAAGAAAATAAGTTGGTTATATTCAAAACAATACAAAACTAAAGTATACATGCCTTAAATCATGGTGCGTCGTGACGCACAATATCATGCATCATGACGCACCTACAGGTTATACTTAGTTTCTCTTACAGTGCGTCATGACGCAAGAAATCAAGCGTCATAACGCACCAAGAGAAAAATGTGACTTGAGTTGTGTAGCTTCACGACGGACAATACCTGTGTCGTGACGCAACAACAGGTCAATTAGATTATCCTTGTATAGTCCGTCATGACAAACTCAACAAGCGTCATGACAGACGACTTGAGAAAAGTTCAGGAGGAGGTTCGTTACAACGAACCATTCAAGGGTTCTAACGAATCTTCAAGTACACAGGCTTCCACTACTACAAAAAATGCAATTAGGGACAAACATGTTTAGTCCCTAAAACCCCGTCTGGAGTCGCCGTAGATATTTAGGGACTATATTTAGTCGTTATGACTTTGTCATAACATGCCCGACGCAGAAAATGTACGGACTTAAAATCTTAATCTTCTTTTGTGACAACTGTAGTGCCAAAACAATATCTTTGTCCCAAGAAATATAACTGTTTTGGGACAAAGAAAAATGTGCTCCTAATAACCAACATACAGAGATTAAATATACTTAGTCGCTAGGATTTTCGAAGCTAATGAGACTTTTTGTAGTAGTGTTCCGTCATGACGCACCAAACTTGCGTCATGACGGTAGGCTCTAGTTTTGAATATATTCAATGTAACGGCTAGTTTGACCAAGCCGTGCGTCATGACGCACCATAACTTGCATCATGACGCACTGTGAGAAAACTTAAGTTTGTGCGGGGACTATGTGTTGTATAAATAGTTCCCCTCATAGGTTTCTCTCTCCAACTCTTCCACACTTTGAATAGCAAAACATGATCCGTTTACGAAGCCACTTCCAATTGCTAAACATTATCGTCATGCTAGAACTATAGGTTTGAGATACCTAGAGGAGGAAGTTGGAAAGTTGTTATCTAAAACAATAGTTGTTATGATTAGTTGTAAACGATGTATCACCCGAGACTTGTTCTATATTGATGCACTTTCAAAATTTTAAATTGTATTTGTATTTATCTCTTATATGAAAACTTGTGCGTGATTGTGTAATTTGATTACATGAACCTTGATTTATGACTTGTGTGAGCGTCTACATAATACGTGATTATGTTAAGTAAAACCGTCACATTTTAAAAGTTATATTTCAAAAATGTCCCTAGTCACGATTAGGATACTTATGTGATAAGTATATATGTTATAAGATAATAGTGAAGGAAATATAGTTTTGGATCAACTAGAAGAACGTACAAATAAGGATGATAAAATGGTTGAGTTCACAATGAGATTGTATAAACTCAGGAACCTGGAGATGGTTCTTTCGAACGGACAAAGATGGTTCGTTCGAACGGACAAAGATACGTTCGATTGAATGGGTTATTCAGTTCGAACCCATCTATGTAGAACAGGAACACAGTAACAGTGGCAAGTTCGTTCGAACGAACTTTAAGGTATGTTCGAACGGACTATGTTCCGAATTATGTGTTGGCTGTTTTTATCTCCAATTAATTATCCTGTAATTAATGATATGATCTGAGATTAATGGTATTAATTTTCAGATCTGGAAGAGAGATAATATACATAATTTTTGGTGATAATTCGTCATCTTCTTCCTCAAGAAAAATCATTAGAGAATAGAGAGAATTTGGAGAAAAATTATCAAATTCAGATTCAAGCAAGTATACGCGTGAGTGCACTAGGAGGATTCATGTGTAATCGGAAAGCCGATAACTCGAGGTGGATATGGGTAGAGAGATATCAGTTGAGATCTTTCATTGTGAACCAAGAAGAGCAAGAACGGGCAAGGTCGGAGCTTAACCGGAACGATTCCGGTTGTATATGACAAGGCGAACCTTCATCGACGGTGTCGAATCGTGCGGGCATGGGACGCACGTGTTACCGAAGAACGGAGTGAGAAGAGCAACTACAAGTGCGTGTCAACCCTTCTCCATGATCAATTTCACGTGGTATGACACACTATATATATAATAGTTATATTTTAGTAGTTGCATGTAGGATTATGATTCGTATCGTGAAATCGACGGCGTGGTCCTCGGGTTCGGGTCGGACCGGGCTCTTCAATCCGCTGCATGGAGCTCGGTAGCGACGCCGATACCCAACAAATAGATTAACGTGTACACTAGCATATTCGTCGAGGTGATGATTATGTTTTGCTAATCATAGGACAAAGAGTTTGTCGAATCGGGAATATGGATATGCATTAGGTTATGCATATTGTGACTTGACCAAAAGTGCGATACCATGACATGATTTAGTCATTGTAGATGGAATCGTAACGAATGGGGTCTTAGTTTTTCACACTTGAGAAGATCATGGATCATTTTTCATGTGTAGCATGATACTTAGATATATTCTTCCACTATCTGTAACAGGATGGTCATGGGATTATAATCGGGTATTATCTGAAACACGGAATTTGATGTGAGTCGTCAAGATGGAAATTGTTCCTTTCGAAAGAAAGAGATATCCGTTAGGCCTATCGATGCATTGATCAACGAAATCTCTGGCTAGAGTCAATGATATTAATAGTTAATATCGATTGTGTTTGTTAATTCAACTCGGTATCGAGACATAAGTTTAGTCAATCAAATTATAAGGATGACTACTACCGTGCCTTTTGATTGACAGATATCGTGTACAAGAGAACTAAATACTACCATTCAAGTTGGGTATAAATGATCACAGTCGTTTTCGTTTTCAACGTGGGAAAGCTATGATGGATTTCTTCCTTGATCCCTCTCATGAGCCCGTAAACTTAGACATAAGTTTACTACCATTGGTTGATACGAACCTACGCGGTCACACATAGAGCTGTCTTATTTCGGGCTTGACTTTCAATCTCTAAGGGTATGTGTACATGTGATGTGCACTAGTGCTTTCTTGAAAGAAAATATGGCTTAAGAATTAACTTGGAAAAATTTATATAAATAGGCAAATCTGCAGTCAGAATTGGGCCCAATCTGCAGTCAAAATTGGGCCCGTTCAAACTTATTTCCTATATATAAATTCTGATTTCATTTTAAACCTAATTCTGATTTCGAGTGTTAGGGTTTTGAGCCGTCGTTTCTCTCTCCTTCTTCCACAGAATTTTAGAGAGATTGAGAGGGAGATTTGAGCAAAGATGTTGAGAAAATCGATCGTGACGGCGACTAGAACGACGTTGGCGATTCCGATCGGACGAAATCGAGGTGGACACGAGTAGAGGGATTGCACAAGCACTCCTTGGAGAAGGTTCACGGATTTGGAGAAGAAGGTATCACGTACTAACTTGTGCGAGGTAATTTCTCCAACTCTTCCTTTTTCGTTGGCTTTTCGAGCGTGATCCCGGTAGAATTAGGTTACGCATGCGAAACTAATTCCGCTGCACAATTTGATAAACGTGTGCGTAACCCTACAGTGGTATCAGAGCAAACGCTCGATAAAACCATCGAAAATCGATGTTTTATTTCGAATTTAGGAAATTTTAGAATTTTTGGGCTAAATTGCAAAATTGGATCTGTTGAACAAAATTGGATCTGTTAAAAAAAAAAAATTGGAGAATTGTGGAAATTAAAAATCCCTAGCAAATTAACAGTTTTCTTTTGGCTCTTAAAACAAAATAGAATCCAGACGATTGATAATTTGCAAAAGAAAGGAATGGTACTGATAAACCGATGTTACCTTTGTCGCAAACAAGCTGAGTCGGTGGCCCATCTGGTATCTGAATGCGATTTTATACAGCTCCACTGGACTGCCCTGTGTGACGAGGTCTCTCTTCCGAACCTTCACCACCGGGTGGAACACGTGCTGACCGCCATCACCTCCGAGAAGCTCCACACTGAAAGCTATCAACTTTTTGCGGCTTTCCTCTATGGGGTTTGGCGAGAACGCTGTAGGAGGGCTTTTTCAGATGAAAAAAAGGAAGGGCCGTCGCTAATTGGAGAGTTCCTTCGAGATTGGGGTTTAATTAAACGATTGAACAAAGATATCGATCAACTCAATTAATTTCTCTGAAATTTCGCCATGGCAGTCGAGTGAGGTCTCAAGAAGATAAATGAAAAGGGGAAAGTTACTTTGGTCGTGAGACCAAAGTCACATACAGCCATGTCTTGCTGGCAAGTACAAATAAAAATGGACATGGTCCATAGGCAAGGAGTATTGCAAGGAGTGTGGGCTCCTACTAGGCGCATGATGGACTACTGACTCATGGTTCATCATTTTTCAACTAGATCTTTGTTCTTTTGGAATTTATGTTTGTCATATAGGATCTAGTAATATTTCTTTGTGAGTGATGTTTTTCTTTTAGATTTTTTTTTTTTTTTTTTTTTTTTTTTTTTTTAATGTCTGTAAATAAAAAATTGTAAGAACCTTTTTACTCATTGATTTATATTATTATTTGGAAGAGAGGTTTCGAACTCTCTCCAAATTTACTCAAAAAAAAAAAAAAAAAAAAATTGGATTTGTTGAAAAATGGATTTTCGGAAAAGTGAAATTTTTTTTTCTGTCGTGCGTTCGAACGAACTTGGAGTTGCGTTCGAACGAACAAAATTCTGGACAACCAAATTTTTTTTCTGTCAAAAATGCCTAATAATTTAAAATTTCCAATTTATAAATTCGATTCGGTATAGCATATAGCCTAAAACGGGGATGATTGTCTGTGGATTCTTGTATGTGTGTTGTGTGGGGGCCGGCGAACTTTCCAAATTGTATTTTATTTAAATATGTGGGGACCAGTGAGTCTTCCAAAGTTGTACTAAAATAAAATAGGTTTAGTTTTGAAGAGGGACCTTCAAGGCGAGACGACACGACACGGAGATTGGATCTTCAAAGCAAGGAATCATCTTGGGTTTTAGGGTTGGGAATTTAGGGTTTTATGATTGCTCATAAAACTAAAAGGCCAATATGCTATACCGTAATATTTTATTTGTTTTTGTGAATGAATACAATAAATGATTTTATTAAAAGAAAATCTTCTCACGTAATTATCAAGTTATTTGCCTCCCAAAGTGGAACCTTCGAGACTAGTATTTGTTTATTTGTGTTGCATGGCCATAGTCAGGCACAAATTTACACGTACGTAGCAAGGAAGGCATGCATTGATTAGGAGTTGACGTGTTGCATGGCCATAGTCTGGCATGTCAATTCGCTGATTGAATGATACTCCATTTGTGGTTTGGACTTGACCAATTCGCTAGCTAGGCTAGGATTTGGGGCAAGGAGTGAGGTACACACACTCTGGTTTTGAGTTGGACTCAATACCGGACCTCACGAATAAAGCAAGAATCGTCTTGGAGATGATTGGACACCGTCCTACCCGACGTGACATATTTTCTGAGTGGTTGGTCATAGTCACCTTAGAAATACGTTAAATAGGGATCTTGTCCATTATGAGATTTAAGGTATCAAATCTCCGTTTCAATAGTGGGGGCTATTTGAAATGATAAAATAATGGGTATTTCAAGTTGTTTAAAATGAATTTTCATATATGCAAGACCACGTTATTAATTACATTGTTTTTTCAAAATTGTAGAATTCATGGGTTTACCAAGTAATAACCGCTTTAGTTTGCGTTCCATTTTGGAAAGGGAATGAATGAACGGAAAGAACTTTCTCGACTAGCAGAGGAATCTCGGATTCGTTCTGAAACAGGAAGGAAAGGCACATGTCTTGGAGACGTCTATCCCTCCTGTGCCAAGGGATAAAGGAACTGAGGATGATGTATTCGAACATACGACCATGTTGGATGATTCGAATGATGTCACCTGCCTCATGTTGGCTACTATGACTCCTGAATATCAAATCCAGTTTGAGAAACAGGATGCATACGAGATTATGAAACAACTCAGGGAGATGTTTCAGGCTCAAGCAAGGGTGGAGAAGTATCAAGCTCTTGGCAATGCGACGCAATGCAAGATGCAAGAGGGTACGCCCGTTAGCTCGCACCTTCTCAAGATGAAAGGATATTTCGATCATCTTGAGAGGCTTGGCATGAAATTTGAAGTGGAGTTACAAACTGATTTGATCATGTTGTCACTGCCACCAAGTTTCGATTCGTCCATTTCGCATTTCGGCATGCAAAGGACCATTCCCCAGCTTTTCGGCATGCTCAGAACATTCGAAAGTGACATGAAACCGCGGTACATGAAGTCTAGGACTTCGGAAGTAATGGTGGTTGAAGGGAAGAGTCCAAGTAATGGGAACAAAAACAAGAAGAGGAAGGCAAATGGCAACAAGGTTGCGCCTAAGCCCGTGGGCAAGAAAGACAAGGATGACAAGAAGTGTTTCCACTGCCTCAAGGAGGGGCATTGGAAGCGTGATTGCGAGATCTTCCTGAGGGAGAGCAAGCAAAAGACCGCTTCCTTGGACACACCGGCATCAGGTATTTCCGTTATTGAATCTTATTTCTTTACTTCATCATCATGGGTGTTGGACACTGGATGTGGGACTCATATTTGTACTAATATGCAGGGCCTAAGAAGTAGAAGATCGTTGATTCGTGGCGAAGTTGATTTACGCGTCGGGAATGGAGCTCGAGTAGCAGCATTAGCCGAAGGGACGTATGATTTAACTTTGCCAAATGGACTTATTTTAGTTTTGGATAATTGTTGTTATGTACCTACTTTGAGTAGGAGTATTATTTCTGTTTCGAGACTTATTGCGGATGGATATGAATTAGTTATTGGTACTAATGATTGTTTTATTCGCAAGAATGACATTTTCTTTAGTAATGTTCTAGTTGAAAATGGTCTATATGTCTTGGATTTAGAAAGTAACAACAATAATCAGTCCATTTATAACATAAATACCACTCAAACTAATGAAACATACTCATGGCATTGTCGTCTCGGACACATAAACGAGAAACGCATTGCTAGACTCCAAAAGGATGGAGTGCTAGATTCTTTTGACTTAAAGTCAATAGAAAATTACGAATCTTGTTTGATGGGTAAGATGACAAAGACACATTTCTCCAAGAAAGGAGAAAGATCGAAAGATGTGTTGGCCCTCATACATTCCGATGTATGTGGACCAATGAGTGTCGAGGCTAGAAATGGGTATCGCTACTTTGTGACTTTTACTGACGATTATAGTAGATATGGTTATCTACACTTAATGCATCACAAAAGTGAAACTTTTCAGAAATTCAAAGAGTTTCAACACGAAGTAGAACTTCAACTGGGCAAGAAAATAAAAGCCATTCGATCGGATCGAGGTGGCGAATACTTGAGCTATGAGTTTGAGGACTATCTTCGAGATTGTGGTATAGTATCACAATGGACTCCACCCGGTACACCCCAATGGAATGGAGTGTCTGAGAGGAGGAATCGGACCTTGTTTGACATGGTTCGCTCGATGATGAGTCGAACGGAGTTGCCAAAGTCATTTTGGGGTTTCGCGCTTCAAACGGCCGCTCATATACTTAATAGAGTTCCGTCCAAATCGGTTGAAAAGACACCATATGAATTATGGCATGGCATGGTGCCATCATTGTCTTATCTTGAGATTTGGGGCTGCGAGGCATACGTCAAAAGGTTATTGACGGAAAAACTCGAGCCAAGATCAGACAAATGTTTATTTGTGGGGTATCCTCAAGAAACAAAAGGATACTATTTTTACTTGCCTAACGAAAACAAGATTTTCGTGGCTCGACGAGGACACTTCTTAGAGAAGGAATTCCTAAATCGGCAAGCCAGTGGGAGTAAAATTAATCTCGAAGAAATTCGAGAACCACAAAGTGACCAAGTTGATTTGGAACAAGATTCTGAGTTACCATTGAATGGTGAACCAGAATCTAGTACACAAGCTATACGTAGATCTGGTAGGAATCGTCAAGAACCTGAGAGATATGGATTTCTCATTAGTAATGACGATGATGAGTTGACTCTAGATGATGAGCCAACCTCCTACAAATGTGCTATGTCTAGCCTGGATTCCTCGAAATGGCACGAAGCCATGAAAACCGAGATCCAGTCCATGTATGATAATAAGGTTTGGAATCTTATTGATCTACCAAATGGTGCTAAAACCATTGGGTGCAAATGGGTTTTCAAGAAGAAAATCGACATGGATGGTAATGTACACACTTTTAAAGCAAGGCTAGTGGCGAAAGGTTTCAAGCAAATTCATGGTGTAGACTATGATGAAACGTTTTCCCCAGTAGCCATGTTTAAGAGCATTCGCATTCTTCTAGCGATAGCTGCATATCACGATTATGAGATATGGCAGATGGATGTCAAAACCGCTTTCCTTAACGGGAACCTTACCGAGGATGTGTACATGACACAACCCGAGGGTTTTGTCGATCCAAAGAATACGAATAAAGTGTGCAAGCTTGTGAGATCCATTTATGGATTAAAACAAGCATCTCGTGCGTGGAACATACGATTCGATGAGGTCATCGCTAAGTATGGTTTCATTCAAAATATCGAGGAACCTTGTGTATACAAGAAATTCAGTGGGAGTTCGGTCGTATTCCTCATCTTGTACGTGGACGACATCTTACTCATTGGAAATGACATCCCAATGCTTAACCAGGTTAAGGCATATTTGGGTAGTCAATTCGCAATGAAGGACTTAGGAGAAGCCGCCTATATTTTAGGCGTGAAGATCTATAGAGATAGATCGAGGAGACTTCTCGGACTAAGTCAAAATACATATATTGACAAAGTGATAACTAGGTTTCACATTGAGCAATCCAAGAAAGGATTTCTGCCAATGTCACATGGCATCGCCCTCACTAAGGATCAGTGTCCTTCAACGGACGCTGAACGTGAGTGAATGAGTCGAATCCCATATGCTTCGCTATAGGATCGATCATGTATGCCATGATATGTACTATACCAGATGTCGCATATGCATTGAGTGTAACTTCCCGCTATCAGTCTGATCCCGGGGAAGTTCACTGGCCCGCAGTCAAGAGCATTCTTAAGTATCTCAGGAATACTAAAGATATGTTTCTTGTCTATGGTGGTTCGTGAAGGGAATTATCCCATCTCCGGGCCCGCGCAGCGAATATGAAGGCCCGGTCCGGTTCCCAAAATCCAAGATCACGCTTCGATATCGAGGGTACGATGCAAAGTAGGATAGACGATTACCAGCGTGAAATTGATCACGCACGACGGGTTGATCGCTCGCATCCTTCTCTTCCTTTGGTGTCACGTTGGTGACTAGCCCGTACGTCCCATACCGCACGTCTCCCACCATCTTGACACGTTTCCGGTTGTCTTGGCGCGTTCCATGCCCGCACGCTTCCACAGCCCGTTACTCGATTACTTCTCCGGTTTGATCACAACGAAGAGCCACATATGTCGCTCCTCTACCCGTATCCACCGTGAGTCGTAGCACCTCGGTCGCGGATGCATCTGCCTAGATGATGCACCGGCGAACTTGCATGATTGCGTTTCGATTCTCTAAGACGGAGAAAACTATTTTCTCCTCTTTTCTCTTTCTCTCAATCTCTTCGCACTCTTTCATCATCTGATTAGAGTCTCATAATTTCTGGATAAAATCCATTAATTATCTGCACTGAACTTCTGAGAGAGAGAGAGAGAGAGAGAGAGAGAGAGAGAGAGAGAGAGAGAGAGAAACATCCTATATATACTCCATAGGATAAGGATGGGCCAAAATGTATGTATATCTTCTATACACCTTTTCAAACAGAAAACTGCATACACCCTTTCAGTATTCTGTCAGAACGAAAATATCAAATCGTTCCAACCGACTTTGAACATTTACGAAAGTTGTATATAATCTTATTATCTTTCCAACCCAATTGGATCCAGCCCAATTGGAGTTCAGACCCGAAAGTTACGCCCGTTTTACTGACTGTATGTCAAACCGTCGCACCCTTTCGGTATTCCATTAGAACGACACTGATACGTCGCTCAAATGGAAAATCTTACAACATGAAAGTTCTCGATAATCACATTATCTAACTAACCCAATTTGAATCATTCAAATCGAAGTTACCTACTGAAAGTTATACCAGTTTTACTAATCTGTTTAGTATGCCCACGAACGCGTACGTTCGTTTGTCCTACGTACCATTTTAGCGTTGATCCAAAACTGTATTTCCTTCAGTCTCCCACTCAGTTTCAGATCTACCTAAAAGGTACTCATGTATATCACATATACACTATATCAGAGAATCTAGCCCGCGTATCATATACGCTAAAGCCATGCACATCCTATGTGCAAAAACTTGCAATCAAGCCCGACATAGTACGACTCGTTGTGTGACCGTATAGGTTCGTTCGTTTCCATGGCACTACAAGCCCATGAGCGGGATCTAGTCGCTCCATCATGGCTACCCATGTTAAAACGAAAAATGATTGTGATCATTGTGCCTATCTCGAATAGCGGTTACTAGTTCTCTTGTTTGCGATATCCGTTAATCAAAAGGCATGGTGGTAGTCATCCTTATGTCTTGATTAACTATACTTATTTTCCGATTCCGAATTGAGTTAACAAATTACAATCGATATTAACTTTTAATATCATTGACTCTGGCCAGAGATTTCGTTAATCAATTCATCGAGCGGCCTAAGAGATATCTCTTCCTTTCGGAATAAACAATTCCTATCTTGGATGACCGTTTTGGTCCCCTGTTACGGTAGGCGTAAGGTCATATCAAAGCATTGTGTTACGCACGTAACGCAATCAATGGTCCCCTCAAGTGTGAAGAACCTAAAACCCCATCCGTCGCAAGTCCATCTATAATGACTAAACCATGTCATGGTCTCGCGGCTTTGGTCATATCCAATACATGTAACCTAACATATATCTACGTTCCCGATTCGACAAGCACCTTGTCCCATGATTAGCAAAACATAATCATCTCCTCGGCAAACGTACTAATGTACACGTCCAGTCTATTATCTAATAATAGAAATGCTTCTCTCTTAAGCAAACTGATCCGCGACTAGGGATGTTTAGAAATGACACTTTAAGTGTGACGGTTTTGCTGCACATAATCATGAATTATGCCGGCGTCCACACAAGCTCAAATCAGGGTTCATGTAACAATCATATTACACAACCCGCACACAGTGTTCATATAAGGTGAATGCATATTAATTTAAGTAAACAAAATTTTAAAAGGGATGCATTCATATGGACTAAGTATTTGGGTGATAAAACGTTTACCTATGGATATCTCCATACCCATAACCTGCGAGGACTATCGTATTAGATAACTACACTCTACTCTCTTCTTCCTCCTCTAGGTATCTCCATACCCATAGTCATCGCATGACAGTCACGCGCGACTAGAGAGAGCGGTTTTGTAAACGGGTCCGCACGTTCCCGCTAGTGTTAATCATCATCAGGATTGGAACATTTCCAATATCTAAGATCACATCTTTTCACAAAATTTCATGGATCAAATGAAATTTTTCTGAGTATTGGCTAGAAGTGGTTGTGACCTCGGCATTTGTGGCTTGTACTATTGCGTCTCACGCAATAAACAACCATAAATCCGATAACTCGTGACTACTAGAGTTTGGTCATGTATCATTGATCCATACCACTTCCTTTTGTGATTAATAACCACAATATACTCGCCTCCGTAAATAGAATCACTAACTATTGGTCTTGTGGAACCTTTCCACATAACCGTGTTTTCATTTAAGCAAAACATATGCACACTTTGTGATCGAAAGTCGTGCTACATATTTCGACGTGCTAAATCTTTGGAAACTGTTGTTGTTATAATTCTTTATAACCAACACGTCTTCCACACCATTATAGATAAAATAAAATCCTGAATTCTTTCGCAAAGTATTCAAGGATAAACTTCACCGCTATCAATACAAATCTCGATGGGTTTAAATACACATAACAATTATGTATATATATGTATAACCATTATACATTCACAAGAGTTAGTCTCATGTAATCGCATTACATTCAAACTCGTGTGATTCCCATGAATTTTATTGATGGTGAATTAGACTCTCTATGTCGTTACAAGAAATATAACGCGGCTCCCACTAACCTTCATGTTTACACAAAGTTTTCATTCGTTCCGACAATGTTATAACAGTTTATAACTTCCTCAAAACGAATATTCCAATTCCGAGAAGCTTTCTCTAATCCATCATATGGATCGTTAAAGCATGCATATCCTATTCCGATTCTTATGAATCGACAAAACCGTAAGATTGTGTCAAGTACACGTCCTTTAATAAAATTTATGTTAAGAAATTCGGTTTCGACATCCATCTTGCCACATCATATAGTCATTATATGCGATTATGGCAAGCAGAATTTCGAGAATGGGAAAGCATGGCAACATGCGAAAACGTTTCTTCATAGTCCGACTATGAATTGCATGAAACTCTTCGCAAAAAGCCTCGCTTTACATATATGCGTATTCCTATCCATGTAGGTTCTTCATCTTGAAAAACCCACTCACGTTTCACGGGTCTAACCCAGAAAGTAATGAAATCAAGTTCTGAACTTGATAATTTACATGGATCGAATCTCAGATTTCATGACACCATGTCATGTGGAATCAACTTTTCATAGCATCCTTGTAGGATATCGAATCATCATATGATTTCGATCTATCACCATTAGCCACGATAAATCCGTATTTACCCGCTTATGATATAGCCTACTTGATCTACGAAAAATTCCTTTGTGTGTTCGACTTGCGTTCATCAACTCTTGATGAAGCCATGTCAACTTTCATCGGTACAATGTTCATTTTTAGATCTCGAACTCTTTCGAGATTTATTCTACTCCCACTAGCCCTCATAGAGATAAATGGCACCAAGTTCCAAACTTGTGCGCATCTAGTCCTCCTCCAAGAAGGCATCTCTTCGAGCCACGAAAATCTCATTTTCGTCGGGACGTTAGAATTAATACCCTTTAGTTTCCTTAAGGATAAACGAACAATTTTCAGATTTGGGATTGAGTTTAACCGAAACAAATTTCGAAATATACCCACATCCTCAAATCTGTACAAATGACCACTTCGGAACCATTCCGATCCATATCTCATATGGCGTCTTTTGTACCGATTAGAAGGTTTATGGTCCATATCTTATATGCAACCATTCATTAGTGCCGCTGTCTCAAGGGCGTGTCCCCAAAACATTTTTGGGCCTATTGACTTATCATTTATTGAACCATGTCCAACATGCGTTCATTTCCTCTTTTCGGACACATCTCATTGTTCCGAATAAAGGCAATCGTGAAACGATTCCACAATCATAAATGATCATCAATATTCATAACTCAAATATCGCCTCTTTGATCCTATCGAAAGGTTTAGCTCAAATACTCGCCTTCTCGATCCTATCGAAAAGCTTTGATTTTCTTGCTTAGTCGATTTTGTATTTCGTTTTTGAAACTCTTTGAACATTTCAAAAGTCTCCATTTCGGCACGCATTAAATAAATATTTTCATATCTACTTTAACCGTCCATAAACGTAACAAAATACCGATAGCCTCCTCTTGCCTCGGAACTTATCGGAACATTACATCTAAATGTAATTTCCAATAATTCGTTGGATCTTTCTCCAACCTTTGGAGAATGATGCCCTTTGTCGTCTTGCCTAATAAATAAGTATCACATTAATCAATCGAATCTAATTCGAATGATTCTAGCAATCCATCATATGGAATCTAGATACGCGAATCTCGTTTATATGGCCAAGACGGCAATGCCAAAAGAAGCAATCAACCTCTTGGTTTAATCCTCCTCGGATTTCACCATTCTTTGAGTCATTAGTTTGGACAACTCTTTGTCCGAACTTTCTGTTCGGAAAACATTTTCCCAAAATACCCTTAGACCTATATTTCTTTCAATCCCGCCTTTGAATTACAAGGACATCCACGCATCTGAATGCATTGGATTCCTCGAATGCTCCAAGCATCTTCTATTCAAATTTACATCGCATCTCATGCAACTCCGGGATCGACTTATCTATCGAATGCATATGATATTCGGTTACGAAGATCAAATCTTGTACCATCAACACACGAGTGTTAATCCAAGACCCATAAGGCATCTCTAAATTAACCTACTCTATGAGCCGCATTGAATCATTCAATGCGCTCTAGCTCTTGAAACTATTTCATGAGCGTTGTGTTTTACTTTCATATACACCCGAATTCTCAAAACAATTTTGAGAATATGCGTCTATACATGCCACCACAAGGCACGTAATATCGTTCGATTCCTTCTTAAAGTTTATCGAACCCGGCTTTCTCTAAAGCCAAAGCCTCGAGCCCTGAATCTGCCATATTTGTGTCCAACACGTCCCTTTAAGTCTAAGAACTATTCTCTGACTATCAAGGTTAATCATGGCAATTCCGGCCCAAAAGCCTTCTATCATATCGATCTCATCGACATATTTGGTGTTGCTAGAAAACATAATTCTAGACGGATGATGTAGATTAACTCCTAACCATGCGTACTTAATCTATATGCTTATATGATGAATATATGATAATGTTATTTTTATCGAATCGGTAACCCTCATACCGATACGGGACTCCAAGTCCATAACATCCAAGATCCATATATCACGATCCTCCCACAAGTTGCTTTGGCAGACGGGTGGGATCTCGCTATCTAGGTAAGATTATATCCAATCGCATCCAATGCGACTCTTGAACCTTTATAGGATTTTGGTGATAGATCGTATCATATACAATCCCAGTTCCGTGTGTGCATCCTATCAATGCCCCGAACTCCAATCAAGTCGGCTTTGGCCTTAACCCTTATTGGATTGAACGGTTAAGTCACAATCATACTCAATGTATCGTTCAAATAAACTACTAATAAGTCGGCTTTGGCCTTAACCCTTATCAGTCCTTATTTAACGATTGCCACCCCGTCAATAACCACAATAACCCATGTCGGCTTTGGCCTTAACCCATGTGAAAAGTAGTACCGATCATAGTGGTTGTCAATATGGAAGGCATTTTCATGACTTAAATATTATGAGGGATCATGCCAATGCATGTTATATTTCGTGACATAATCATATTATATCACCATCACAAGATTTTCTAATGCATATGCACTATCTATGGAGACTAAATTATTCTAAATAATAATTAAATAAATATGAAATAAATTGGTGCAAAGAATACGAATTTTCGAAGTGTGTAGTCAAAAAAAAAACTTGGCAACCAGGGGCTTGTGCGTCATGATGCACCATAAGTTGCGTCATGATGCACTACCTCATGTAACTCTTTACACAGGATTTTTGTACAGTCCGTCATGACTGACAGTTTGGTGCGTCATGACTGACCAACATCAAAAACTTCCAGGGGCCCTAGCGTCATGACTGACCAACAGCCTCCGCTCGGTGCGTCATGACTGACAAACGGCACCCGCTCGGTGCGTCATGACTGACCGATCGGTGCGTCATGACTGACAAACAGCACCCGTTCGGTGCGTCATGACTGACCGATCGGTGCGTCATGACTGACCAAAGGCACCCCCGCGAATCCGTGGCACCCGCTCGGTGCGTCATGACTGACCACTGGTGCGTCATGACTGACCGTGCGTTTTTTGCCAATTCTGCCCTGATTTTGATTTCGTTGTTCATCGTTTCGAAAACGATCGATCATGAAACTCTCTTCACGATCATTCCTAGATACTCTCAATCATCCTATGACCGATCTCTAGTGAATTCACTTGTGATTTTAATCAAAATCCTTTTCAATCACCAATTTTCATGCAAACGGGTACGAACTTTGATAACCTGTGCGTATATCGAATATACGACTATGATTCGACCCTCGAATCGATGGCGATCGCTCTGATACCACTGTTGGGAATTATCCCGTCTCCGGGCCAGCGCAGCGGATATGAAGGCCCGGTCCGGTTCCCAAAATCCAAGATCACGCTTCGATATCGAGGGTACGATGCAAA
This sequence comes from Luzula sylvatica, assembly GCA_946800325.1. Lineage (NCBI taxonomy): Eukaryota > Viridiplantae > Streptophyta > Magnoliopsida > Poales > Juncaceae > Luzula > Luzula sylvatica. The sequence continues at coordinate 44,508,829 of OX326956.1, forward strand.
GTAGGATAGACGATTACCAGCGTGAAATTGATCACGCACGACGGGTTGATCGCTCGCATCCTTCTCTTCCTTTGGTGTCACATTGGTGACTAGCCCGTACGTCCCATACCGCACGTCTCCCACCATCTTGACACGTTTCCGGTTGTCTTCGCGCGTTCCATGCCCGCACGCTTCCACAGCCCGTTACTCGATTACTTCTCCGGTTTGATCACAACGAAGAGCCACATATGTCGCTCCTCTACCCATATCCACCGTGAGTCGTAGCACCTCGGTCGCGGATGCATCTGCCTAGACGATGTACCGGCGAACTTGCATGATTGCGTTTCGATTCTCTAAGACGAAGAAAACTATTTTCTCCTCTTTTCTCTTTCTCTCAATCTCTTCGCACTCTTTCATCATCTGATTAGAGTCTCATAATTTCTGGATAAAATCCATTAATTATCTGCACTGAACTTCTGAGAGAGAGAGAGAGAGAAACATCATATATATACTCCATAGGATAAGGATGGGCCAAAAGCTATGTATATCTTCTATACACCTTTTCAAACAGAAAACTGCATACACCATTTCAGTATTCTGTCAGAACGAAAATATCAAATCGTTCCAACCGACTTTGAACATTTACGAAAGTTGTAGATAATCTTATTATCTTTCCAACCCAATTGGATCCATCCCAATTGGAGTTCAGACCCGAAAGTTACGCCCGTTTTACTGACTGTATGTCAAACCGTCGCACCCTTTCGGTATTCAATTAGAACGACACTGATACGTCACTCAAATGGAAAATCTTACAACATGAAAGTTCTAGATAATCTCATTATATAACTAACCCAATTTGAATCATTCAAATCGGAGTTGCCTACTGAAATATATACCAGTTTTACTAATCTGTTTAGTATGCCCACGAACGCGTACGTTCGTTTGTCCTACGTACCATTTTAGCGTTGATCCAAAACTGTATTTCCTTCAGTTCGGAAGGAGATCTGATTAACCAAGGATATACAGATGCTAGTTTCCAAACTTGCCCGGACGATTTCCAATCTCAAAGTGGTTACGTCTTCACGCTCAATGGCGGAGCTGTTGTTTGGAAAAGCTCCAAACAGAAGACGGTGACTGATTCTACAACTGAAGCGGAATACATCGCGGCTTCGGAAGCCGCAAAGGAGGCTGTCTGGCTCCAACAGTTCGTGATGGAACTTGGCGTTATGCCAAGCATCTCGGGTCCCATGGATGTCTATTGTGACAATAACGGAGCAATAGCACAATCCAAGGAACCACGAGCGCATCACAAGTCTAAGCATGTACTCCGGCGTTACCACTTGATTCGTGAGATTACAAAGAGAGGTGACGTGAAAATAATGAAGATACCTACTGATGATAACGTGGCCGATCCATTTACGAAGCCACTATCACGTGCCAAGCATGAGCAGCATGCTAGGGCGATAGGATTGGGACATCTATCGCAGTGTTAGATTGGGTGTTTTATTTATGTTTCTTATTGCATAAGGGGATTCGATCTGCCTAGTGCAAGTGGGAGAACATTTATTATGAGACAGATATTTATATTATTATTCATCATATGACCTAAACCTTCATATTTCAAAAAATTTAAATAACAAGAAAGTATGTGAGAGGTTATTCTATTATAATAATCGGATAGACCTTGAATTTTATTCTAGTTTAGTGCATCGAGTCAGTTGAGAATAATATGTTGCATGGCAATAGTCTGGCATATTGATTAGTCAATTGAATGATAGTAAAACCACTAAACGGAATGAATATAATTCTAAAACGTCTCTCGTGTATAAAGTTGTTCATAGGTTTGAACCAGGTAGTCCATTCACTGAATGGAGACTTTTACATACACTGACATATTCGTAGATGAGATGATCAGGTTTTACTGATCTGGGACGGTAGCGTCGATTCTAGAATATGGATATACGCGGCGTCGTATATTGGACTGACCACTATATGAGTTTGTGACATGGTCAGAGTCATTGGAGACGAACTCATATCCAGATAGTGTGTTTTAGTTCTTCATACTTGAGTGATCACACGGATACCTAGTATGTGAAAAGACAATGCTTTGATATAATTAACCCTACGCGTAACGGTGTAGCAGATATTACTATTGGGTATTGTTTTTAGCATAGGCAAAGGATGTGAGGTTGCAAGATAGGAATTGTTCCTTTCTAACCTTCAAAAAGGATAGAGGGAGATATCTCTCGGACACCTCGATTGAATTGAGATTGATGAAATGCTTGGCCAAGCTCGATGGAACTCAGTAGAGTTCGCATTGTTATTATCAATCTAATTCTTATCGAGAAAGAGTATATCTGATCAAAAAGAAAAGGGGATGACTTGAAGTCTTAGGCTTCACCGTGACTCTTTTGATCGAAAGATATCGCGAACAAGAGAACTAGTAACACTTATCTGAGCTAGGTATGAAGATCTACTGCATCTTCATAAAGGTGTTCTCCACCTTTTTCGTGCTAATTCTGGGTAGGTATTAACGACAGTCTAGTGCTCGCAATACCTTGTGGATTGCTGCTATATCCACTGCCAGCCTTAGACGAACCAACACGGTCACACCAAGATTTCATAACATATCGGATTCTCAAGATAATGCTCACCAATACGTTTGTTGGACAAACAAAATGGAATCACGTGAGATTAGATCTCACGACATATGTGATGAGCGGGTTTTTGGCGTGTAAAATTATCGTTGTATTCGAAAACCCGATTCAATCAACAAGTTGGAAAATATAGTTGTATAGTGGAAAATATGAAAGTTCGTTCCACGAGGAGTATATGCGTCAATTAATGAATCAAAACTAGACAAGAAATAGCAAAGAAAATTCACAGAAGATAGTCCGTTACAACGGAAGTGGGTTCCGTTACAACGGACTTGAGTGAAAATTCTGTCACTAGAAATGAGATGAACGTCCGTTACAACGGAGGAAACTCCGTTATAACGCACTATATTTGTCCGTTATAACGAACAGTGGTTGCGTTGCAACGGATTGGTTAATCCGTTACAACGGACCGCAATGTCCGTTACAACGCACTTGTATTGATGCTATTGAGTAGAAATTCTGACTAGTCCGTTACAACGGAACTTTAATTGCGTTACAACGGAAGTATAACCAACTGAATATTAAAGGACCAACCGTCTAGTCCGTTGTAACGCAATGTGAGTCCGTTATAACGGAAGTAGTTCTGGATTTATGATTTGAGATTTGATTTGGGAGCAGTTTGATGGTTTGTTTTGGATTCAAATTTAGAAGTAATTAAACTAAGTAACAAGCACTAAGATCACACAAACAAGCAAAGAAGATTTAGAGCAAAGAAAAAGAACTAAAGGTTCGTTAAACCGAGAATTCTTTACACAACAAAATCCAATCAAACAACAATTAATCAAGTAATTGAAAAGGAGTACACCTAGTTGAGAAAGCCTCGAAGTGAAGCTCCTTGTCTCCTTGCCTCGCACCGAAAGATCCTTGCTCCTTGTCTCGAGAATGATGGATTGTCCCGAAAGGATGAAGCTCCCTTGTCTCGGATCGCAATCACTTCGAAGAAACGCGGATCGAGTCACGGCACTTCTTCTCAAATCCACCGTAGGGAATAGCTCCTTGTCACGGCCCGATCTTCGAAGGATGAGAAGGATTCGTCGAAGGGATGAGCTCCCTTGTCTCGACTAGTCCTTGAGAGATTTTTCTTGATTGATCTTGAAGTATCTTGAAGGTTCTTGATTGTGCTTCACGGTTCTTGGAAGTTCTTGACGGTTCTTGGAAGATCTTGAGAGGGAGAGAGAAGAGAGAGAGAGAAAGTGCTCCGAAGAGCGGGGAGAAGGGGGGCTCAACTCGTGGCCCTTTTTGTCTTATTTATAGCACTCACGGAGTCTTCTTATTGGTCACGAGTTGGTGGAGAGGATTGGGGGTAATGAAGTAATTTCCACCAAAGGTAGGTGGGAAGGATAAGGGCTAAGGATTGAGTGGTTTTCGTGTGGACTTTTGTGTAAGTCTTTATCATGATGATTGTTTGCCTCCCGTCTCATTCATGTACCGAATATATCGGTACAATATATCGTTTTCATTCCTCTTGACGTGTTGGAGACAACTACACTTTCCAAATTCCCAGAATTTCCTTCTAAAACCTGTAATTAATCAATAAAACACACTTAGTGAAGAAATATTCTTGTTATCTCAAATATGAACAATTATATATATAAAGTTGTGATTCAAAAGGGCTAAAATCCCCAAATTAGATATCAAAAAGGTGCTTTATTTTCCTCGTATCAATATGTTGGACATATGGCCAAGTTGATTAAGTCTTAATCCAAGAGGGAGTTTGAAAGAAAATATGGCTTAATTCAGAATTAACTTGGAAGAATTTATATAAATAGGCAAATCTGCAGTCAGAATTGGGCCCAATCTGCAGTCAGAATTGGGCCCATTCAAACTTATTTCCTATATATAAATTCTGATTTCATTTTAAACCTAATTCTGATTTCGAGTTTTAGGGTTTTGAGCCGCCGTTTCTCTCTCCTTCTTCCACAGAATTTTAGAGAGATTGAGAGGGAGATTTGAGCAAAGATCTTGAGAAAATCTATCGTGACGGCGACTAGAACGACGTTGGCGATTCCGATCGGACGAAATCGAGGTGGACACGAGTAGAGGGATTGCACAAGCACTCCTTGGAAAATGTTCACGGATTTGGAGAAGAAGGTGTCGCGTACTAACTTGTACGAGGTAATTTCTCCAACTCTTCCTTTTTCGTTGGCTTTTCGAGCGTGATCCCGGTAGAATTAGGTTACGCATGCGAAACTAATTCCGCTGCACACTTTGATAAACGTGTGCGTAACCCTACATTTCTTTTGTTGGATCTTAAACTGAGCGAGAGACTGAAGGAAATACAATTATATATCAACTAGTAGATTGTACACATGAGAACAGATAAACTTGCGCGTTCGTCAAAACGATTGGATGCATAATGAGATTATGCAAAATCTGACAGAAAACACATAGTCCGTCATGAAGGATTGGTGATCCGTCATGATGGATGAGAAGTGTTTTCCTGACAGAATACACAGATTATACACAGTCCGTCATGACGGACTGGTTGGTCCGTCGTGACGAACTGGTCGGTCCGTCATGACCAAGGTTGTCAGAATCGGGATTCTACCGTGAATCGTTTAGGGGTAGAATCGAATCAGATCGTATAATCATATTTTGAATCATAATCCTAAGATTCTATGACAAATGAATATTAACTAGAAAACTAATATAAATAACAATATCTTCTAAATAAAAGGATATAACTTAATTGATAGAGTATATTTTGTTCATTTTAATCAGTGTAATCACAAATAATACATTATAAATAGGCAATAAAAAATAAATTGTATGTAGATGTGCAAACGTTAATCACAACCAACAAAAATATTAGGGACTAATTAAAATAGTATTATATTATATTAAATTAATATATATAGATTAATAAAACTGAGATATAATAAAACAGATAATATATACAAAAATAAGTTAAATAAATATAAAATAGTAATGTGTTATACTTTATTAGATATGGGGTCATAATTGTCTTGAAAATTCAATATTTTGTGAGTCGTGACATTGGAATTGTAAAATCGTAAATATATTAGATTCAACCAGATTCTACGTCCTGAATAAAGATTCTACCAGGATTCTACAAAATTAAGATTCTACGCCCATCTTAAATCGTTTTGTCGAGTTAGAGTTGTATAATCGTAAGATTCTAAGACTTGAATCGGGATTTTGACAACTATGGTCGTGATGGACCGAAAGGTTTTCTGTGTACCAATCTGTGAGTATAAAGTCGTGACAGACTGGTTATCCGTCATGACTGAAATGTGTCATGACGGACAGTATGGTCCGTCATGACGGAGCATGAAGATAACGGCTATATCAGAAATCGTGACACGTGCATCATGACGGACTATGGTGCGTCATGACGGACGGTGATCCAAAATCTGGATTGCCAATTTTTCTTAAGATACTCATTAATTCTCAATTAATGGTGGCTTGATTATAAGATCAAGGTCAGCCATTCATTCTCTCTCTAGTTCATTCTTTGACAGAAACATACTTGTGAGACAACTTAGAGAAAGGAAAAAAAGATTAGATCTTGAGCAAGTTTACGGCGATTTTACGGCGATTTTAGGGGAATCGTGCGTAACCGAGAGACGAAGCAAGGTTGAAGGACAAACAGGAAAACAATCTGGTTGTATTCGACAAATCGGAGCTTCGAATAAGGTGTCCAATTTCATAGTTACAAGCAAAGCAAAGCAAAGCAACTACGCAGTCAACCCTTCTCCGCGATCAAATTCACGTGGTATGGTTCTTTATATATAAGAGTTATATATTCATAGTTGCATATTAGGATTCGTACCCTCGGCTAGGTGACGTGGTCCTCGAGATCAAGTCGGACCGGGCCACTCAATCGGTTGCCCGGAGCTCGGTAGTGGCGCAGGTACCCAACAAAAACTACATATCAACCATCTACCGAACCCCGTAAACAAATATCCTGTATTATTTGTTTCGGTATTGTATTTCTTTCTCTAATTTATTTACGCTTCCACACCAAATTATAATTGTATTCCATTGCTGCGAAAATTGGACCTTAGGACTTCCTATTCACCCTCCTCTAGGTCTAAATTAAACAACAATACGTTGGTAGTATCTCTCTGTAATTCAGCTCCTGGAGGAAAGTGCACCATGGATCTTATCACGGATAGCTTGATAAGTGAAGAAGCCAGGAGGAAAGAGAGAGGTACTTACGAGCAATCTGAAGCAAATGTTGTTAGACGAGGAAGGAGCGAAAATAGGCCCAAAGACTCAAATCGTGATGATAAGTCAAAACGACGATCCAAATCTCGTCCGAAGTTAACCTGCTATTATTGTGGCAAGCCAGGCCACAAGGAAATGGAATGCCGTGTCTACAAGAGAGACCAAAAGTCCGGGTAAGGCCAAGGTGAGTCGAAGAAAGAAGAGGCGAAGGACACAACCGCAACGGCTACTTCAAACAAGGAGGTTTTCATGATTTGTGGTGAAGAGTACTTGCACATTGTGCAGGGTGAATGTTCATGGGTTGTTGGTTCGGGTGCCTCTTTTCATGTCATGCCACACAAAGAAGTATTATCATCGTATCGAAATGGTGATTTCGGTAAAGTCAAAATGAGAAATCAAGGAATAAGCAATATTATTGGAATTGGTGATGTTGACATGATGATTGACTCCGGATGCATCCTTAGCTTGAAGGATGTTTGACATGTTCCAGAAATGAGGATGAACTTAATATCAGTCGAGAAGCTAGATGACACCGGAATGATAAGTCAATTTGGTGGTGGAAGGTGGAAGCTGACCCATGGTAACTTGATCATGGTTCAAGGAAGAAAAGAAGGATCCATGTATGTCATGAAGGAAATACAGTTTCGGATCAACCGTAAAAGTGTGCACAAGGATAAACGAACGTACGCGTCCGTAGGCATAAGAAACAGTTTGGTAAAACTGACATAACTCTCAGTGAGAAACTCCAATTTGAATAGTTAAAATTGGGTTAGATAGATAATGATATTATCTAGAACTTTCATATAGAAATATTTTTCATTTGAGCGAAGTATCAGTGTCGTTTTAATGGAATACCGAAAGGGGGGGTGCGACTGTTTGACATACAGTTAGTAAAACGTCCGTAACTTCCGCATCCGAACTCCAATTGGGCCAGATCCAATTGGGTTGGAAAGATAATAAAATTATCTACAACTTTCATGATGTTAAAAGTCGGTTGGGACGATTTAATATTTTCGTTTCAACAGAATACTGAAATGGTGTCTGCATTTTTCTGTGTGAAAGGGTGTATATTGGATATACATGTCTTTTGGCCCATCATAATCCTATATGATATAAATAGGATTTTTCTCTCTCTCTCTCTAGACCAGATCATTCAGATCATTCTATGATATTATTCAGAATAATCCAGAAATATAAAGAGACATCTTTCAAGAGAGTGAAAGAGTGTGAAGAGAGAAAGACAGAGAAAAAGGAGTTTTTCTCGGTGTAGAGAATCGATCTAATCAAGCAAGTTCGCCGGTGCTTCGTCTAGGTAGTTACATCCGCGACCGACGAACTCCGACTCACGGTGGATACAAGTAGAGGAGCGACACTTGTGGCTCTCCGATTGTGATCAAACCGATGTAGCAAAACTGTTGGTTGTGGAAGAGTGTGGACGTGGGACGCACGAAAGACAACCGGAGGCGTGTCAAGACGGTGGGAGACGTGTGGTATGGGATGCACGGACTAGTCATCAACGTGACACCGGGGAAGGAAAGGATGCGAGCGATCAACCCGTCGCGCGTGATCAATTTCACGCTGGTAATCGTCTATCCTTCTATTGCATCGTACCCTCGAAGTCATGGCGTGATCTTGGATTTTGGGAACCGGACCGGGCCTTCATATCCGCTGCGCGGGCCCGGGATGAATTCCCAACATGTCATGCAAGGGAAGTTAAACAAAGGCGAAGCAAATGTTGCAGTCGACAAGGAGTGTCTAGAGCTATGGCATAAACGACTTGGGCACATGAGCGAGAAGGGATTGCAGATCCTCGCGCGAAGGCAAATCTTCCCAAATGCAATTGACAAAAATCTTCAGTCATGTACTCACTGTCTTGCTGGAAAGCAACATACAGACTCGTTTGCTAAAACGGATCACTCCCAAAGAAAAAATCATGTGCTAGATTTGGTGCACACTGATGTATGCTCGATGATCAAGAAATTCCTTGGCGGCGCTATTTATTTCATGAGATATATTGATGATTATTAAAGAAAGATATGGGTGTATCTGCTGAAAATCAAAGACCGTGTTTTGGAGGTTTTTAAAGAGTTTCATGCTCGTGTTGAGAGAGAAATTGGTCATCAACTGAAATGTGTTCAATCCGATAATGGTGGTGAATATAGAGGTCCGTTCGAGTCATATTGCAAGACTCACGGTATCAGGCTTAGGAAGACACCTCAACTGAATGGAGTAGTTGAGAGAATGAATAAAACAATTGAAGAAAGGATATGTTGTATGCTATCGCTTGCAAATCTGCTAAAACACTTTTGGGAAGAAGCATTAATGACTGCAGTTGACATCATCAATATATCTATATCGGTTTCTTTGGATGGAGATATCCTAGAGGGAATATGGTCAAAGAAGAATATGAACTACAACTATGTGAAAGTATTTGATTGTAGAGCGTTTGTTCATATCCCCAAAGATGAAAGAGAAAAGTTGGATTCGAAGACCACGGAGTGCATTTATCTCGGGTCACAAAAAGATGAGTTTGGTTACCGATTATGGGATTCTGTCAAGAAAATAATTGTCAGAAGCCGAGATGTTATATTCTTTGAAGATCAGACACTTGACGACATAAACAAACCCGAGAAGATAATATCTAGAGTTGTTCTTGACTCTAGTGATGCTTCATTTCCAATGCCATCTAACGAGAGTGCGTGGATGAAAATGATGAAGGAAGAAATGATGATGCAGAAGAGATTATCGATCGAGGGAGAGTTGAGTGAGTGGAGAAGATGAGTCAACAGGGACTCAAGAAATCCAAGTGAAGTTGGGTTGAGGCGATCAACCCGGGCAAGGAGACCTTCTGTTAGATATAATCCAGATAAGTATGTGGTTCTAGCAGAAGAAGAAAAACCTCAGAGTTATGAAGAAGCCATGACTGATGAACACCAAGAAGAATGGGAGAAAGCCATGAGTGAAGAAATGAAATCATTGAATGATAATCATGCCTACGAACTAGTAAAACTTCCTGGAGGCAAGAAAGCTTTGAAAAATAAATGGGTATACAAATGAAGGCTGGAGAAAATAAAACTCAGCCAAGATACAAATCTCGGTTCGTCGTGGAAGAATTTAGTCAGAAGAAAAGAGTTGATTTCGAAGAAATATTCTCTCCTGTTGTGAAGTTTTCATCAATCCGAGTTGTGCTTGGGCTTGCTGCAAGTCTGGATTTAGAAATTGAACAACTTGATGTTAAAACAGCCTTTCTTCATGGTGAACTGGAGGAGGAGTTCTATATGGACCAGCATGAAGGATTCGAAGTTCCACGCAAGGAAAACATGGTTTGTAGATTAAAGAAGAGCTTTTACGGATTGAAGCAAGCACCGCGACAATGGTATAAAAGTCTGATTCGTTCATGAATGAGCTTGCCGGGTCTACAATCTTTACTTTGTTGAGAAGTGATTGAGCCGAACTTATAAATCTTTTATTTTATTCTTTACACTTGTTCGTTTTGTGAGGTTACTATTAGCTTCTTTTATGGGGTTATGTATTCAGCCCTTGTAAAATTCATTCTTTTCCTTGATGTTTCCGCCAAATTATTTTGTCAATTGGGATATACCTTGTGTTCCCATAAAGTAAAGATTTGATGGGTCGGACTGATCGAGTCCAATTGATCGACCCGCCCGATTTACAAATCCAAATCCAAACTCAAAACCCAAATTTCAAGTCCACATAAAAATTCTGACCCAAACTCTATTCTCTTTGCTTTCATTTCACAGCCGCCAATCTCCCTTCTCTCTTCTCTCGCACACATCCCACACCCAAACGCTTCGAAATTTCTCTCTTTTCTCTAGGATTGAAGAAAGCCTATGATTCAGTTGTTTGTTTTTATTGATATTTTGAGTTTCGGTGTTTTTTCCGATTTCGTTACATATTTTCTGATTATTTCGTGTGTTTTTGTAATTTTTGAAGAAGATCGGACAAAAGTTGTGGTTTTTGTGTATTTGTTTGCTAATTTGAACGATTTATTGTTCATTTTGTGGATTTGGATTGATTTCGTACGAATAATTTTAATCAAATTGAAATGATGTCACATTTTATTTGATTCCTTCTATTTTAGTGTCAGATTTTTAGTTGTATATATTAATACTAACTAGGAAAGTACCCGTGGCGGTTTTGTTTCATTTGTTTTACCATACACATAATATATGGTTATGTTTTTTCGGAATCAAGCATAAGAATTTGTGAAAATAAAAATCATATTGACTAAAAAAATTTGATGATGACAAAATTATTATATTTTTTTGAATCTGACACAATGCGAAATATTTATTTATTACTTTAATGCAACACATACAAAAAATAATAAATGTCGCTATAAGATAATAAAATAACATGCGTGGACATAAATAAAAAGCAAAACCATATGATATTTTAAATTTTCACATAAAAAATGAGAATAATAACATTGTAAAACTTCAAAAATATTATTTGTATTTGATAAATTTTAAGTTTTATGTTTATTATTGAAAAATATTATATAAGTTAAAAAAATTATTTGTGTATAGCAAATAAATGTCTTTCATTTTATTATTTTTTTAAAAGATTAACATGCAATTGTTTTAAGTAAAAATACAAATCTAACATACTTAATATTCACAATTGATGTAATTTTTTTCAATTATAGTTTTAAAAATAATAATAATTAGGCTTACATGTCATTAATGTAATTATATTTATATATATATATATATATATATATATATATATATATATATATATATATATATTTTACATAATTATTTTCATAATTTTAATTTAGAGAAAAATATTGAATATATGATAATATGGATCTCAAAATAAAGATAAAATTAAAGTGAATATATTTGTTAATTTTTTCGAATTATATTATGAAAAATGCTAACAATATTTGGTATATGTTTTATGATATTATATATTAATTTATTCATGTTAGATATTTGAACTCATCACATTCTACTTGTATTCACAATTGATCATGTAACATATTGTAAAAAAATCCAAAATCAAATACAACTTGTCCAACATGAACCTAACGAATAATATTTTGACACATCATCAGCGTAAGGTGATGTGGACTTTTAAAATTGCTTAAAACTATGTGTAAAATAAGCGACACACAAATGTCTATAAATAAAACATAATCACATAAAATCAAAGGTTAATCTATGGTTCATATGTTGACACATATCATAATCTAACGGTTGAAATAATTGTGATTATGTGACATAAGTAGATTGAATAAAGATTAGTCCAAAATAAGAGAATTGGTAAATTGTGTATATTAATTAAATTTAGATTCATATATTAATATTAATTGTGTGTATTAGTTTTGAGGATGCTATTATATATTTTTGTTTTTTTGTGTATTTGTTCATACTCTTTTAATTTTCGTTGTTTACAGATTTAGTAAGTTTGCAAATATTGTATATTTTTATTTCGTTTAGTTAATACTTGTTGTCCAAACAGTTTTGCATGTTTATGAGGATTTTGAGGTTTAGGAAATAAAATTAATTCAAAACTATTCATTCATTTTGTTCATATTAATTGTTTTGAGGTAGATTCGTTCAAAATTGTTAATTGATTTCGTGTTTAATCCACTTGATTGATTATGTATTTGGTTTTGTATTTAATTTTGTATATTAATTGATTATGTTGTAATAGATTATGTTTTTTTTATTTAGTTTTGTATGTTAATTGATTATGTAATTATGATGTCAATTTGACTAATTAAGGTATTTGAATTAGTTATGTTGTTAATTAGAGAAATTGTTAGGAATTAAAATTAAATATGAAAATCTGGATTTGAATTTATTTGAATTAATACAAATTGAATTAATAGATTTTGAATTTTTTTTTTTAAATGAATTAATATACACAATTAATATTTGAATTGATTTTGAATTTATTATTAAATTGAATTACTGAAAATAGTAATCAAATTTAATAATCAAAATTAATTAATGAAGTTAATGGTTTAATTGAACGAACCACATAAATATGTTCATTGATAGGGTATTTGTAGAATGACGCTAATTAAAACTATGCCTAATTATTTCATTCATAGTTGAACTAAATATTCATATATTAATTTCATCAATTACCAATTAAATAAACTTTGTAAAAGAAATATAATTAATATATTTAAAAAGTAAGCAATTAATTATTTTGAGTAATTGTCACAAGTTAAGAAACTGTGATTAACATATTAATGGACACAATTAATATGATTAATTTGGATAAATCATGTATTGTTTTTCCAATTGACACAATTGATTCACATTCAAATTAATAATTAACTATCATAATAATAATAATGTATATGTTATTTGTTAATTATTTATCATAATTTAATCAAATACTGAATGCATTGTCAATTTAACATGACGTAGCGTGTAATTTACATGTCCATAATTTCATTGGTTTATCCAATTCACTTTAGAGGAGTCTAGAATGACATCTACCGCCTCATCGAGGCTCCAAAAATATGTTGAGGGTTAACTTTATTTTCCCGTCTTTTATAGTTTAATCAAGTAGTTCATGAAAGTCATTCAGGTACGTAAACATTATTTATTTATTATTTTACGCTATTGTTCGGAAGGGGGCTTTCAGCTTTGAATTTCTCCGAATTCTCTCAAAATAAAGTTTGGATATACTCAAGTTATACTTTTCCTAAAAAAATATCCAATGTGAAAAAGATACAATCTCGTCACAAATTTTAAATTGAAATATTACTTTAACACATAATAAAAAGACCAAATTTCACGTGTACCCTTTAAAACGTGAAATGTCATGATACCAAAATTATCACAATTTCATGAATGCGTTTCTTGTTAGATTTATTTGAACTATCCGTTAAAATTATCGTTAATTTTTGTTTTTCCGATTTTACTCTTATGTAAATAAAGAAGACAATTTATGTCGGAAAAATCGAAAAACAAATTAACGATAATCTTAAAAGATAGTTAACCGAAATCTTACAAAAATGACATTCATGAAATTTTAGAAGTTTTTTAGGAATATTCATGATATTTCACATTTCGCAAGAATATATGTGAAATTGTGGAGTTTGGTAGAAGTACATATCCAATTTAGCCTAATAAAATTATTAATAAACCATTAAAATTAGGAATTTGATATGGTCCTCCATTCTCACTTAAACATTTTGATACATCAATCAAGAATATTTAAATTTATTACTAGACTTATTTATTGAATCAATTCAATTAATCAATAATTTAGATGCTAATTCTATTTAAAAAATTTCGATTGACACATCAATTTTGTTTAAAATAGAGTGAGGACATAGAGTATTTTCCTTTATATAGAGTATTTTCTTTTACAATTAGCAACACGTAAAGAAATCAAAGAAAAGCAACAAAGCAAGGGTTACGGTTTGGTGACGCCATTATCCTACCCGAACCCTTACTCCTAAGTTTTAACTTTTAGTTTTTGCAATTTTAATCTCGACTTGCTACGGAGATTTTTACGGCTACATATCTTCCATCATGAAAATTATTTTCAATCATAAATATGGAAGATTTACATACATTGCAGGTCAAATTGAATTTTCTCTGTCATTTGGAACACAAACGAAGAAATATTTTTTTCTCGAATATTATTTAGGAAAACATTTTTTTATATAATCCTAATACCAGCAAATAGATGAATCCAGGACCATTGCAAAATGAGATGTAGTTTCTAAATTAAAGGCATACAAGTGCATATTATTTCGTCAAATTAAAGGCAAAAGACTTGTGCGGTTATTATTGAAACATTTTGAAATATTATTAGTGTCTTTATCATTATTATAATTATAATTACTCTGTTATTTTGGTTCAACGAATTTTCGGCTTAAGATTGAGAGCATCCAAATAAGCCCAGTACAAAAGAAATATAGAATACAACTAAGAACATGGCAGATAAGAGAACTGACCGAAAACAGTATTGAGCGGGTTCATGTCCTTCTGGTTCTTGGCAGCCTCTCCAATAAGCCGCTTATCAGAGGTGAACGCAACAAAGGAGGGCGTTGTCTTGTTATCGTAGTGGTTCGCGATGATCACCACCCGATCAAGATGCCATACACCGACTGATGAGTTCGACAAGCCCAGATAAATTCCGATGGCTGGGTTCGGTTTCCTTTCTGCCATGGATTCCGATGCTCCAATTACAAGAAGAACGGGGAGAGAACTAGGAGAAAACGTTTGTCAATAGATGGCTTGATAGATTTTGACTTGGCAATTGTAAATAGTTAATGGTAGGGATTAACGAACTAGTTTGTATTCCATTGACTCCAACATCGAGGAACCCAAAGAAAAAAAAAAAGGAAATTTTCAAAAAAACCCTCATCTTTTATGGATATTCTAAAAAATCTCCTATCTTTTTTGAAACTCTAAAAAATCCCCTCCACCAAATTTTTATTTCATTCTCCATATGAAGTTAAAATTAATCATGGATAGTGTTAAATTTTTTTTATGACCAAAATAACCTTATTTTTACGTATGTAGTAATTAAAAGAATATTTTGTTATTTGCATTAATTTTTAAAAAGTCCTAATTTTTTTAGCTTATAATAATTTAAAAATAATAATTATCATATGTTATATTTATATAATTTTAATATTTCATATATTATATATGTTTGATTTTAATACTTTTTCCAGAAAAACTAACATCAAATAATAATAATATAAACAACCATATTAAAATAACACCTTGCAAATATTCAAAAATTAAAATATCATGAAACTATTAAAAAAAAATACATAAAAGAAAAATGAAAATAAGAAATAGATGTTTAATGAAATATTTTTCTATCAATATATTTTCAAGGTATTTATTTTATTATTATCTAATGTTAGTTTCTCATGAATAATAAATGAAATATTAAAATTATACAAACACAATATTTAATAATTTTATTTGTGTGAAATCACTACATGTTAAAAATTATTTATGAATTTTGTTAAAACTAAAAAAAATAATGAAAAAATAACAAAAATATACATATGAAAATACAAGGATATTTTGGTCAAAAAAATATTATAACACCATCCATGGTTAGTTTTAACCCTTATAGGGGGTATTTGAAAATAAAAGTTTGGTGGAGGGGATTTTTTGGAGTTTCCAAAAAAATAAATGATTTTAGAATATCCAAAAAGGATAGGGGTTTTTTTTGAAAATTTCACAAAAAAAAAAATTATTTTGCCACGTAAGAATGGATATGTTTTTTTTTAAATTGCAAACCAAGTTCTTTGGTCGGGGAAGTGTTTTCTATTCGTGACTTTTGCACGTTAATTTGATAAAATTTTCATTAAACCATTTTCGTCCTACCTTGTGGCAAAAAAAAGTAAATAATACTTTTTTATTATTTTCAATAATTGTTTTTATTTTAAAATAGCAAAAAAGAATTTGTTTTTGCATTTGTATCCGCGACGAAAGTACAGGTACCAGCACTTGTTCATAAATTTTTCAGTAAGATTTTGAAGATTTATACGTAAATATGTCATTTTTTACTAATATGTCAAAATCAAATTATATTTGTTTTTTAAATTGTTTATTGTGTGTTGAATGTGTGTGAAACTGGATAGTTTTATTTTGAATTTCCAATTTATTTATACTTTATATTAGTTATGAATTTATATAAAAAATAAGCATTACAAGATTGATTGTGATGTTTAAAATTTGAAAAAAAGATTATGCATTATTTATCTGTTCATGTAGTTTTTCAGGTTTGAAAATGTGCCTGGTTAATAAGAAAAGAATAGATAAAAAATATTTGAATACTTATCTTAAATTTCTATGGATTTTTCCATTTTTATGTCTTGTTTTGTCAAAAATTGCACTGTTTTCGATATATTTTTAAAATCACCAAAAAATATCATGTTTAATATTGGTCGTGTCTAGTTTGTTAAGGATCATATCTCACTCAATTTAATTTTTTATTTGGTTTTTTGATGATTTTTAAAAACACAGATCTAATATTTGTTAAACAGTGTAAACAGATCATATACATATGTTTAACACATGTTAAAAGATCAATTAATCGAGTCTGATAACTCATATTTCAAATTTGTAAATTTAGATTTAATTAATTATGAATTATGGTGAACAAAACCAATAAAAATATTAAATATGTTAATGATTTGTGAAACGACGAACATTTAATTCTTTCTCATCTTATATAAGATGATCCAAATAAACAATTGATGGTTCACTACTGACATTTATTGCGCATGTCAACACATCAAGCATTGATTGTAAGGGACGTGAATATCATCACTCCAAACAGAATTGAAAATAGGTGTACATTTCATGAACATGCCGAACCTATATATAAGGAATTTGAGGCATAGACTTGGATTTATTGCATAATATAAAATATAAACATAAAAAAATGATAAATCAAGTGTTTGATTAGAAAAACACATTACTTATAAATTTTATATTTCATTGATTGTAAGAAGTTGTTTTATCGTTCGATTAACGATTTTAACGGTTTGCGTCCTTTTTTGTTCTTTTTGAAAAAATATATATTTTAATTGATGATCTAGTGCACATATGAAATAAATAACACTGCTAAATAATTTTGAGGTTTTGCAAATTAATGAGAAAAATATCGTTTTGAACCGAAAAATGAGATTGGTTTTTCAACAGTCTTTAAAATTTCGGGATCCACCATGTACATGAACCCTACAACATATGTCTTGAACCCTACAACTCCGAATTCACTGTAAATTACCATTATTTCATATATGAAATTTCAAAGGTCGGCAATAGTCGTCCTAATTCAAAAAAAAAAACATATGTCTTGAACCCTACAATTCCGATTATCTTTTGACCATGATTAACAACACAAAATTTACCTTCAGTTCTTTCATTATGTTACTCGACGAAACACACATTTGTTTCGTTGTTATTGTTGAAACAATTAAATTTGCAAAATAAGTGTTAATTCAGACTTCTTTTTTTATGCTATACATCAAAAGAAATGTGATAAAATCAAGAATTTAGATCTTTTCTTGGACTTTTTCACACATTTGTTATTATTGATAAAAGGAATAGTATAATATTGTTGAAAAATAAAATAACAAAAACACAAGAAATTCAGTGAGATGAATTTTTACTCCAATAATTCTGAAAATTACAATAACCTTCACCCTCTTTGTATACTAGAGGTGAGTGCAAAAAATAAGGAACCGTTACAATACCAAAATAAATACAATGGAAGATATAATGCAATCCCTAAAAATACTCCTTTAATATTAAATTTTCAGTTACAATTTGGGCATCCATATAATTACGATTATTTATAACACTCCCCCTTGGATGTCCATATTCATACACATAAAAGTTGGCTCATTAAAAACCTAGTCAGAAAAAACCCAATGGGATAAAAAAATGATGACTAGGGAAAAAGAGTGCAACGCGTATTATTTCTCCCCCTCATTTGTATCAATATCTCTAAAATGACGGAGTCCAATCTTATGTCTTAATTGTTTGAAATTTTTGGTCGGCAATGATTTGGTAAAAAAATCTGCAAGATTGTTACTTGAGCAAATTTGCTAGATATCAATTTCGCCGCTCTTGTGAAGCTCATGTGAGGAAAAAAGTTTTGGAGAAATATGTTTTGTTCTATCTCCTTTAATATATCATCCCTTAATTCGGGCGATGCATGCAGCATTATCTTCGTAGATCATTGTTGGACTCCCTTTGATTGTTTTAATACCACATGACTCTTGAATGTGTTGAATCATTGACCTCCGCCATACGCACTCTCTACTTGCCTCGTGAAGTGCTATTATTTCAGAGTGGTTTGATGATTTGGCTACCAAGGTTTGCTTGGTTGATCATCAAGATATGGCAGTGTCACCATATGTAAATAAGTATCCAGTTTGAGACCGAGCTTTATGTGGATCTGACATATATCCAACATCTGCATATCCGACTAATTTAGATTCTGAGGTCTTTAGACAAAATAATCCAATATCAGTTGTTCCTCGGAGATAACGAAGTATGTGTTTAATACCATTCCAATGCCTTCGTGTTGGTGCTGAACTATATCTTGCCAGCAGATTCACAGAGAATGATATGTCAGGCCTGGTATAATTAGCTAGGTACATTAATGCACCAATTGCACTTAAATATGGTATTTCTGGACCAAGAATTTCTTCATTATCTTCCTTTGGACGGAAACAATCTTTCTTAGCGTCAAGAGACCGAACTTCCATTGGTAAGCTTAATGGGTGTGATTTGTCCATATTAAATCGTTTTAGAACTTTTTCTACGAAAGTAGATTTATGGATAAATATCCCATTTTTCAAATGTTCGATTTGCAATCCGAGACAAAATTTTGTCTTTCCAAGATCTCTCATTTCAAAGTCACTTTTCAAGTATGCAGCAGTACTTTGAAGTTCTTCAGGAGTTCCGATGATATTTAGATCATCAACATATAACATATAGTGCAATAATTACAAATCCATAATTTGATTTTCTAATAAAAACACATGGACAAATTGGGTTGTTATGATATCCTTATTTTGTAAAGTAATCATTTAGACGGTTATACCACATTCTTCCGGATTGTTTCAACCCATACAAAGATCTTTTTAATTTAATGGAATACATTCCACGAGATTTTGTATCACATGTTGCAGGCAGTTTTAATCCTTCTGGGACTTTCATGTAAATATCACTATCAAGTGATCCGTAAGCTGTTACAACATCCATGAGATGCATATCCAGTCCTTCTGAGACTGTCAAACTAATTAAAAATCTAAACGTAATCGCATCTAAAACAGGGGAATAAGTTTCGTTACAATCAATTCCTGGTTTTTGTGTGAATCCTTGTGCAACAAGTCTTGCTTTATATCTTACAATTTCATTTTTTTTCATTACGTTTTCTCGCAAACACCCATTTGTATCCTACGGGTTGTATATCATTAGGTGTTCAGACTACAGGTCCAAAAACTTCACGTTCCTCAAGAGAATGTAATTCTGCTTGAATTGCATCTCTCCATTTTGGCCAGTCTTTTCTACGTCGATATTCTTCAATTATTTTTTGTTCTTGATCCTCGTTTTCATTCATTATATCAATCGCGATTGCATATACAAAGTATTTGTCAATAATAGTTTTATTTTGGTTCCATATATTTCTAGTAGAGACATAGTTTATTGAGATCTCATTATTATCAATATTTTCAATATTATCAGGTACCTGAACATCTACCGGGGTTGTTTTCTCATTCATGTCTCCTACTATGTTATCATCAATATTAATTTCAGAAGAATTTATTTCATCCGAAGTATTAATAACTTCAGTTATGCCAACTTTCCTATCATGTTCTTTTTTCTTCCTTGGATTTTTATCTTTGGAACCGATTGGTCGACCACGCTTCTGGCGTATATCACTTTTAGCATTATTCAAGAATATTTCAATACGAGCAGAAACATTTTCTGCTGGAATATACGATTTAGTTACTCTTTTTGTATCAACAAATGCATCTGGTAATTGATTTGCAATTTGTTGGAAATGAATAATTTTCTGGACTTCAAGTTCATATTGATTTGTTCGAGGATCAAATGATACAATGTTGATGCATTCCATGTAATTTCTTGCTTTTCCAGCATTCGCTTATCTCCCCCTAACGCCGGGAACATACTTTCATCAAACTTACAATCATCAAATCTCGCTGTAAATTGATCTCCAGTTAATGGTTCAAGATATTTAATAATTGATGGAGATTCGAAGACAATATAAATTTTCAATCTTCTTTGGGGTCCCATCTTTGTGCGTTGCGGTGGAGCTACCGAAACATATACAACACACCCAAAAATTCTTAGATGTGATATATTTGGCTGCTGGCATGTTATGAGTTATAGGGGAGAATACTTGTGATAAGCAGTCGTCTTGATCTAATTAGTGTTGCATCATGTAATATTGCATGGCCCCATACAGATGATGATAACTTTGATTTCATAATTAGGGGCCTTGTGATTAATTGTAATCGTTTAATAAGAAATTCTGCTATACCATTTTGCGTGTGTACGTGGGCTACTGGATGCTCAACTTTAATCCCAATTGACATACAATAGTCACTAAATGTTTGGGCTACGGATTGTCTTAATTGTATAATCCGAGAATTGTGCTCTTAATCTAGTTATTTGAGCAAGTAATCTCGCAAATGCAACATTTCGAGATGATAATAAACATACATGTGACCATCTAGTAGATGCATCTATTAATACCATAAAGTATCTAAACGGCCCACATGATGGTGTAATAGGCCCACATATATTACCTTGGATACGCTCAAGGAAATTGGGTGATTCATTCCCAACCCTAGTTTGTGATGGTCTAATGATTAATTTTCCTTTATAACATGCAGCACATGATATTTCGTTTGGTAATAGAATCTTCTGGTTCTTTAATTGATGCTCATTTGAATTTTCTAACAATTCTTCGCATCATTATTGCTCCTGGATGACCTAAACGTTCATGCCGAACCATAAAATTATTTTGTGAATTATTAAATTCATTTTTCATTATAGCATGGTGTGCCTCAATTGTATTAATACGCGTATAATATAAACCTATTGATAAAGCAGGCAATTCTTCTAACATGCACTTACTCCCACAAACATTATTTGTTATTTGAAGATATTCAATATTACCTTTATTCATTGTTTCAATGTGGTATCCATTTCGGTGGATATCCTTAAAACTTAACAAATTTCTTTTTGATTTTGTGGATTATAAAGCATCGTTTATTATGAATTTAGTTCTTTTAGGGAGTAAAATAATGGCTCTTCCGCAGCCCTCAATTAAGTTTGAGGTGCCTGATATTATATTAACATTCGCTTTCATCCTTATCAAATTAGAAAAATATTTTATGTCCTTAAGTATAGTATGTGTTGTTGCATGTCCGCTAGGCACATATTGTCGTCATCCATTTTCGTCAAATTTGAGAGAAATGAGATCTCCAAGTATCTTCATTTATTAAACAAAACAAAAACAAATACAAATACAAAATAAGATAATGATAATATCAAATGGCATGCTAAAGAAAGTACTTTAAAATAAACCAAACAAACAAAAAAAACATACTAGAAAATAAAGATACAATGAAGCACTACTGATAAACAACAACAACAAAAATTTATTCTTGGGCCTCCATGCCAAGAAGGGAAGACTCATTATCACCATTTGGTGGGTTAAGATAGTCTTCCACGTCTAAACGTGTGTTTACCAACGGCATATTCAACGGGTCTTCATTATCTTGATAGACCAAATTAACCTCCTTGATATTTTCTTTTCCCTTCAGGAAGGCTTGATAAATCTCAACGAGATGCTTTGGCGTACGACAAGTACGTGACAAATTCCCTTTCATGCCGCAGGATCTCCAGAATTCTTGACATTTTGCGGTTTCTTGCTTTCTTGTGTGGGTTTCTTAATTTAACCAACACGGCTCCAAGAATTATTTTGACCTTGACGTCGACCTATATCACGTCCGCGTCCACGGCCAGGGACGCGGACGCGATTACGACCATGAAAGGCAGCAGCATTCGCTTCTGGGAATAGGCTGGAACCTGTCGGATGTGACTCATGGCTTTTAAGCAACAATTTGTTATTTTGTTCAGCTACAAGGAGACATTGAACTAAATCATAGTATTTTTTGAACACTTTTTAAACATTGTGGAATTATAGTCACACACCGACTTAAAATCTTGTAACCTTAGGTGCACCCACTCGTCACGTGCCCTTGGGAGTATTACCGTCTTCTGGTGGTCATACCTATCCTTGAGGTTTTCCCACAAAACTTGAGGATCCTTGATAGTCAGGTATTCACTCTTTAATGTTTCGTGGAGATGGTGGCGAAGAAAAATGATCGCCTTCGCCCGTTCTTGGGTTGATGCCTTGTTTCCCGCTTTTATTGAGTCTCCGAGACCTTTAACATCAGGGTGAATCTCGGCGTCAAGGATCCATGACAGATAATTCTTGTCTGATATGTCAAGGGCAATAAACTCGAGATTCGTTAAGTTTGACATGTCAAAACTATATCAAAGAGATAAATTAAATTAGACCCTTGCAATTTTTATTTTTATTTTTGATATTGAAACTTCAGGTTTTAATACAAATAAATTTCAAATTTTATGTGCATTCCGGGACCATAATATCATCAGTGGTTCTTCAAGAACATATCAATTTCTATAAATATCAAATTAAATATGCATTGTAATATAAAGCACCACAATAAAAGAATTATTCAATATACGAAATAACAAATCATAAACACACACACATAAGTCAATCTACAGGATTGTTTGATGTACGAAAATTTTATACATATAACTTATATAACTTCTGGTTATATAAAACGCAACATAAGTTATGTAACTTCGGGTTACATAACTCCATATAAATCAAGTCGAAAGAACAATTAAAAATTATCAGAGATAGAACAATTATTAAGATATAGAATGAAACAAGAGAGAAAAATATTAATACAATTAAATAATAGTCAAACTACTAAACAATAAAACAAGAGAGAATTCAATTTCGAGAATGGACAATTATCTGAAACTAGTGAACATGAATTAAACTAGTGAACATGAATTATACAATCTACAAACAGTAATGATGCGAAGACAGTGGTATTGAATATTGAACATTGAACAAACAGTAATTCTTATGTATTGTGAAACTAGTTGAATATTGAAGAGAAAATGGTATTGAACAGTAATTATACAATCTACAAATAGAGATTTAAACAGTACATATGATTTAAATAACCACATGGAACAACTACAGGGAACAAGTACAATATATATATGATTTAAGTAATAGTGTATGACGAACGGGTTTTCAATCACTTTTAATTTGAGATATCGTTGTATGTGAAAACCAATTCAATCAACAAGTTTGGAAATATAGAAGTTCGTTCCACGAGGAGTATATGCGTCGAAGAATGAATCAAAACGAGCCAGAAAAAGGCAGAAACTTTTCCAACAAAAGGCAGAAACTTTCGTTACGACGGAAAGTCCCATAAATCAGATTTAGTATTTGTTTTGTGGTTTTGAATTGAGACTTGATCAGAGATTGCTTAACATCTTAATTAAGGACTAAAATGCAAGTAAAAAGAGAGCAACAAAAGAACAAAAAGAGAGCCAAAAGATTGAATGCAAAAGAACAAAGAATTGAGCAAGAACTAAATTCAAACAAGAGTTTCATTACACAACTTCGAAACAATCATTCAACATACAAGAAATTCAACAAATATAAAGAATACACCTAGATTGAGTGTCAAGATGAGCTCCTTTCCTCGTCTAGTGTGATCGCTCGATGCTCGTACTGCTAGAGAGCTAGGACGGTACGAGCGCTTCTCGTTCGAAGAAAAGTCGACTCTCCCGGATGAAGAAGGCTCCAAGTCCGTTCGAGAACACGAACACAAATCAACCGAAGAAGGAGAGGTTTACCAAATGAAGGGAGCTTCGAGTTCGGTAATGGAGGAAGCTCCACTCTCAATCCCGATGAAGTCCGGATGAAGAAAGCTTCGATTCCGGTTGTGACGATGTTTCCTTTGACTTGCTTCGATTGGATCGATTCACCGGATGAAGAAAGCTTCGACTCCGGCAAACAATCACTCGAGAATTCGAGTAATTCTTGAATGGTTCTTGACGTTCTTGAAAGTTCTTGGAAGTGCTTAGAGAGAGAGAGAGAGAGAAGAAAGGGGAGGGAAGAAGAAGCAAATCCTGCCCAAGGGCCTTGGGGTCTTATTTATAGTGTCCTTGAAGCTCTCCCATTGGCCAAGAGTTGGATGAGAGGATTGAGGGTAGTTTGGGGATTATAGGTGAGGTAGGTGGGCTGGATAGTGGGCTGGATAGTGGCTATGGTGTGAGTGATTTTCGTGTAGAGTTTGGTATAGACTCTTATGTTGAAGATTATTTGCCTCCTCCCTCATATGTGCACCGAAATGATCGGTATGATATACCGATTTCATCTGCTCGAGGAGAGGAAGACAACTACACTCTTGAAATGCCAAAAATTTTCCCCCAAAAACCTGAAATTATCAACAAAACACACTTAGTGAAGAATTATTCTTGTAGTCTCAAATATGAACAATTTTATACACAAAGTTGAGATTTGAAAGGGCTAAAATTCCTAAATTAGATATCAAAAAGGTGCTTTATTTTTCTCTTATCATATGATAATAAGGAGAAGTACATGAAACAAGTACATGGGAATAATAAATTAAAAATGAATGAACAATGATAACAGGTATATTCAACAAGTATAGGCGAATGGAACAACTATTATGAACAAGTATATACATGATTCAACTACAAACAATATCAGCATGAACAATGATAATAAAGTGGTGGGTACTGTAATCATGGATTGCAAAGCGCATAGAAAAAAATCATCTAATAAACTAGTAGAGAGAATAATAATACCTTCAGCGAAATTTCGAGAGTTTCGTCGTGCTGATAACGTGTTGAAAAATAAAGTAACAAGAACACAAGAAATTGAGAGAGATGAATTTTTACTCCAATAATTCTGAAAATTACAATAACCTCCACCCTCTTTATATACTTGAGGTGAGTGCAAGAAATAAGGAACCGTTACAATACCAAAATAAATATAATGGAAGATATAATGCAATCCCTAAAATTACTCCTTTAATATTCAATTTTCAGTTACAATTTGGGCATCCATATAATTACAATTATTTATAACAAATATATGTTTTTCTTTTAAATTCTAAAAATCAGAAAATTAAATTAAAAATCAGAAATTAAAGTAAAAATTCCAAAAACAACCAAGTATACAAATTTAAAATTTACTCGCACATAATTTGAAAGTCTGAAGCTACTAAATTACTAATACATATTTAAATCACACATAAATCTCTAAAAAAAGTACATAAAAATTCAAAATTTTACAAATCATACATATTTAAACTACTTTATACTTCTTGAATTTAGGGAGAAATCGGTCCAAATTCTTAGTTGGCAATTCCGGTTCTTGCTAGCTCTCTTTTCGTTAATAATATCTACAAAATTTAAAATTTAAAATAAGACCGTGTAATAAGTCAGTCCAGGCTGATAATAACGCAAGAGGACCAATAAATTTAACAAAAATGTTTCAAAAATACCCTTGTAAGATTTAAAAATATCCTTATATTTTGGTTGTAGCAAATTTAAAAATACCGTTAAATCAAGCATCTTCGAGCACCCGCATAAATGTTTAAATAATATCCTTGTCAGAATTGAAAATGCCAGTTATGTCCACCGAAAACCTAAAAATTTAAGTTTTGCATCTTATAATTATACGACAAATATGCAAGATAGTCACTGCATTATCAGAAATTGCAAAGAAGTCCCTCAACTCTTTAGAAAACACAAAAAAATTACGAACGTAGAAGATCGATTCGAGAGTGGCTGAATCGGGCCTGGACAGAACTCCACCATGTGCATTCAGCCTTCTTGTCACAGCGCCACCACTTGAAAAGGCACAGGATAGGAGATAAACATGGTCTTGTATTCTGTCCCCGTAATTATCAATCTTTCGCAAACTCTGGTTGAGCAGCATTTAATTTCTCTGCACCCAGGCCCGATCCTGCAATTTTGGAGGCCTGTGACGAGTAATGATAAATAAACTACAATTTCATGAATATATAATATATTATGACCTAAAATTTAAATACCGAACTTTTTTGTAGAGTTGTAACATCGTAGTTTTAAGAATGCTTCATCAATATGATCCATATACTTGAATTCATTCTCCAAATAGCTGACATGTCCTCTTCCTTATATCCCTTCATTCAAGTACTCCTTGTAGTTCAGAAAATAACAAAAATATTATAAGCCCCTCTCTTTATAACTTTCAATCAATGAAAACAATATTCTATCTAACTTCGTTCTCAATCATTATCATCAAATAAAATAAAGAGTAAAGGTACGGCCCCTCCCTCCCTCCCTCCCTCCCTCTCATATGAATGAATGATTTGTGGGTTCCACATGCATTGATTTTTATAAAATAGCATGTGGGTCCCACATGTCAATGACTTGAGGGAGTGGAAATGGTAGTGGCCCTAGCATTGTTCTAAAATAAAATTCTTTCCTTCAAGGAATACATTGTAAATATAGAAATTACCTGGGTTTGTTTGCAAATTTTCCAAACACAACCCTCTGATATACTGATTACTAATCATCACCGATCTACATAATTACATGGTTATACACAATTTAATTGAACTCGCCAAACTACAAATTCAAACCTTAAACTCAAAATTCAGATTACAATTTGCATATATAATCCCTTTTTTTGATATTTCAGACTAAAATTAAAATAAAATAACCAATAAATAGTATACTCATCTCTATCACATCAATAAAACCAAACCCCAATAAATATTTTAATGGTGATCCGGAGTTCTTGTAATTATCCACGGAATTGAGAAAATAATTGAATAATTCGCCAATATGGGGGTTCTTATTTTCTCTGAAAAATTAGACAAAATTGAAACTGAAATTGACAAAAATTGCTGAAAAACGTGAAATTCACTCGTAGATGAAGAAATGTAAATTGAAACATCCTCAAAACAAGTTCATGTTGGCGAATGACGAGTCCACTTGAGCTCACTGGCGAACACAAACGGTAATGATGATGGTGCTTCGTGCAAACACAGTTAGCTAATCGAGCTCATAACAACATCCTCAAAACAAGTTCAAGAAACAAAATCAAATGAACAAATTTTGATTAGGGGTAGATCAGGCAAACCTTTCTACTCACCAATCTCGTGAACGGTCGAAGAGACGAGCTCAATTCGAGGGGGTAAAAGCCTCGTCTTCAACATCGCTGAAAGAAAATATGGCTTAAGAATTAACTTGGAAGAATTTATATAAATAGGCAATTCTGCAGTCAGAATAAGGTTCGTTCGAACTAACTATATCAGTGCGTTCGAACGGACTTATTCGTGATAAACAGAAGTGGGTTCGTTCGAACGAACATTTAGGTCGAACTGACCTGTTTCCTATATATATAAAGTTCTGATTCCGGAATTTGACCTAAGTTTTTCTAGGGTTTTGAGCCGTCGTTTCTCTTTCCTCTTCCACAGAATTCCAGATCAGATCTGGTGAGATTGAGAGGGAGATTCGAGCAAGGATCTTGAGAGATTGATCGTGACGGCGACTAGAACGGCGTTGGCGATTTCCGATTGGTCGAAATCAAGGTGGACACGAGTAGAGGGATTGCACGAGCGATTCTTGGAGAAGGTTCACGGATTTGGAGAAGTAATCGACACGTACTAACTTGTACGAGGTAATTATCTCCAACTCTTCCTTTTTCGTTGGTTTTAGGGCGTGATCCAGGGTAGAATTAGGTTACGCATGCGTGAATAATTCCGCTGCACACTATGATAATCGTGTGCGTAACCCTACAGTGGTATCAGAGCAATCGCTCGTTAAAACCATCGAAAATCGATGATTTAATTCGAATTTAGGAAATTTTAGAATTTTAGGGCTGAATTTCAGAAATTAGAAAAGCTGGCAGAATAGGGTTCGTTCGAACGAACTTGGAGTTGCGTTCGAACGAACTGGTCTGGTCGAACGAACCTAGTGTTCGGTTTGAACGGACTGATCTGTTCGAACGAACTTGGAGTTGCGTTCGAACGGACCTATTTCTGGTTCAAAAAAAAAAAAAAAAAAAAAAAAAAAAAAAAACTTGGAGTTGCGATCGTTCGAACAATTTTCTGGACAACCAATTTTTTTTTTCTCTGTCAAAAATGCCCAATAATTTTAAAATTTCCAATTTATAAATTCGATACGGTATAGCATATAGCCTAAAACGGGGATGATTGTTTGTGTTGCTTGTAATGTGTGTTGTGTGGGGGCCGGTGAGCTTTCCAAATTGTATTTTATTTAATTATGTGGGGACCGGTGAGTCTTCCAAAGTTGTAATAAAATAAAATAGGTTTAGTTTTGAAGAAGGACCTTCAAGGCAAGACGACACGAAGACGACACGACACGAAGATTGGATCTTCACATGAAGCAATGAATCATCTTGGGTTTTAGGGTTGGGAATTTTAGGGTTTTATGATTGCTCATAAAACTAAAAGGCCTATATGCTATACCATAATTTTATTTGTTATTGTGAAAGAATAAAATAAATGATTTTAATAAAAAATAAAATCCTCCCACGTAATTATCAAGTCTTATGTCTCCCTAAATGGAACCTTCTAAACTAGTGTTTGTTTATCTGTGTTGCATGGCCATAGTCTGGCACAGATTTACACGTGCGTAGCAAGGAAGGCATGCATTGATTAGGAATTGACGTGTTGCATGGCCATAGTCTGGCATGTCAATTCGCTGATTGAATGATATTCCATTTGTGGTTTGGACTTGACCAATTCACTAGCTAGGCTAGGGTTTGGGGCAAGGAGTGAGGTACACACACTCTGGTTTTGAGTTGGACTCAATACCGGACCTCACGAATAAAGCAAGAATCGTCTTGGAGATGATTGGACACCGTCCTACCCGACGTGATGTAATTTTAAGTGGTTGGCCATAGTCACCTTAGAAATACGTTAAATAGGGATCTTGTCCATTATGAGATTTAAGGTATCAAATCTCCGTTTCAATAGTGGGGGCTATTTGAAATGATAAAATAATGGGTATTTCAAGTTATTTAAAAATGAATTTTAATATATGAAAGACCACGTTATTAATTACATTATTTTTCAAAAATTGTAGAATTCATGGCTTTACCAAGTAATAACCGCTTCAGTTTGCGTTCCATTTTGGAAAGGGAACGAATGAACGGAAAGAATTTTCTCGACTGGCAGAGGAATCTGGGATTCGTTCTGAAACAGGAAGGAAAGGCACATGTCTTGGAGACGCCTATCCCTCCTGTGCCAGGGGATAAAGCAACTGAGGATGAGACATTCGAATATACGACCATGATGGACGATTCGAATGATGTCACATGCCTCATGTTGGCTACTATGACTCCTGAATATCAAATCCAGTTTGAGAAACAGGATGCATACGAGATTATGAAACAGCTCAGGGAGATGTTTCAGGTTCAAGCAAGGGTGGAGAAGTACCAAGCTCTTGGCAATGCGACGCAATGCAAGATGCAAGATGGTACGCCTGTTAGCTCGCACCTTCTCAAGATGAAAGGATATTTCGATCATCTTGATAGGCTTGGCATCAAATTCGAGGTGGAGTTACAAACTGATTTGATCATGTTGTCGCTGCCACCGAGTTTCGATTCGTTCATTTCGCATTTCCACATGTCAGACATGAAAAGGACCATTCCCCAGCTTATCGGAATGCTCAGAACATTCGAAGCTGACATGAAACCACGGTACATGAAGTCTAGGACTTCGGAAGTATTGGTGGTTGAAGGGAAGAGTCCAAGCAAAGGGAACAAAAACAAGAAGAGGAAGGCAAAGGGCAACAAGGTTGCGCCTAAGTCTGTGGGCAAGAAAGCCAAGGATGACAAGAAGTGTTTCCACTGCCTCAAGGAGGGGCATTGGAAGCGTGATTGCGAGATCTTCCCGAGGGAGAGCAAGCAAAAGACCGCTTCCTTGGACACACCGGCATCAGGTATTTTTGTTATCGAATCTTATTTCTTTACTTCATCATCATGGGTGTTGGACACTGGATGTGGGACTCATATTTGTAATAATATGCAGGGCCTAAGAAGTAGAAGATCATTGATTCGTGGCGAAGTTGATTTACGCGTCGGGAATGGAGCTAGAGTAGCAGCATTAGCCGAAGGGACGTATGATTTAACTTTGCCAAATGGACTTATTTTAGTTTTGGATAATTGTTGTTATGTACCTACTTTGAGTAGGAGTATTATTTCTGTTTCTAGACTTATTGCGGATGGATATGAATTAGTTATTGGTACTAATGATTGTTTTATTCGCAAGAATGGCATTTTCTTTAGTAATGTTCTAGTTGAAAATGGTCTATATGTCTTGGATTTAGATAATAACAACAATAATCAGTCCATTTATAACATAAATACTACTCAAACTAATGAAACATACTCATGGCATTGTCGTCTCGGACACATAAACGAGAAACGCATTGCTAGACTCCAAAAGGATGGAGTGCTAGATTCTTTTGACTTAGAGTCAATAGAAAATTGCGAATCTTGTTTGATGGGTAAGATGACAAAGACACCTTTCTCCAAAAAAGGAGAAAGATCGAAAGATTTGTTGGCCCTCATACATTCTGATGTATGTGGACCGATGAGTGTCGAGGCTAGAAATGGGTATCGCTACTTCGTGACTTTTACTGACGATTATAGTAGATATGGATATCTATACTTAATGCGTCATAAAAGTGAAACTTTTGAGAAATTCAAAGAGTTTCAACACGAAGTAGAACTTCAACTGGGCAAGAAAGTAAAAGCCATTCAATCGGATCGAGGTGGTGAATACTTGAGCTATGAGTTTGAGGACTATCTTCGAGATTGTGGTATAGTATCACAATGGACTCCACCCGGTACACCCCAATGGAATGGAGTGTCCAAGAGGAGGAATCGGACCTTGTTGGACATGGTTCGCTCGATGATGAGTCGAACGGATTTGCCAAAGTCATTTTGGGGTTTCGCGCTTCAAACGGCCGCTCATATACTGAATAAAGTTCCGACCAAATCAGTTGACAAGACACCATATGAGATATGGCATGGCAAGGTGCCATCATTGTCTTATCTAAAGATTTGGGGTTGCGAGGCATACGTGAAAAGGTTATTGACGGAAAAACTCGAGCCAAGATCAGACAAGTGTTTATTTGTGGGGTATCCTCAAGAAACCAAAGGATACTACTTTTACTTGCCTAACGAAAACAAGGTTTTCGTGGCTCGACGAGGACACTTCTTAGAGAAGGAATTCCTAGATCGTCAAGCCAGTGGGAGTAAAATTGATCTCGAAGAAATTCGAGAACCACAAAGTGAACAAGTTGATCTGGAACAAGATTCTGAGTTACCATTGGATGGTGAACCTGAATCTAGTACACAAGCTATACGTAGATCTAGTAGGAATCGTCAAGAACCTGAGAGATATGGATTTCTCATTAGTAATGACGATAATGAGTTGACTCTAGATGACGAGCCAACTTCCTACAAAGGTGCTATGTCTAGCCTGGATTCCTCGAAATGGCATGACGCCATGAAAACCGAGATCCAGTCCATGTATGATAATAAGGTTTGGAATCTTATTGATCTACCTAATGGTGCTAAGACCGTTGGGTGCAAATGGGTTTTCAAGAAGAAAACCGACATGGATGGTAATGTACACACTTTTAAAGCAAGACTGGTGGCGAAAGGTTTCAAGCAAATTCATGGTATAGACTATGATGAAACGTTTTCTCCAGTAGCCATGTTCAAAAGTATTCGCATTCTTCTAGCAATAGCTGCATATCACGATTATGAGATATGGCAGATGGATGTCAAAACCGCTTTTCTTAACGGGAACCTTACCGAGGATGTGTATATGACACAACCCGAGGGTTTTGTCGATCCAAAGAATACGAATAAAGTGTGCAAGCTTGTGAGATCCATTTATGGATTAAAGCAAGCATCTCGTGCGTGGAACATACGATTCGATGAGGTCATCGCAAAGTATGGTTTCATTCAAAATATCGAGGAACCTTGTGTATACAAGAAATTCAGTGGGAGTTCGGTCGTATTCCTCATCTTGTACGTGGACGACATCTTACTCATTGGAAATGACATCCCAATGCTTAACCAGGTTAAGGCATATTTGGGTAGTCAATTCGCAATGAAGGACTTAGGAGAAGCCGCCTATATTTTAGGCGTGAAGATCTATAGAGATAGATCGAGGAGACTTCTCGGACTAAGTCAAAGTACATATATTGACAAAGTGATAACTAGATTTCACATGGAGCAATCCAAGAAAGGATTTCTGCCAATGTCACATGGCATTTCTCTCACAAAGGATCAGTGTCCTTCAACAGACGCTGAACGTGAGCGAATGAGTCGGATCCCATACGCTTCGGCTATAGGATCGATCATGTATGCCATGATATGTACTAGACCAGATGTCGCATATGCGTTGAGTGTGACTTCCCGCTATCAGTCTGATCCCGGGGAAGTTCACTGGTCCGCAGTCAAGAGCATTCTTAAGTATCTCAGGAATACTAAAGATATGTTTCTTGTCTATGGTGGTGCGGAAAGAGATCTGGTTATCCAAGGATATACAGATGCTAGTTTCCAAACTTGCCCGGACGATTTCCAATCTCAAAGTGGTTACGTCTTCACGCTCAATGGCGGAGCTGTTGTTTGGAAAAGCTCCAAACAGAAGACGGTGGCTGATTCTACAACTGAAGCGGAATACATCGCGGCTTCGGAAGCCGCAAAGGAGGCTGTCTGGCTACGACAGTTTGTGATGGAACTTGGAGTTATGCCAAGCATCTCGGGTCCCATGGATGTGTATTGTGACAATAACGGAGCAATAGCACAATCAAAGGAACCGCGAGCGCATCACAGGTCCAAGCATGTACTCCGGCGTTACCACTTGATTCGTGAGATTACGAAGAGAGGTGACGTGAAAATAATGAAGATACCTACTGATGATAACGTGGCCGATCCATTTACGAAGCCACTATCACGTGCCAAGCATGAGCAGCATGCTAGGGCGATAGGATTGGGATATCTATCGCAGTGTTAGATTGGGTATTCGATTTATGTTTCTTATTGCATAAGGGGATTTGATCTGCCTAGTGCAAGTGGGAGAACATTTATTATGCCCTAGGCGTGTTATTGGGATTGTATTTGTTTATGAGACAGATATTTATATTATTATTCATTATATGACCTAAACCTTCATATTTCAAAAATTTTAAATAACAAGAAAGTGTGTGAGAGGTTATTCGATTATTATAATCGGATAGACCTTGAATTTTATTCTAGTTTAGTGCATCGAGTCAGTTGAGAATAATATGTTGCATGGCCATAGTCTGGCATATTGATTCGTCAATTGAATGATAGTAAAACCACTAAACGGAATGAATATAATTCTAAAACGTCCCTGGTGTATAAAGTTGTTCATAGGTTTGAACCAGGTAGTCCATTCACTGAATGGAAACTTTTACATACACTGGCATATTCGTAGATGAGATGATCAGGTTTTACTGATCTGGGACGGTAGCGTCGATTCTAGAATATGGATATACGCGGCGTCGTATATTGGACTGACCACTATATGAGTTTGTAACATGGTTAGAGTCATTGGAGACGAACTCATATCCAGATAGTGCGTTTTAGTTCTTCATACTTGAGTGATCTCACGGATACCTAGTATGTGAAAAGACAATGCTTTGATATAATTAACCCTACGTGTAACTGTGTAGCAGAAATTACTATTGGGTATTGTTTTTAGCATAAGCAAAGGATGTGAGATTACAAGATAGGAATTGTTCCTTTCTAACCTTGAAAAAGGATAGAGGGAGATATCTCTCGGGCCCCTCGATTGAATTGAGATTGATGAAATGCTTGGCCAAGCTCGATGGAACTCAAGGAGTTCGCATTGTTATTATCAATCTAATTCTTATCGAGAAAGAGTATATCTGATCAAAAAGAAAAGAGAATGACTTGAAGTCTTAGGCTTCACCGTGACTCTTTTGATCAGAAGATATCGCGAACAAGAGGACTAGTAACATTTATCTGAGCTAGGTATGAAGATGTACAGCATCTTCATAAAGGTGTTCTCCACCTTTTTCGTACTAATTCTGGGTAGGTATTAACGGCAGTCTAGTGCTCGCAATACCTTGTGGATTGCTGCCATATCCACTGCCAGTCTTAGACGAACCTACAAGGTCACACCAAGATTTCGTAATATATCGGATTCTCAAGATAATGCTCACCAATAAGTTTGTTGGACAAACAAAATGGAATCACGTGTGATTAGATCTCACGACATATGTTGGACATATGGCCAAGTTGATTAAGTCTTAATCCAAGAGGGAGTTTGAAAGAAAATATGGCTTAATAATTAACTTGGAAGAATTTATATAAATAGGCAATTCTGCAGTCAGAATAAGGTTCGTTCGAACTAACTATATCAGTGCGTTCGAACGGACTTATTCGTGATAAACAGAAGTGGGTTCGTTCGAACGAACATTTAGGTGCGTTCGAACGAACTGAGTTCGTTCGAACGAACTATGTTAAGTTCGTTCGAACTGACCTGTTTCCTATATATATAAAGTTCTGATTCCGGAATTTGACCTAAGTTTTTCTAGGGTTTTGAGCCGTCGTTTCTCTTTCCTCTTCCACAGAATTCCAGATCAGATCTGGTGAGATTGAGAGGGAGATTCGAGCAAGGATCTTGAGAGATTGATCGTGACGGCGACTAGAACGGCGTTGGCGATTTCCGATTGGTCGAAATCAAGGTGGACACGAGTAGAGGGATTGCACGAGCGATTCTTGGAGAAGGTTCACGGATTTGGAGAAGTAATCGACACGTACTAACTTGTACGAGGTAATTATCTCCAACTCTTCCTTTTTCGTTGGTTTTAGGGCGTGATCCAGGGTAGAATTAGGTTACGCATGCGTGAATAATTCCGCTGCACACTATGATAATCGTGTGCGTAACCCTACAATCGCGTATGGCGAGGTGATTTGGAGGCTGGGTTTCAGGACCTCCCGAAGCGTCGCGCAAGTGCAGCTAGAGGTGAGCGTGAGGAATTTCGTGATTGGAAGCTTGGGATTGTTGATAGGACATCGAGGGAAGTCGCTAGGGTTGAGAGCACTCTTGGCTGATAGAGTCGCTAGTAGCTAGGAAGAGAGAAAGAAGGAACTTAGTTAACGGAACAAGGTTATGCTCTGAAGAAATTAAAAAATGGAGGCCTATCGTAAATGGGAGGCATGTGGCGCCTGCCAACTAGGCCAAAGCCCAGGGCCGGGCCTGTCTGCACCTTCTACATCAGCTTTTATTATTCACCCAACCTGCAATTTGGTTAAGATACATAATTAAGTATCATGAGTTTGGTACTTAAGACTTTTTGACCATTAAATTTGCTTCGAGATTTGTGCATTTAATGATTAGCATAAACTGATATGACAATCATTAATGATGAGTATATATATAACATTAAAAAACACAAATCTCCAAGAAAATCTAATGGTTAAAAAAATCATAAGTACCAAACTCATGATATTTAATAAGTATCTTAGCCATCCTCATAAGTGATTATTGATTATTATGTATTATTATGAATTAAAATATAGTTATTGTTTATTATGTATTAGTATAATTTTGATCATGAATACAACAAAATGAATATCCATTTATAAATTTTATTCAGATCCGGATAGTATCCGGATCCATCAAAATTTAGCTCCTAGATCCGGACCCATATCCGTAAAAACGGATAGGGTTCCAGATTCGGATATTTTTTTTCGAATCCGAATATTTTTCGGATACGGTTCGGGTCGGTTCGGGCAATATTCACCCCCATTGACACCTCTACATATGGTGCAAACATTACAATACTCATGAGGGAACGACTTATCATCTATTGGTAAGTTGCTGATACGCCTGACAAGTATGGACGGGATCAATAACCTCCTAGGACTCTCCTTTGCTCCAAAAGAAACCATCATTGTTCGATAACCGCAAAAACCGTTCCAAGGAGGAAAAATGCAAAATGGGCGTTTTTCCTAACATCCGGTCGTAACGTAATTGGAAGGTGGGGAAAGGATTCCGGGACTCTCGACGAGGCGCAGTTTGTTTCCTTCAGTGGGGATTGGCCGAAATTGGCCCTTCTTGTTCCAGGCCTAAGATCCTAAGACATGAGTGACGGTTTCACTTTTCCGGCCCGGTCCTCCAGTGAGATAATCAATAATAAGACAGAAAAGAGATTGATTGAGCTTCCCTATACGTTGCTTGCCCTTGCCGGGCGGAATAGGCTGGTTGAGTAGGATTCACCATTCGAAAGTCCGTCCGCCAATTCAGGCTATGTGTTGGCCTCATCACTGGTGTGAAGTGGAGTTTGTAGGTGCGTGCTGAAAGAGAGTCAATTTTCTCGTATGGCCAAAACTTCTTAAACTGAGGTCCTTTGAAGGGGAAAGGTTTTTTCCGAGCAAGTGTGAACAAAAACATATATGAAATTCGACTGATTTGGCTTCTACGAACGAGCCAAAGGGCTTGAATATTCAGCTGCCAGAGCAGGGGCGCGCAGCGGGGAATGAGAGGTCAATTTCTTCGTTGTGCAGGGAAAATCGAGGACGAACATTTGGGTAGGCATTTAAAGTACGAATCTGATTCTTCCTCTTCTGGTTTTCCCGGTAAATGAGCCATAATCCTAGGCGGAAGCAAACAACTTTGATGATGCACGAGACTTGATCAGCCTGGTTATTAACCTCTCAGGATTCTAGGCAGCAAGTTGATAGAAGACTAGATTCGCCAGTCAGCCTAATTCAAGGTTTTCTCGAGGTTTGTATGAAATCGCTGGCAAATGTGCATTGTAAACTCCTAATCAAGTAATTGATGCTACCTCCGGAACATAAAGAAATGGGGATGAAAATTCTTCTTTGTTTTCAGATTCTTCCGACTCGTTTTCAAGGCCAGAATAACTAGAAAAGGTGTTCCATAGTATTTTCCTATAGGGAAAGCAGTTCCAATGAGATGACAAAAAAGAGGTAGGACGAATGGGACGAAAAGTAATACCAAGAGTGATGACCTGAGGCGGAGTGATCTAGTGCTTTTTACGGGGAAGACAAATCGAATCTTTTGAGTTAGGACGAATCATTTGGGAAATTTGGAAAAAGAAAAACGAACGAATTTTCTTAACTGCTAGTACTTAATTACGAGAACCACAAGGAACACGCCAAATAGCCCACCAGCCGGCCGGGGAGAAATATCTCTAGTGGCTCCAACCAGTGGCTACTTGCTCTTCTCCTTT
The DNA here is from genome assembly GCA_946800325.1 of Luzula sylvatica. Lineage (NCBI taxonomy): Eukaryota > Viridiplantae > Streptophyta > Magnoliopsida > Poales > Juncaceae > Luzula > Luzula sylvatica. The sequence continues at coordinate 44,546,615 of OX326956.1, forward strand.
GCTCTCTTGTGTGTTATTTTTAAAACTCTCCAATTGTATGCCTAGTCTTTTTTTCGATTTTTTACATCTTTCGTGTAAAATCAATATAAATGTATTAAACACGATTTAATATATTTAAACAAAAGAACTGATGCTTCTTTTCTTTTTCAAAAAAAAAAAATCTCAGCCGGGGATAAGTACAAGAACCGATATTTCTTATTATTATTAAATTCGAAACTGGAATCCTGGATTTTAGCAAAGAAAACATTTGAAATCCCCTATTATTCACAAAACCGAGAATTCGAATCCCGGGTAAATCCAACCTGATAGCACCCTCCCAGTCTACTGAGAGAAGAACAAGCCTCCTCTTTCCTTCTATCTTGTAAGAACAATTTCGATCAAATCTAGGGTTTCAGTTTTCTTCAAAAATGGCTATGTCAAGACGGATCGGATCCAGTCTTCCTCTATTCCGCCAGCTCGTTAATGGCGAATCCATCGCGCCGCTTTCATCCCTCGCGGTTTCTGAGGTAAAACTGTGGTTTTTGCTCAAACGTTGTGATTGAGCTTTGGACTTAACCGATGCGTTGGATCATCATATTATTTTTCGCTTTCTATGGATTTTCTTTCCTAGATTGATCATTTTTGAAATTTACTATAGATTTGACCTGTTTCGAAATTTATCTCCTTTCAAATACGATTGAATCTCAGACTTCATATCTCGTGTCTGAAATCTATAAATTTGACGTTCTTCTGTTGAACCGATGATGCTGTCTACAAGAGAAACTTATGCAAACAGCTTTATATTTCTTTCTTTAGTTTTGAAAACCTATTTCTAATCTGAAGTTGCTTATAACCTGATCTGATGCTTAATTTTATTTTTAATCTATACTTTCTACCTTTAATTTTGTTTATTTTGATAATTTTGCTAGCTTATATTGCATCACTAGTGCTTCATTTTATGACATTGATTTTACTTTCTATTGTATCACAGAGCACAAGGAGCTACTCTTCTCAAGCCAAGCCAAGTAATGCAAAAATTAGGGTACAGAGAGAAAAACCTTATCTTTTTAACTTGCATTATACTATCTATCTCCACTCTTTAAACCATATCCTTTATTCACAAAATTTTCGTAAACCAGGTGCCAGTAGCACTATATGGGGGCTCTGGAAATTACGCTTCTGCCCTTTTCCTCGCTGCTGCGAAAGCAAACTCGCTCGAAAAGGTCGAATCAGAGATTCAAGACATCGTCGAGGCAACAAAGAAGAGTCCCAAGTTCTCTCAGTTCATTAGGGATCTCTCTGTCCCAAGAGAAACTAGGGTTAAGGCCATTAGCGAAATCTTCGCTGAAGCCAAGTTCTCTGATGTCACCAAGAATTTCTTGGGTATGTCACTTCTATCTTTTCTCATTATTTCTTTTTATCGTATTTTTTTATGATTATAATAATTGATTTTGTATTTAGCTGTGTTGGCTGATAATGGGAGGCTGAGGAACATGGAGAGGATTACGAATCGATTTGTTGACTTGACTATGGCTCATAGGGGCGAGGTCAAAGTTACTGTCACCTCTGTAATTGTATGTTTTTCCCTATTTTGTTAATTTCATATTCATTTTCTTAAATTTATATTTGGAATTAGTTTTGATTTTTTTTTGTTGTTTTTTGGGTGTGTGATAATAGCCTCTTCCAGCTGAAGAAGAGAAAGAGCTCAAGCAAACTCTTCAAGATTTACTTGGCAAGGGCAAAACCGTCAAACTTGAACAAAAGGTACCTTTTGCTTTCTTTTTAACAAATTTTCTCTTCTATTTTTTTTTACAATTGATTATAAATGGAATTGATTTATTTGTTTTGAAATAGGTGGACCCAAGCATACTAGGAGGATTGGTGGTGGAGTTCGGGCAGAAGGTTTTGGATATATCCATTAAGACCAGAGCCAAGCAAATGGAGAAGCTCTTGCGCGAACCTCTCCATTTCTAAATTTCAACAGTGTACTCTCTCCTTTTTATTTCATATAACTCCAGTGCACTTGTTTTGTGCATGGAGAAAATAAATATTTTCAAAGAGGTACTTAATTTCTTGCTTCCTCGATATTTTGCCCTGTGAGGGTTTGAAGACGAGCTGAATAATTTCTATTTTGCAAGTTTTTTAATTTTATCAACATAATTGTGATGTTTTTTCAGTTTGCTTGTTATTTGAGTATTTCATTAGTATCTCTTGCCTAAGTTTGGTTTTCCTTCAAGCTTTGAACATCATTGTGACAGTGATTCTTCTTCAGGTATCAGATTATAGATATCTATGTTTGTTATTATTCCTAACTAGTTAGATTTATGAGATTATACGGATTGTCCTTAACAAGGCAAGATCAATTTCTATTGTCCCCAAGTACAATAACATAACAAGAGAGACTACCAATTGCGAATTTGCAATATAATTCAACAACATATTTAATCAATTATTACTATGCAATGTTGCAACATTTTGTGTACACTTCAAGGGTGATGAATCATTCTTGAGAGGGAATTTACCAAACAAGGCAAGGCAAATCCTCAAAGCCATACCATTCTACTTATCAAGTCACCTACTCACACAAGCCTCCTTTCTCTTAAGCAATGCCTACCAAATAACCAATCCCTCTTGTCTCTCCTCTGCAATGCCTCTCTTCTCTCTCTACCATTCTTGTTCAAACATTAAGACCCAATGTCCCAAATCGTTAAAGAAGGCGGGTTAGTCGCAGTAGACTGTGTCGTGATATCTTGTTGTTGTCCTTGCTTGGTGCTCCAAATCACAATCTTTCTCTTTATTAGATTGCCACATAAATTGGCAATCAAGTGTAAGAGAATTATACGAAGAAAGCTCCACAAGAGATCAAAAAGGAGAAAGAGAGATCTTCATAATGGAAGTAATGAATTCGAGGAGGGGACTTCACAACCTGAACTAATGGAATTTCCTCCGATTAGCGAGCGCGGCGGGGTTGTGTTTGTTGGTAGAAATGAAAATGGGATTGAAGACGGTGCGTGGATAACTCGAGATATGAATTTTGTTGTTGGTGATAGAAGCACTTGGTGTGAAGATGAGAAGAATATTTGGAGGGAATTGATAGAGAAAGAAGGGCTCTTTTGGTTTGGAAACTTTTGGGCCAATGGTGATTTTACTTAGGCTCTACTCTAGAGAAGATTAGAGGAGGAGGGGGAAGAGGACAAGGAGAAAATAGTCCTGGAATTACTCTTAAAATTTCTTAGAGATATTCTCTGCTCATGTTTAAACATCAGAGTAATGGTAAAAATGAGTTTGTAAAATTTATCAAATTTTACTCACTTGCAAGTTAAGGGGTAAATATTTATTGTCAATATAAATAAAAGAGATAAAACCCACAAGAAATATCCCTCACATCCAAGTATCTAATGGCAAAATAATCCTGCAGTTAATCAGTAGAGAATATAATTGAATACGCAAAACAAACAAATCAATACAAATATGTAAAAAGTGAATTTTGCATTTTCATGATTATCATGATCACTATATATTACATCAAGCTTTTGATCATCCATCATAATTTCAATAAATTCACAGCAAAAACATTGGTATGAAACAAAAAGAACAAACTTGCGAAAATTATTCGAACTTTATACAAGAATAGTGCAACGACTACACAAAAAACTTACAAAAAAAATTGCGAGGACAATATACATAATCAAGTTCAACACTCGTATAAAATGAAAAAAATAGTTACTTTTTCTCTTTCTCACACTACCATATCCACCTTTATGGCCAAAATATATATTTTCTATATTATTTTGCAGATAAATAGAATAAACAATATGAATTATGAAGATGGAAATTGGAAGATCCATCATAGGAGACGACTATATATCAACCTTCAAATGAATCAAGAAATAAGATATTAAAAATTGCGACTACTGAGATTGGATTCGCTGCGTGTGTGAGAATATTCAGAACTAAATTCTTGGCTTCCAAAAGCCATCTTTTGAAACAGTCGAATATCAACTGTATTAGCCACGTTAAACATCTGGCTTTTCCCTGGCTGAACTCCGTTGCTTATATCCACCTCGTCCGTCAAGCTATCTAGAACCCTCACGACCTACAAAGAAAAACAATAAATTATATTTTTTTATTCATATTTAGTTTCAGGTAAAAACATAATAAGTCCTACTAAGTTTACCAAATATAAAAAATATAATTTGGAGTAAAATTGTTGGTATCAAGGTAAATAACAAAAATAGAGAAGTAATATAACCATAGGGATATAAGGGCTTATAATAGTGTCATTTTTGCTTTTATACCCTATATTAGAAATATAATGCCAAAATCATAGGGGGGTAAAGTAAGCTAAAGGTAAATGGTTTGCAAATTGCAAAATGTCTTTTTTCATTATGACCCCTATAAATATCAATATTGTAGTGTGAGGAAATATACTTGGCTCATTTTGGGTCGGCGAGATGCAGAATGGCGGATGCAAGCAGCAGCAGTTTCAATCATGCGAAACATTTCGACCTCTTTATAATTTGTTCCGAGATTCGGATCCACCAATTCCTTGAAATCATGATCTTCCGACTCTAATGCTTGGTTCAATAGTGGTCTCGCCTAGAAGAAATGAATAAATGATAAGATGAAAAGAAATTGACAAAAGATAATTCAAAAGTTGTATAACAGTTCATGATTATATGATAAAAAATGATGAAAAATAACTATAAGCAAAAGAAGAAGTTAAGTACCCATTCAACAAGACTTTCTTCACCAACGGGGCGATTCCCATCTACAGGTTTTCTGCCAGTTGTGAGCTCCAAAAGCACGACTCCAAACGAGAACACGTCTGATTTCTCCGTTAATTTTCCTGTCGAGGCATACTCTGGCGCCAAATACCTACAAAATTTATTACAGAAGTAACAAATCATTAATTTTGAGGGGCTAATTTGAAAATGTGTGCAATAATAATGTTGAAATTGATAAACATACCCAAATGTACCCATAACACGAGTCGATACGTGTGTGGCATTAGTATCGGTTGGCCTCGCAAGCCCAAAGTCGGCGACCTATTCAAAATTGATTAACAATGTATTTTGTTAGCTTATGTCTTAAATTAATGGTCTTCTCTTTTATGTGAAAATAAATAAATTGTTACCTGAGCCTCAAAGTGGTCGTCTATAAGGATATTGGCTGATTTAATGTCTCTGTGGATAACCTTTGGATGACCTATAAAAAAAATAAGTTATAACAAAATTTTAAAACTTCTTTCATGAAAGCATATACATATCCAAACGAGAGAGAGAGATTACAATCCTCGTGTAGATAAGCCAATCCACGAGCAGAACCAGCGGCCACCCTAACCCTAGTTGACCACTCCATACACGATCCCCTTTTCCCTAAAAAAAATAATAAAATCATTATCATAATAATACTAGTACTGATAATTAATAATAATGATAATATTATCAATAATAGTAACCTTACCATGTATATGATAATGAAGGGTCCCGTTAGAAACAAAATCATAAACAAGCAACCGATGATTATCCGCAATACAAAACCCAACAAGAGACACCAAATGCCTATGATGCACTCTACTAATAATCTCCACCTAAAGAATAAAAACAAAAAATTACACAAAATCAACCTTCGAAGAATATACGTTTTTTTTTCAAAATATTTAAAAAGGATAGGAGGTTTACGAAAAAAAAAACAATCTCCACATACCTCAGCCTGAAACTCTCTCTCGCCCTGCCCGCCGCCTCCTTTCAACTCCTTAACGGCGACCTCCTTCCCATCGGCCAACTTGCCTTTGTAAACACACCCGAACCCCCCTTCTCCCAATATATTATCCTTCGCAAATCCTCCGGTTATCTCGTATAGTTCGTCATATCCGAAGGACAATTGTGATGAACCGACGTTCAAATCAGTGATCTTGCTTCCCTGACTCCCCGCACTATAATTCTTTGAGTTTGTGTAGTTAGGACCGCCCGAGTTGTAAGGACCGGAGCTGTACCTTCGGGAGCCGTTTGGGCCCCCGCTGTGGTTCCCTGACATCGCTCTGCTTGGTGATGACATCAGAAACGGCGCTTCTCCTGAAAGGTCAATAGTTCATATTGGTTTCTGTATGCGGTTCTATGTTTTGGTTCTGAATATACACTGACATGTAATGAGTGAAATGTGGTCCGGTGGTAAGTGAAAGTTTTTGTGGTGATAAGCAATTTTGATTATTTTCGCGTACAATGATAACTCATTTCACTTATCATATGGCCGATTGGAGGGGGGAACGAGGAAAAAATAATATAGGAGGTAAATTACCTGACATTTGTTGAGGGCTGAATTGGGCGGAATTAGGCATCCCAAATCCATTAGGATAGCCCTGTTGATAACCTTCCGTATTTGGTCTTCTCCTCTTCCTTGTATAACAAACAAACAAACCGATAAATGCAAGTACAAATGCGGCTACAACCACTCCAACAGCTGCGGCGGCTCCGGGAGGAAGCCCTCCAGATGAAGGGGATGGACTTGAGTATGTAGGAGGAGGAGGGGGAGCCAATGGAGTGCTGCCACCTGGTGGTGAAGGTGTAGTGCTGGGAGTTGTCGGAGTTGGTGTTGAGGAATTGGTTGAGGAGGGAGGCGGAGGGGAGAGAAGAGATGCTGGAGGTGGAGGAGGGGAAGGTAGAGTGCCTGGAGGAGGAGGTGTGATTGGAGGAGGGGGTGAAGCAGTGGTGCTAGTTGGTGGCGGAGCTGGTGTAGATGGCGTAGCTGTTGGTGGCGGAGCTGGTGTAGATGGCGTAGCTGATGGTGGTGGAGGTGAAACCACTGTTGAAGGCGGTGGAGGTGAAGTAACTGTTGAAGGCGGGGGAGAAGCGGTGGTGTCTGTAGGAGGAGGAGGAGTTACTGATGCTGTTGGAGGAGGGGCAGAGGGGGCAGGAGGAGGGGATAATAAAGGGGGTAGAGGGGTTATTGTTGGTGGAGGAGGGGATGCATCCGAGGAGGTTGGTGGAGGGGTTAATGTTGATGAATCAGGGGGTGGAGGTGTTACTGTTGATGAAGGGGGCGGAGCGGTTACCGTTGATGAAGCAGGGGGTGGAGGGGTTATCGTTGATGAATCTGGAGGCGGAGAAGTGACTGTTGTATCTGGAGGTGGAGGAGAAGAGGATGACGAATCAGGAGGAGGCGTTACCGTTGTATCCGGTGGTGGTGAAGAGTCCGACATGGATTTTGATTAACTTAGACGGAGGCGCAATGGCAAGGTCGAGCAGGTGAGATGCAACTGAATTCAGGGAGAGTAACCCCATAAATGCACAATGTAGAAGGAATACGCCATTGTGGAAAGAATGAAAATGGGCTGTGGGAGAAGAGAAATTAGAGAGGAAGAGAAAGGTGGAAGTGGAAATGGAGGCCTCTCATTACAACGTGCTCGCAACTCAATGAGCTCCTTCCACTTTAGAGAGAGAGAGAGTCAATGGAGGGAGATTAGTTGAACAATGACTTGTGATTTTTTGTATAAAAAATAATGTTTTCTGGGTTCTGAGTGAGAAATGGAAGATCCGTGAATAACACGCGGGAGAGATATCTTACTACTCTGCAATGATATTAAATTCTAGAGAACTGATTAGATATACTGTTTGTGAAATTATATTAACATTGTAGAGAGAAGATGGATAGAAGGAAATAGTCGCCGAAGACTCCCACCGTCAGCTCGTTAAGAATTTTATTTTAATTTAAAATAAAAAAGGGCGCCTTTTTTACACCGAAGCCCCTAATTAATAACTATTTACATGGAATATTTACAAGAAGTGAAAACTGATCAGCTTTCTAAAATTATGAGATTACTGATTTGAAATACTGTTATCAAGAGGGTCAAAAGGAAATATCTCTTTTTGTAATATGCATTTATGTGTATGATAAATGAAATTTACATGTTTTCAAATAAGTCCAAATTTCATATGTATCCCTACAAAACTCCATAATTTCACGTACATCCCTGCAAAACGTGAAATATGATGAATATCACTACAAAACTACTAAAATTTCACGAATGTACTTTTTGCTAGATTTCATTTAACTATTCCTTAAGATTACCGTTAATTCGTTTATTTTTTTATTTTTTTGAATTAAATTTTATTCCTGATTTACATAGGGGTAAAATTGGAAATTTTAGCGGTAATTTTAACGAATAGTTAACATAAATTTAACAAAAAGGATATCCATGAAATTATAATAATTATGTAGGGGTATTCATGATATTCCATGTTTTGCAGGGATATACATGAAATTGTTGGACTTTGTAGGGGTACATATGAATTTTGGCCTTAAAATAAATAGTCTCAAATTATGGCTTGCATGATCATAAAATATTGATGAACTTTTTTTTTTCAGAATGATTGAATAACATAAATTATACATTGCCGAAGACTAATTAATCTCATTAAAACCTGTTTTATGATTATTAGTAGGGCCGGATAAGTGGTTCAGTTTATTTGAGAATCGAACTGAACGAGTCGAATTTGATTTAATCGGTTCGGTTCGGTTAAAAAAAATGATGTTATTCGGTTAGTTCGGTTCGATTCGGTTTTGATACTTTTGAAATCGGTTAAGCCGAACTGACCGAATTACTTCATATTTTTAACATTTTTCCGTTATGTTAATAAAAATTAAAATTTTACATTATAATCACAAATAAAATAATTATATTTTATATATTGTGTTTATGTATTTTTGTTAAATAAAGTTTAAATTTTATGAATGGTATGTTTAAATTTCGTGGCTATACATTCAGGGGCGGATCCAGGGGGGCGAGCGGGAGGCCCCCCCCCCATGAAATCGAAAACGAAAAATTTAGTGAAGAATGAAGGTGATTTCGTTGGTTTCGAAGTAATAATTATGATAAATTTGTCTATATTATACAAAGATTAAGGTAGTGTAGTGGTAAAACATGTGTTTAGAAAGTGTGAGGTCTCGAGTTCAAAACCCTCAGGCTACGTATTCTAAAAAAAAATTTAATCCGGCCCCTATAAAATTCGGCCCCCCCTATATATTCGTTCTGGATCCGCCCCTGTATACATTCTCTTATTCCGTTCAATTGAATAGTCCGAATAAGAGTTCGATGTATTCGTCGGTTGAAAATTTAATTCGAGTTGAACATAATTTGATTCCGTTTAATTCGGTTTGAACCGAAACGACCAAATACCCACTCCTAAGTTATCAGTCGATAAATTCATATTTAAAGTGGGTGAGGATCCATATTTAAATTGTTTGATAAATAATACAATAAATTATAGATTATGAGTTCAATTCATACATGTGCCAAATAATAACGAAGGAAGAACAAAAATTAAATTTCATATATATTCTTAGTTTTTTTGGAATTTGTAAACATAGCATTAGTCAGATCAAATATGTAAAAATAATTGTTTCGCCATCTTAGCTGGTAAAACAAAATTTTATTTTTTCCAAATTATTTTATTAATTATTTGGAAATAAGAAAACATAAAAAAAAAGTGTGTCGCTATTTTTTACTCCATAACAGGTGCACGTTCAGGTTGTTACACCAACGAAGATAGCGGAATTTTTTTTTATATTAATAAAAAAAAATGTATCTTGTTTCACCAACTAAAATGACAACATCTAATTTTACAAATTTGAATAGACCACGCTATCTTTAAAAATTTCAACACAATCAAAATGACAAACAATCTTTTCTATTTAATAAAAAAAAAATATGATTATTAGATTAGTATATCATGTTTCACGCATATTCAGAGAATTAATAAAAAAATGAAATTAATAAAAATTGAAAAGAGTTTCGGTTTCCTTCTCAAGTCTTAAGATCGTAATATCCAATTTAGAATTAATTTTTTATTTGTAAAATTATAATACTCCAAATAATTATTCTTGCAGATTTTCTTTCTAATTTTTTATATTTATTAATTTAGGTACGGCTTTTCATTTTTTACATATAATTTATGTATATTTTTAACTCATTTTTATGTTTCAAAACCTCCGCCTCGGTAATCACTCAAAACAAAATACAAGATAGAGCCTAAATACAACACTGTAAATATGTTTTAGAAATAAGGAATTAATATATAAAACAAAAAATATTATGTTGGGCGATAAAACCCAGCAGTCAAAATATACTTCTTTAGATCTATGACATCTCTCTCAAATAAAAAATATATATTTTTGAGAAGTGTCAAATATCTTTTACAACGTGTGATATACCATTCTGGGGGGGAAATTTTTCGATATATATTATTAATATATATAATTTTAAGAAAATTCTTGCATTTATAGAAGGTCACATCATCACTTCAATATTGACCATTTGATTTTGATCAAAATATCAAAAATACTTATCTTTTCATTTGAACATGGTCTATATAAATTAAGTAATTTAAAAGTTACATGAACCTTGGTCCATCGTGGACCAAGTTCATTCATATTTTGTTTGTCTCAATTAAGTAAGGAAAATTTTCAAAAAGCACCTTAAATTTTTGGATATTGTAAAAAAACCCTAAAATTTACATATGTAATAATTGAAAAAAGGATTATTTTTTATTAATTTAAAAAAAATCATAACTTTTTCGCAACATATAATAATTAAAAAATAATATTTATTATATGTTATATTTATATAATTTTAATATTTCATAAATTATATATATTTGACTTTTATATTTTTTCTAAAAAACTTACACAAAATAATAATAAGATGAACAATCATATTAAAAGAACACCTTGCAAATATTTAAAAAATAAAAAATCATGAAACTATTAAAAGTAAAAGGAGAACGAAAAAAAAACTTGATGTTTAAATATATATATTCTTCTATAAATATATTTTCAATGTGTTTATTTATTATTGTTTATTTTATTATTATCTGATGTTAGTATTTCATGAATAATAAATGAAATATTAAAATTATATAAGCACAATACGTAATAATTTCATTTTTTTTTAAATCACTGCATGTTAAGAAATGTTTATGAATTTTCTAAAAATAATAAGAAATTAAAAAAATCATTACATATGAAAATTGAAGGATATTTTGGTCAATTTTTTTTTTAATATCATTCATAGGGGTATTTGAAAATAAAAATTTACTAAATGTGTTTTTTGGAGTTAACAAAAAGATATGGATCTTTTTTACAATATCCAAAAAAATTAGGGAGTTAAAATATACCAAAACACATATGTATGAACAATCAGACAAAAAAAACATAGAATACAATTATATGTTAGGAAAAAATTAAATCATGACAAACTCGGAGACTCCGTGCAATTGCGCGAGGAAAAACTAGTAATATATTTTTTTGAATAAAATAATATATTTTTACATTACAATTATTCAAAAATGTCCTTTTAAACAGAATCTTTTATAACAATATAAACAAATAGTATAATTTACATTTCTCCTTATAATTGTTTTTCTTCACAAGGAAAGTACTTTTTTATATTCAATTTACCGGAAGTATGTTGGCAGATCTTCTATGCAATGCACCAATTATATTTCCAATATATTATGCTCGGAGCTCTTACGAGCGTATTTAATACAAATATTTAATAATTCATCCTAATACTAAATCAACTAGTTACCGTGTATTATCAAATTGTTATCGTACTATTTAACCGTTTTCCCGCAAAATGCACATTTTATTCTTTTTTGAAGTATAGCCTAGAACAACTTTTATTTAATAAAACAAGTCATTATTACATAATGTAGGAATTCCCTCAAATAAAATCATATCATATGTATCCTAACAACTTTGTTCCTACCCACTTTCCATAAGCATCTAAAATAGCTATTTACGTGATTTATATCATGGTTCTGAATATCGGACTCGGACTTGGACTCGGTCGGCCTCGGAGACTCGGGACTCGGACAAGACTCGGGCGAGTAAAAAAAAAAAATCGGACGGTTAGTAAAAAAATCGGAAAAAAATAGAAAAAAATATATTTTTAAAATATATATATATATATATATATATATATATATATATATATATATATATATATATATATATATATATAAACATTCATAAACATGATAGACACTAATTGAACTCATAAAAAAAGTACATTATATGACCTATAAAAAAATTAAATACTTGAATTAAAAAATAAGGCAATTGAAAAAATATGGCATAATATGTTGGCTTGTATCTCAAGATTATAAATAATTTGGATAATTTTAGTATTTAATTAATTACCTCTATGTCGGTTTGTATCTCAAGATTATAAAAAATAAGGCAATTGAAAAAATATACCGAGTCTTCTCGGCCATAATATGACATGATACTGTACATGTTTTTTTTTCAAAGTGTCTTTAAAATAGTGTGCATGTTTTTTGGAATAGTTACAAATCTACAAAGTTAGAAAAGAGTGCAAAGAAATGGAAACATAGAATAATAATATACAAATATTACAAAAGAGTGCAACTCTTTGTAATCTTTTCGAAGTTAAAAAAATGAGAATAACAAATAGAAACATACATCATAATATTCATAGATTCATATAGTGTATTTTTAAAAAAAAAAAAAAAAAAAAAAAATTCGGATACTCGGATCCGATTTTATCGGCCCAAAATCGGCTCGGTGGCCACCGAGTCCGAGAATATCGGCCGAGTTTTTTTTATCTCGGCCGATATTACAAACCATGATTTATATAGTATAAATTTTATCTCACGTGTTGGAGATGGTAATCATACTAGTTTCTAGCATTATGATTGGGTCATGGAAGATTATTCATGCAATTTGAAAATTTTTATATTTTTTATGAACGAGGAGGTATTTCTCTAGCTCAGGGATTGAGCCAGAGGACTGGAACATGATTACAGAAAAAAAAATCTTTTAAAATTAATCAGGAACTGATCATGCTTGAAAATCTTTTGAAAAAGATACAGTTAAAGAATGAAGCAGATAAACATGTATAGAAATTAGACGGAAAAAGAGAATTTTCTTATTCTAAGAGTGCTTATAAAACATTAATAATGGAAGTGCATACATATTCAAAGTTCAAACATGTGTGGGACATTAAACTCAAGTGAAAATGAAAGTATTTATATGGCTTTTTCGACAAGACGGAGTGTTAACCATAGATGATCTAATCAAGATATGTATGTATCTAACAGATGCCCACTTTGCAAGTAGTTTGTGAATCTCCAACCACATACTCAATGAATGTGATTTTACTCTTCATGCTTGGTATTCCTTTCGAATCAACTCGAATCAAGACTCCCTCTTGCCTCAAAATTATTATCTCATATTTCTAGCAGGTGCCAATAGAGAAGGCAAACTCTTAGCGGGGCTTTTCCTATTCGTACTATGGAGATTTCGTTGTAGACATGTATCAGTGGCGAATCTTGTCCCAAATCAATGGGAAGGACAGTAATTTAGGGGAGACTACGGTGAGAAATTTTCAAAAAAATTTGGGTGGGCGGTAGTACATAATTTTACAGTTATGTCGTAAAATACACTGACATAATCACATATATATACTATCGTTCAAAAATCTAGGAGGGGCAGCTGCCCCCTCTAGTTCATTAATAGATCTGTCACTGTATGTATTCTGAGTGTAAAAATATGATAGATATGGTGAAGGAGGTCAAATCGAAGTTTGATTTAGTGAGAAGACTGAGTAAGAAGTTTAGAGGGAGACTAGAGGAAGAAGATGAGTAACAATGATGTCGCCATGAATTACTCTCGGACGACAAAACCAAAGAAAGAAGTTAGTGCACAAAAGTAATGACACAACAAGAAATGGGCCTTCTGGTTTGGGTCTAAAGTATTAATGTGGCCCAAATTGTTTTTATTTCTTTTCAATCTTTATGTTTTGTGTTTAGCTAGCTACGATATAGCCCAAAAACATTATATTCCTTTTCTCTATTTTTTTTTAGATGGGGGTAGTTGGTGGTATGTATTAGACAAATAGTTTTTTTTTTGAAATGACCGCAACATACAGTCACTTGTAGCTTCTTATATATATATATATATATATATATATATATATATATATATATATATATATATATGTATGTGGAAATTTACAAAAAAAATCTTATTTTTTTTGGATATTCTAAAAAATCTCATTTTTTTTTAAACTCCAAAAATCCTCATCTACCAAACTTTTATTTTCAAATACCCCCTATAGGAATTAAAATTAATCATGGACAGTGTTAAAAAAATTTTTTACCAAAATATCCTTCTATTTTCATATGTAGTAATTAAAAAATTATTTTGTTATTTTTTCATTAATTTCATTAGTTTTAACAAAATTGATAAAAAAAATTTAACATGTGATTTCACAAAAATAAAATTATTAAATGTTGTGTTTGTATAATTTTAATATTTCATTTATTATTCATGACAAACTAACATCAGATAATAATAAAATAAACACCTTGAAAATATATTGATATACAAATATTTCTTTAAACATCTAGTTTTTTTTATTTTCGTTCTTCTTTTATGTATTTTTTTTAATAGTTTCATGATATTTTAATTTTTATAAATTTGCAAGGTGTTATTTTAATATTTTTGTTCATCTTATTATTATTTTATGTTAGTTTTTCAGGAAAAAAAATATAAAAGTCAAAAATATATAATGTATGAAATATTAAAATTAAATAAATATAACATATGATAAATTTTTTTGTAAAATTATTACGAGCTAGAAAAAAATCTAGGATTTTTTTTAAATTAATAAAAAATAACAAAAATATTCTATTAATTACTACATAAGTAAAAAAAAGGGTATTTTGGTCATATTTTTTTTAACATCATTCATGGTTAGTTTTAACCCGATAGGGGGTATTTGAAAATAAAAGTTTGGTAGAGTGATTTTTTTGGAGTTTCCAAAAAGATATGAAGTATTTTAGAATATCCAAAAAAATAGGGAGTTTTTTGAAAATTTCCCATATATATATATATATAATATCGATGAGACTCGAATTCATAACCTCTATAACATGTTTTTTTATTATGTCAAACACTTAAACAATTGGACTATGTTGCTGTCATCTTTAGATATATAGTCTTTATCTTATTGGAAAGATATACACAATTAACTGAACTGGAGGGGACGAGAACCAGACGGAGAAAATAAGGCACTGGACATCTCCAGTTATAAATTAAGCTTAATTAATTTTTCTTTTGTGTCCTCTCTCTTTGGATACACACCAAGCCAAACGCTCGCCGGGAAAGCAATCAAAGGGAAAAAACCACCGTGCACTGATCGCATCCAGCAGCGACGGTCGCATCGCCGCTGCCAGCCGTCGCACCCTACTGGACGGTCGGATCACTCGCCGCTGGTTCAACAGGTACCTTTCGAGATCCCTTTTTTGTTACTAGTTAAACGCCAATCAAATCAGCTAGTTATATTCTTTGATTTCTCGATTTCATGTGCCTCGTGAGAAATTTAGTCTTTGATTAGTGAATCTGGTATCCTGATTATGATAATTTTTCAGATATCAAAAGAAATGGTACAGTCTAGTGTGGTTAATTAATTACCAACTGAGAAATCTGAAAGTTGTGTTCTTTTTGGATCTGTGATCTTTTGAGTTATCTAAAGTGGGATGAAAATATTTTATTTTGTTAACAAAAGGATCTCCGCACTGCATGATAGTCTCTGAATGTTTAATTGATTATTTTTGCAGATGCAATGGTGTTGCTTTCTAGAAGCCTTTCGACACACCCTATAACTACCCTTTCTACTATATTTATAACTCGTTAAAACAGAGCTATCCAATTTTGATTTCATTAAATTCGAAATAACCGAAAATAGGAAGTATAAAAGAAATGAGGCATTCTACATCTGTCCAAGAGCTACCCACATTTTCAATACCCGAACCGGCAGAGAGAGAATCAGATCCAACAACAACACCTTTAAGAACCATAAAATCTGGAATCGCTTCTAGTTTTTCAAAAGAGAGAAATTCCCCTCGCACCCCTACAAGACGTAAAATTTGCATTCGAGCTGCTCTATGCACAATTTCCCTCCTCTCTATACTCTTCTTAATTTATTTCTTCTCAGGGTATTTCGGTAATTTCCTCTCCAAACAAGGCTCTGAATATTACGTAATTCTAGACTGCGGTAGCACCGGTACGAGAGTATATGTATACGAGTGGTCTGTAATCAATTCAAACAAAGGGAAAAAAGGGCTACCAATTTCGATAAAATCTTTACCAAAAACCCCATTGGAAATTTCAAATTCGCAAAAAAGCGGGCGAGCGTACCAAAGAATGGAAACCGAGCCAGGTTTCGACAAACTGGTACGAAACGAAACGGGTTTAAAAGCTGCTATAGACCCGTTATTATCTTGGGCCGAGAAACAAATCCCCAAGCATGCTCATCAAAGCACTTCAATATTTCTTTACGCCACTGGAGGGGTTCGGAAGCTTCCAGGCCCAGACTCGGATTGGATTCTGAATAAATCATGGGCAATTTTGAAAAATTCTTCTTTTTCTTGTAGTCGAGATCGAGTCAAAATCATAAATGGAATTGAAGAAGCTTATTATGGATGGATCGCTTTGAATCAATTTAAAGGTACTCTCGGAAACCCTAACCCTAATTCGATTAACACATTTGGGTCTCTCGATTTGGGGGGTTCTTCTTTGCAAGTTACATTCGAGACTCACGAACCACGCCTAGATGATACGCCCGTTAGTTTGCAGATCGGGCCCGTTACGCACCAATTAACAGCTTATTCTTTATCGGGTTATGGTTTAAACGATGCTTTCGACAAATCCGTGGCTTATATTGCAAACAAAAATGGAGGAAATTCTCAAAATAATGGAAAAATTCAAATTAATCACCCGTGTTTACATACCGGCTATAAAGAGGATTATACATGCTCTTATTGCAATAAAGGAATTAAATTAATCGAATTAGTTGGCAACCCTAATTATGAAGAATGTACCGAACTCGCTAAAATTTCGGTGAATAGATCTAATTGGGATAACTCGACTTTAGAAGGACTAGACTGCAAAAAATCCCCATGCGCTTTACCTCCAAATTTACCTCGACCAAGCGGCGAATTCTTTGCATTATCGGGATTTTACGTGGTATTTAAATTTTTCAATTTGACCCCCGAAGCGACTCTTTCTGATGTTTTGGAAAAAGGCAAGGACTTTTGCGCAAAACCGTGGGAAATTGCAAAATCGAGCGTGGCTCCACAACCATTTATAGAGCAATATTGCTTTAGAGCCCCTTATATAACCTCTCTATTAAGAGAAGGTTTGCAAATAATGGACTCTCAAGTTGTTATCGGGTCGGGTAGTCTCACATGGACACTTGGCGTCGCGTTATTGGAGGCCGGTCAAACTCTTTCTTCTGGATTGGAATCTCAAGTGTTATATAGTAGGTTGTTGGTAAACCCTTATTCGGTGTGGGTTCTTCTTTTGGTTTCGGGTGTTCTCGTATTTTGCGCGGTTTTGTGCATCAGGAATTCTAGAACCTTCCGGAAGAATATCTTTTATTTGCCTTTGTTTAGGAAGAATAATGCATCGGGATCCGTGCGTGGTGGTGTCAACAATCCGTTCAACTTGCATTTATGGAGCCCCATTAGCTCAGGTAATTATGATTAAATTACAAAAACGCCCTTCATCGTGGCTAATTTAATTTTTTTATTAGGTGAGAAGTTGCCATTGAGTCCAACGGTAAACGGGTCAGGTCCGCACTCGTTTAACAGTATGGTTCAATTAAGCGAATTTGCGAACCCGGTTTCGGTATCGCATAGTTATTCGGCAGGGAGTTTGGGTCAAATGCAATATGCGGTGAAATGGGGGCAATCGACGCTTCAGAGCCGTAGATCTCAATCCAGAGAAGATCTCAGCTCTTCATTGGCCGATCTTCATGTCACCAAGGTTTAATTGAATTTAATCGCTTAGCCTTTTTTATTTTTATTTTTTTATTTTACTCGGTTTAGTTGATTACAATACACCATTTTGTTGTTGTTCTTTGTGAAAATGGAAAGGCAAATCCTAATTTGTTGCAATGATATAATACGATACAACCGTGTTTTTTTTCACGAATGAATGGTGCAAGGAAATGGTAGTGTATATATGCGTTACGAGTTACATTTGTTACAATTTATATTTTGGAGATCAATTTTGTAATCAAAGTCGGAAACATAATAATATTATTGTTTACGGGATTTTATGTCCTATTTTGTTTAGTTTCATCTTTTTTTGTATGTTATCGAATCAACATAATAATGTATTTTTTACGATATCCTTGTAATTAGTGATCAAATTTCACATAAAATAAAGAGCAAAAACAAGAAAAATGAGACGACATCATCGGTATACTTTCTTCAATCTTATTTTTTCAATCTGCATTTCCTCTAACATCTTGTCGGCTTTCATTTTCTTCTGATTAAGTACATCTATGAGTCCTTGAAATGCATTTTTAACAATATGGACTCTCATTACGGTCTCGGCTACTTCTCAAAGAGTGTTTCAACCGTCTTCATCAACTCGTTAATTTTTCCAAAGAGTTAATTTAATCTGAAGAGTCGAGATCTTGTTGGATCACAATACTTCGTGTGATTTTGTCCCGAAAACTCGACCACAAGCCATTGATTGTGTTCAGCGATCTTAGATAGAGTAACCTAATTTTATCAACACAAAAATAATAATGAGTAAATTGTACAAATATAAAACATATCATATATGAAATTCCACATGATTTCGCGTTTGCCTCTACAAAATCTTAAAATATCGTGCATAGCCCTCTAAAATATGAAATATCATGAGTACCCTGCAAAGGAAAAAACACACATAGCTTTCTTTGTGGATATCCCAAAATACCTTCACCCAATTATTTTTTAATTTATGCATGAATAAGCGAGAAAAACTGTAACTAACGCATTGCTTTGACAAGTTAGGATAGAAGTATTGATGATATTTCTTATGTTTTATATGTTTTTTAGGTATATGAGATATTTCGAGATTAAGTTATAAGCGAAATTGGTCCTTACATACTAGGGCAAAGAATCTATTTATGCATACACGCGTCCCATCAATTTAACACAAAAAATTTGTTCGTGTATAATAGTGATTTTATTTGAGCATGATTAACAGCAAATAGTTTGAAGATAAATCAATTTAACTCAAAGATCAAAAACAGACATCAAGATATTAGAGTGACGACTCAAAGAATTATGTACCGTGTTATAAAAGACTAGAAGATACAAGAATGAAACACCGAGATGACATATGAAGATACGAAGAAGTCGAAAAAGAAATGACGATCGAGATCTCGAACATTTCAACGAGTTGGATCTTCATAAAAACTTCACAAAAATCACTTCACATTGTCCAATGTTTTATGAAACTAAATTCATTCGGCTTAAAACATATTTTACGAAATTTTAAAACTACAACTTGTGCAATTATGGGAACTCGAGTTCCAGTACCACTTCGGTTCGAACGGAATGAATAATTAGTCCGAATGAATGGACTCGCGAGTTCAATTTTTTTGCAAAACAACTAGTTGATTTGACGGTCAGTTCGAATTCCATTCGAACGAATTGAACTGCAACAGTTGAGAGGACATCCTGCGTAGGAAATCTAAAAATATAGAGGGATTTTCATAATTTTCAGAAAAAATAGGTTATTTTGAAGAATTCCTCATTTAAATATGCGTAGGAAATAACGAGTCGCATTATCTATAACCTATAAATAAAACTTTTAGTGACGACTAGTACTACGTACGGCCCGTCCCTAATAAGATTATGACAATATGTCATTTTTTTTCCAAATTGTATACTTTAGTTATTTATTTGAATATAACGGTGTTTTTCAATAACTTGTGTAAATTACGAGGCTGCGCTGCCCATGACAGCCATGTTCTATCTTTTTTTGGTCGAAATTACGAGGCTGCGCTGCCGTGTTAGTCAGTTCTCTTGTTATGGTCGACGACGCCCCTTTACAGTTCTCGAAGATGACGGCTCAGACTCTTCTTTCTCTTGTTTGTTTCGCTTCAGTAGATTTTACTCTTTCGACGGTTCATTCGCCAAAGGTACTGCATTTTTCTTCCTCTCTGTGAAGGGCAAAGTCAAAGTCCCGAGCAATTAGGCAGCAATTTTGTGGCAATTGATTTGCTTGTTCTTTGGCGATTTCAGAAGTATTCTCTGTTTCTTTCTTTGTGGGTTGTAATACTTTCTCGAGTGATGTTGCCAGAGGAGAGCAAATTGCTACAAGGGTTCTTAACCGAGCGTCGAGTGATCATCTTTTCCGTGGTTACTTAGTTCATGTCTAATGTTTGGCTAGGAATTATAATGATGCAAGTCTGTAAGGTATTCATTCTAAGAAACTTCTAGTTTAATGCAAATTCGAGAGAGGCTATCGCCTCCCCCTTCAAAAAAATAAAAAATAAATAACTTGTGTAAAATATTATTATAACGAGTTCAAACGAAACAACATTTCGGGCAACCCACAAGAACCCTCCCAGTAACTAAATACTTCTATTGAGCAACCCCTTCTTCACTGATCACCTCTTGAATCTCATTTCTCAATCCATCATTCTCTTCATTCTTTTTACCCTCAATGATCTCTTTTTCCTTCGTATGAAGTAGCTTCATTACGCCCTTAAGCGCAATTTCCACGTCATCACTCCGCATCAAAGCCTCGGCTATTTCTGCGGGCGTAACCTCAACTCTCTTAATCAAATCCTCGATCTCTTCGAAGAGAGAGTGATCTTCAATAGCGTGATAATTGTATGCTAAAATCCTAAACCCTGCTGAGTCGCAAAATCCCATATGTATATGCATGTCCATTCTCCCCGATCTAAGAAGAGCTGGGTCCAGCTTTTCTTTGTAGTTCGTCGTGAAGATTATTATTCTTTCGTCTCCACAACTCGACCACAAACCATCGACAAAATTTAAAATACCAGATAGAGTAACCTGCAAAAATTTCAATTGATTAATTAAAATCATAATATCTTATAACAGTTAAGCGTAATGATGTATATTTTCTAATCATGACTGACACGTGTTTTTAAAACTTATTGTAACAACCAAATCAATTAAAATATCAAATCATAAATATGTTAAATATTAAGATCTCTTGATTAACACGAGTCGTTGCGGAGAAATCCAACAATTTCCTAACAGTCATCATAAGATGAGGGATATTTTGATTCAAATAAATTATTTAATTAAAATATTAGTTTTAACTGTGATATAAAAGTCAAAATATTCAATTTAATTTGCGAGGATCAAAACAAGACAAAAAATTTAGAATTTCGAGAGTTCTTTCAAATATTTAGAAATGTTAGGGGGTATTATAAAATGAGAGCATATATGGTGCCCTCCAGTTTTCCTCGGTCATTGCTGATTGAATCAGCATGACGTGGACTATCAATACTGGGGGCTGCAAAGATTCTCCAAAAAAAAAACCTGTGCATTAACAGACTCGTGACTTCTCTCTCTTCCCGTCATTTCTCTCTCTCTCTCTCTCTCTCTCTCTCTCTCTCTCTCTCTCTCTCTCTCTCTTCGTTCCATTAATGACGATTAATGGCGTTGGGGCGATTAATGGCGATTTTCTTCGTGCTTGCTCTCTCGTCGCGAGCACGAACTTTGTGATACAGGAGGCTGCAAAGAGACGACACACACGAAACACACCACAACACACACACGACACACACTAGAACTTGAAACCCTAGCCGAAAAATCCGACACCCCAACGCAGCTCGCCCGGAAAACCCTAGTTGAGAGACCGACGCTCCAATGCAGAAGACGCATGGAGCTGGCGATGGCCAGAAACTGAAAATCCTAGCTCATGACGCAAAAGATGATGCAGAAATTGACTGGTACACTTCGAGTTCGCGGTTAATGCGGGGATACTGGTACACTTCGATTTCCAGTGAGTGAATTAACAGGTAATTGGTTTGGTCGATTTTCATTGCTTAACTGAATTAATTAGTTAATTGGTCGATTTTCAGTGCTTAATTGGTCGATTAACTGGTAATGCAAATTAGTTAATTGGGGAGGCTCCTCTCTCGCTAAGTTCTGCCTTTCTCGTTGAGTTCTGGCTTCAATTGGCAGGGGAAAGTGACTGAGGTACCAGACGACTACTGGTACGGCTTCGATTGAGTTAATATGGTGCCCCGACGCAGAAATCCGGATTTAATTTCTGGTACGCTTCGATTAACGACGCAAAAATCCGGTGCCCCGACGCTTCGATTACTGGTACGCTTCGATTGGCGACTGGTACGCTTCGATTACTGGTACGCTCTGATTAAGTACTGGTACCAGATTTAATTTCTTTTTTTTATTGTTTTGAATTGACTTTGGATGCGTAATGGGTTTTTTTGTGATTTTTTTTGTTAATGCAGGGGCTAAATTGGAATATCGGTACTCGTACGCTTCGATTACTGGTACCAGGCAATGCTTCGATTACTTCGATCGGCTTCGATTGAGGATTGGTGGATGCGGTGGTGCAGGATGGAATTGGCGGCGAGTTTGCGAGTTGGGTTAGCTTCGATTTTGCAGGATGGAATTGGATGCGGTGGTACCAGTATTGGTTAATGATGTTTATGGAATTGGTTAATAGTATTGGTTAATAGTATTGGTTAATAGTATTGGTAAATAATTGGTTAATTTGTAATAATGATTTTAATAATGATTTTGTATTAATAATGATTTTTGTTAATTGTGTTAATAATGATTTTAAGAATGAATTTTGTTAATATGTAATAATGATTTTTGTGTGTTAATTGTATTAATAAGGATTGTGTGTGTTAATAACTATTGTGTGAAATAATAATGATATTTTGAAATAATTAATAACGGAACAGATTTTTGTTAATTGAATTTGTTTATTGAATTAGTTGATTAGTTCATTTGTGTTAATTGTCGATTGAAAATAATTAACAATTAATGATTAGTTCATTTGTATTAATAAGAATTTTGTACACACTTTTTTGTGTTAATTAATTTAGTGTATTCTTGTATTAATATTTTTTCCAGATTAGAAAAGTTTCGACATTTAATTAATGGAATCATTTTTGTTAATTGAATTAATTTTATTAATTAAATATTAGTCATAACATAATTTTATTAATTTCGTTATTTTAATTGTGTTGTTAATTTGTTTTGTTAATTGAAATGATTTTATTAACCGTTAATTGAAAATGATTATGTGGAATTTCAGATAATTAATAAATAGATTTCGTTAATTACCATTTTTTGGGATATATGTTTGCAATTATTAATAACAAAATTTTATTAATTTCGTTAATTAAATTGTGTTGTTAATTTGTTTTGTTAATTGAAATGAATTAATTAACCAACAATACAAAGGTAGTTTGAATGAGTGGGAAATTTGAATGTAAAATGGGGGAAATTTTGAATGTAAATTGGGGTTTCCAGTCAATACAAAGCCCTCATGACAATTGACATAGGTGACTCAATCATCTGGGGAATTTGAGGGGCATAGTATAATTATCCTTATAAAATATTCAGAAAATTTGTGGTGGTTTTGATAATATTTTTCTTATTTCAGTAAGTATATTGATATTGATTACCTTGCTATCATCATCATTAGGGGAATTCTCGTCTTTATTTGTCTTCTTCTCCTTCTCCTTCTCCTTCTCTCTGCGTTGCAAATCCGCGGAGCAATCTATATCCTCAATAACAAGAATGGATCTACTGCTCGTATTAATCAAGAGAGACCTCAAAATGGCGTTCGAACTAACCTCAGTCAACTCCAAGTCATATATATCAAACCTAAGAAAATTGGCCATGGCAGCAATCAAGGTCGATTTCCCAGTTCCAGGAGGTCCGTAGAGCAAGTACCCTCTCTTCCATGCCTTTCCAATTCGTTTGTAATACTCTTTTCTTTGAATAAATCGAGTCAAATCATCGATTAGAGATTGCTTCTTCTCTTCATTCATGGCAACGGATGCGAAAATAGCTGGGTGGCGGAGTTTGACGGGGGTCCAGCACTCGTTCTCATTGTTCGTGTAGAGCTTTAGGGTTTTCACCTGGTTTCTGATTGCCTTTGCTCGATCCAGGACGTATGGGAGATAGGATTTAATGGCCAGATCCTTATACTTTTTGTGGAGATCCAGCTCGAAGTATTTGACCTCGGATGGTCCTCGGTTTTGGAAGAAGAAACGACGCCTTCCTCTGTTTCTGTAGCCTGCATGGCGAAACATTTGTATATGTACTTCTTCATTATCGTGATGTGATTTAGTTAGAACATTTAAATACTAATAAAAAATAAGATGAAAATTAATAATTGAGAAGTCAAATCAAGCTTATATTTAAATATTTAAATCCCTGCTTTGAAAAATAATCAAATAAAACAGAGTAGTATGTTACGAATTTTTTATTTCCTCTGATATTTTGTAGTTATATACGTAATCATTTCAAAATCAAGTATATAATTTTCTCTGCTCATACCAGAACTCTGATTAGTTTCGCGAATGGCAACACGCCAAGTGAATTTGACTCCATTGAAGAAGTCAACAACCTCTTCTCCTCGATCAATCGTGACTTGCACAGCTTCAGATCTGACTTCGGCACTATCAGGATCGTCGCCAGTGGTTTCGTCGTCATCATAAGGGACATTAACCCGAAGCCTCCGAGCTGTGGATGCACTCGGCACGACACAGGTGCTAATATATGTCTCGGCAGCCTTATACATTCGATTTGGGGATAAACCATCGGATTCCTCCACTATAATTGTGATTTGATTGGAGAATCGGTAGAGAAAACCAGAGAAGGCAGAGAGGATTTGGTCTTGTACTGATGAAGGGACGAATTGGCGAATGAAGAAGACTGATGCGGCTGCTGACGTTGCGGCCGAGATGATCAAAGCCCTGGTCGTCGTCGAGGAGGCGTCTGTGCTGGTAGCCATGGACAGAGAGAGAGAAAAGTCTGATGAGAGGGTACTCTCAGTCAGTGGAGAGAACAACGATTTTATACACCAAGAAATCTTACCACGCAAGCTTATCCGTACCCTATCAAATTTCCAAAGACGCCCTCTACCATGCCCCCTCGTTTCCACAACCCCCCCCCCCCCACCCACCCACTTTCATGATACAAATATCAAAGCAATTAATCCCTTATTATCTTCATCTTAATTAACGGTTAATTCTTATTTATTAATAATTGAATATTTTTAGTTAATTTTTAAACTATGGCGATCTTAATTACGTATTAAAATTTTAATAATCATGAATTAATTGTTAATTAACTTTGCTAATGATGAATTAATTGGGAGATCAGGATAGTACGGAGGAAATGAGGAGAAAAATAGAATATTTCTAAGATTTATTTGTATCTTTGACTAATTACTTTCTTTGGCTTTGGAAAAAGATGGGACCCATAACATAACGTAATTGATTACGATATACATTGACCCATATAATAGAATATTCCTAAGATTATGATAAATTTTTTTTTTTTTTTTTGTAAACAATGTTCTTGGACTCTATACATTGACACATAACATAACGTAATTGATTACAACGACATAGTTGCACATGTCATAATAATTAATCATTATTTTGCACCTATCTTTGAGCTTCATCATGAAATCACACCATCGTGGTTATCAATGATTATTGACCATTATATTTTGTGATGTGACTTGATCCTATATATTAATTTTATATTTAATTTTATGAGTCATGTTTCTGTATGATCATTTGTAAGTATTAATTTGAACCATTAGAAAGCTAAGAAACTTGATTAAACCAAATTAAAAACGTAAGGGGTTTGATTGACCAAATTAAAAATTTAGAGACTTGATTGGATTTTTGTTGAAATGTAAATTATGTTACACGGATACTTCAAAAATGCTGAACTATCATGAGGATACAGGTATCCGATACGGATACGGGTGCGATATGTCTCGGATACGTATCGGATATGACATGTCGCGTATCTGATTATTTTCATATTTACTTACTTCGGATACAACGGGGGTACGGCAAGATACGGTTGGAGATGCTTCCAGGATATGGTTAGGATACTTCATTTAGAATATTTCGGACCATTATATATTTGGTCTGTAATATTTTTTAAAAAATTATGTATGATACTTCTAGATTAGTTATGTGATATCTAGAATAAATTTATGATACTTTTGTGATATTTGTATTGTTTTGTTGATTTTATTTTATTGTCATAATATTTAATTTAAAAATAGTATGAATTTATTATTTAATTAATTATTATTAGTTATTTATATATAGATGTATTCGTATCCGAGAATTTTTAAAAATTGACGTATCGCCATATATGTGTCAGACCGGATCGATATCCATATTCGTATTCGTGCAACGTCATATAATGTAAGAGATAAAAATTAGTCTTTTCCAATATATATATATATATATATTAATCCATTGATTTACCGTTTATACTCATTTAACGCATATTAATGTGTTGAGTCGGATCTATTTACTTATTTATCATTTATTAATTTAATATTAATTGTTAAAATATTATCTTATAATATAATGATGAAATCATAATAATTTATTCATTTAATACTAAAAATGAAACTAAGGAGGCTATATAAAAAATTAGGAAAAATTAGGAAAAAATACAAGCCAGGCCGGATATCACCTGTCTTTGTTATTAGACTCGGCATCCTCAATGAATTACTATAAGAAGACTTCCGATTTCAGAGATGACTAGGAGATTACACGCGCTTCGCGGCGGTTCTGTTTCATTTGTTTTACCATACACATAATATATACGCATAATATATAGTTATGATTTTTCGGGATCAAATATAAGATTTTGTGAAAATAAAAATTATATTGATTAAGGAAGTTTGATAATGACAAAATTATTATATTATTTTTGAATACGACACATTGCGAAATATTTACTTAGTTCTTTAATACAACACATACAAAAAAAAATGTCACTATAAAATAATAAAATAGCATGCGTGGACATGAATAAAAATAAAAATCATATGGTATTTTAAATTTTCATATCTAAAATTAAGAATAATAACATTGTAAAAGTTCAAAAAAATTATTTGTGTCTAATAAATTTTTTGTTTCATGTTTATTATTGAAAAATATTATATAAGTTACAGAAATTATTTGTGTTTAGTAAATAAATATCTTTCATTATTTTTTTTTAAAAGATTAACATGAAACTGTTTTAAGTAAAAGTACAAATATAACATAATTGTTTTAAAAATAATTATTATTATTAGGATGTGCAAATTTTTTTCAATTATAGTCCTAAAAATAATAATAATTAGGATTATAAGTCATTAATGTAATTATATGTATTTTTATATTTTTTTTACATAATTGTTTTCATAATTTTAAGTTAGAGAAAAATATTGAATATATGATAATAACATACTTAGTAGTATGTGTAATTTTTTTCAATTATAGTTTTAAAAATAATAATAATTAGGAAATTTTCTCAAAGTAACCAAGTTAGGAAAGTTAATACCCGAAATAACCAAGTTTTGAACCTAATTCCCAAAATGTCTTTTGCGGGGTTTGAATATATGATAATAATATACTTAGTAGTATTCTATAATTCTACAATTAATTCTACAATCCTACAATTCTACTATTTAAGATATTCTACAATTGTAGAATTCTAGAATTCTACAATCTTAATTCTAAAATTCTACAATTATACTATTTTAGATATTCTACAATTCTACATTTCTAAAATTCTACAATTTCTACAATTATAATAAGAAATTGACACATTTTCTAGAATTAAATAAGAAATTTACCTTCTAATGCAAGATGGAAATCTTCAATTTCTAGTCCAATTCGCCAAAAATCACGTCGTTATAACTTCAGATCTGCCACTTAAAACAACAAATTGACACATATAACTCAAAATATAATCAATATTTAGTCAATCTTGAACAAAACAAAAAGAAAAAACAACAAAACACATCTATTACAAGAAGAAATTTGAAGCCCAAATCGGAGAGAAAAGGAGAAAAAGAGGAAGAAAAGGGAGGGATGAGAGAGAGACCGAGGAAGAAAGAAAGAAGGAAGGCGGGAACTTGAGAAAACAAAAAAGCGAAGTTTCAAAGCTCGCCTGGCGAGGTTGCCAACATCGCCTAGTTAATAAAGCGAAGTTTGAAACGTCGCCTAGTTATTTTGACCATAAATACCGACCGTTGGAAAAAAGCGAAGTTTGAAACATCGCCTGGCGAAGTTCCAAACCTCGCCTTTTCTTAAAATTTGTTTAACCCAATTAATGACGGATGGAAACAAAGGCGAGGTTCCAAACCTCGCCAGGCGAAATTACAAACCCCGCAAAAGGCATTTTGGGAATTATGTTCAAAACTTGGTTATTTCGGGTATTAAGTTTTCCAACTTGGTTACTTTGAAAAAATTTCCTAATAATTAGGCTTACAAGTCATTAATGTAATTATATTTATTTTTATATCTTTTTTTACATAATTATTTTCATAATTTTAAGTTAGAGAAAAATATTAAATATATGATAATATGGATCTCAAAATAAAGATAAAATTCAAGTGAATATATTTCTTAATTTTTTTAAATTATATTATGAAAAATACTAACAATATTTGTTGTATGTTTTATGATATTATATATTAATTTATTAATATTAGATATTTAAACTCTCCACATTCTATTTGTATTCACAATTGATCATGTAACATATTGTGAAAAAAAATTCAAAATCAAATACAACTGGTTCAACATGAAACTAATAAATAATATTTTGACACGTCATCAGTGCGAGGTGATATGGCGTTTTAAAATTGCTTAAAACTATGTGTAAAATAAGGAACACATAAATATCTACAAATAAAACATAATCACACAAAATCAAAGGTTAATCCATTATTCATACGTTGCCACATATCATAATCTAATGATTGAAATAATTGTGATGATGTGACATGAGTTGTGATAATGTGACATAAGAAAATTGCATAAAGATATGTTCAAAATATGAAGTTATGTTGTTCCAAGTTTTTTCTGTACTAATATATTTTTTTCACTGGGAAACCAACAGGAAGTTTCATCTTGACGAATCTAATTTTATCTGATGTCCCACAGAAAGGTGTAAATATAAACTTACACTCTTTTTGGGAAGTGAACTTGCATATTATAATTATAAGGAAAAAATTTGAACCCGGACAAAATTAATTTGGGAATTACCAATAGACAACTAAGTTTGAAATTTGCTGAATCAGCACTCTGACTTTCAATTCAAAAGTTGATCATTCCAATTTTCGTAGAACACCCATTAAACATTCATTAGCTCACTAACTACTGTGACTTACTCAGTTGCATGGATAACTCTAGCCAACCAGGCGACAGAGTCAATTCTACTAAAATATTAATTTAATAAATTAATATAAGTAGGGTATAAATTGATACATCAGGTGAATAAAGTATAAATTATATAAAAGAAAAATAAGATACATGCAGAGGTAGCAATCAGACGGGACGGGATGAGTTCGGGTCGGGAGATTTTGGATTTGGATCATTTCGGTTTGGGGGTCTTTCGGAAAATTTCACATTTTTAACGATATACGTGAAATTATTATATTTTGTTGGTTATATTTCAATAAAATAACCAAATGAATAAATAAAATAATTAATTAAATGATAATAATAAATAAATAAATCGAGAACAAGCCTGGTGTAGCCGCGTGATCGTGCCACAGCTGTCCTAAAGACAGATAACGCCCTCTAGTGCAAGGTATTTTGTTTCTCCATCTCCAAGGTTCTACACTTCTGATTTGTCTCGGTTCCGATCTAGTAGCACAGTCGTAGAGCGGAAGACTTACATCTCGAAAGAGATGAAGTCGCGTACACCGATTCTTCAACCAAATTGATCTCATAAGATGAATAGAGAATATAATTGTATTTTATTTAATTCTTGGAGGTATTTATTTTCCTTGCTAATCAGAGTGTAATTGGAGTATGTAAAAAAAACTATACATTTCTCTAACAACACCATTCTTTTATAGTCTCATTCTCTGTTAAGGAGGAACAAAAGGTTTTAATGATATTCATCATGGTAAATAAAACCGATTCTCATTAAGATCCCAATTAATGGAGGGTTATCTATTCATGGTCATTGTAACCTCCAAATTAATTATTATTGAAACAAACAA
Organism: Luzula sylvatica; assembly: GCA_946800325.1. Lineage (NCBI taxonomy): Eukaryota > Viridiplantae > Streptophyta > Magnoliopsida > Poales > Juncaceae > Luzula > Luzula sylvatica. The sequence continues at coordinate 44,576,699 of OX326956.1, forward strand.
TTATATTTTATAAAATGGTTTAACATTTTTAAAATTTTATTAGTATTATTTTAATAAATAATACAACATTCCTCCTCAAATTTTAAAACTTTATTTATAATTTTATTCTCTTTCCAAAACTTGGTATCTATTATGCATAAATATGAGTGGACATAACCTTGAACACATACATAGTGATGATCATGTAGGACCGATATTACATGGTGAACTAGGTCTTGAACCATGAATCGTTCAACCGATCTTTTACGACCTCACACATAGTAGTAGAAATCTGTTGGTGTTTTTATGCGGGTGTGCGCTATTTATGGCCATGCGCTAACATTGATTATCATGAGAATATATTAAGATTCTGCCCTTATTCTTTAGTCGCGGCCCACGACGATTCTCACTTAGGTAATTCCTTAAGAGTATACGGTGTGGAAATATACTCCGTTTTATTATTAAATGTAATATATATACATTTCTTGTATGTCTGTATTTTTTTTTTCTGGAATTATTAAGAATGATAACATTCAACCTAACCATCATCTTGAAACACTTCACCATAGGGATAGGCACAGACTTTTCGAGTCTAAATTGTGCTTCGAAAGTGTCACATCAGTCGCTTCATTCACCCCTTCAACCATTTGTCCGGACCAGCCAGCCACAATGGTAGGGACCCCACTCCTGGTGACTGATTATATGGGCATAAACCGCATCCCCCTCGATGAACAAGATCTTGTAGGATCTTTTGATCGGTTAAATTATTTTCCAATCTTATAAAATTTAGTGATATCACATTTTATTTATTATTTATTATTTACCACGTGGCAGTATTTAATAAATTTGTGCCAATTTATTATATGATTCATAATGTATTGATTGATCAGATCAATAATTTTATTTGAATCTAAATGCATGCTTATTATTTAATTTGGCACTTTATTAATTTCTCAAAATGTGTTTCTAAGCCAATTTTAGGCAGATATTATTTTATTTCTAAATTAATTTATAATTAAATAAATTTTAGCTTGACCACTATTTTGAAATTTGTATTATTGATGAATATATCTAACATCATTAATGATATTTAAAAAATTAGAATAATACAAATTTATCCATATTGGATCACTAATAATTAGTGAAATCCAAATTTATATATAGAGATGATTTTATCAAACTTTATATATTATTTGGAATAACAAATTTATTTAATTGATTGCAAATATTATGCAATATATTTAAAATCATTACTGAATTGATTGGTATTAATAATGCCATGCATTACAACCATTAGTAAAATAGTATATGTCAAGTTACATGACATGTCTCCTGTTAATGAAATAAATTCTGTTATAGCAGAATTAGTCAGTAAATATCTTTCTTCTTCTTAACAAAACATTTAGTCTATTTAATCACTAAATGAATTGCAGAAATGAATTTCTGGACACGTCACTATTTTATTTCATGGGGTCCAGTATAAAGTTTGCAACGAAATCAATGACATGATTAAATCATTTCAATTTGTCATTGAGTAATGGTCAAAATTAATTTGTGCAATAAATATATAATTAAATTCATACAATAATTGATTGAAGTGATGATAAAATTATTTGCATAATTTTATTAAACAAAATTAATCATCAATAGATTAACATGATCCAACATGTAAACTTTATAACTTTGTATGAAATAATTAAAACAATGTCATGATTGTTTTTTTTTTTTTTTGAAAAATAAGAAGCGGAGTTTCTTTTGATATATCAATGCAAGTTTAATACATCGTTTTAATTTTACATAATCATGTAAAAAGTAACCTAGCCTCAAAAAGGACTGAAATTTAGCAAAAGAAAAAAAAGTAAGAATAATTTCTCGAAAGTTGAGAATCCGCTAAGGGGTTGGGGGATTAGGAGGGACGCCGAGGCGCCTTAGCAACATTTTTTCCATGTCGTAGCTTCGTGCTCGATCCTTTGTAGTGTCGAGGAAGGCGGAGAACTTTTTTGGTTGAAAATTCGGTTATTCCTTTCTTTCCAAATCTCCCAAATCGTGGCTATAAAGTAGGTGTCAATGGATCCCTTTTGTTCCTTGGATTTGTTGGCGCGAGTGCGAAACCAAAAATCCGATATAGAGTCGCGGGACTCGAAAGGGGATCCAATGATCGTTCCAACCCCTTGCCAAACCGTCGTTGCATAGGGGAACGTTACGAGGAGGTGGAATGCCGACTCTTCGGCATTGTTGCAATTTTTGCAAGTCGTCTCGTGAGGCCAATTTCTTTTCCTTAAGACGTCCCCCGTTAGGATTCTTCCATTTAGTGCCAGCCAAGTAAAAAATCTCGTCTTTACCGGGGCTTTTGTTTTCCATAGGGTGGTGTTCCATTCGCTACTTACACCGGGGTTGATGAGTAGTTTATAGATGGCGGAGGTGGAGAAGGAGTCCGGTTTGTCCATCCAAACTTGTCGGTTCGTGGATGACTCGATCTCATGCGCAATCCGAAATTGGGGGAGGAGGGAGTGGAGGTCTTTGATGAAGTAGGAGGAGTGTTGGTTCAATAGATTTCCTAATTCGGATGAATGACCGACTCCGTAAATGTCCCTTATGGTGCTAGCCCACATTCCTTGGTTGTTTTGACCAATTTTCCACAACCATTTTAATAGCAAAGCAATGTTGTGAGTTTCTAGGTTTGGCATTCCTAAGCCTCCGTTTTCCTGTGGTAGACATACCTTGTCCCAATTAATTAGGCAATGTCCACCGAGACATTCTTGATCCCCATTCCAGAGAAATTTCCTTGTAATTTTATTAATTTCCTTAAAAAACCATTTTGGGAGGCGAAAGCATTGCATGAAGTACGTTGGTACCGCATTGAGCACCAACTTTGCGAGCACTAATCGCCCCCCTAAGGATAGGCATTTTCCTTTCCATCCCGAGAGTCTTGATTGCATTTTTTTGATTAGCGGGATGAAGTCAATTTTTCTTGGTTTTTTGGTGTTGAGTGGCATGCCGAGGGATAAAATAGGAAGTGATGTTTTTGCGCAATGAAGTAACCTCTCAAGTGTTCCATGTAGTTCCTCCGGTACCGCTATCGGAACAAAGGCGGTTTTGTCCCAATTTATTGCGAGGCCCGAGACTCTTTGGAATAGGTTTAACGTGTAAGTTAATACCTTGAGATTGGTCGGGTGTGCCTCGACGAATAAAATTGTGCCATCGGCGTATTGTAGCGCCCTCATGGCAAATTTTACCGGCGATGCCATTAGGTGGTTCGTTTTTTGGATGAAAGTTTGGAGCGAGTCGGCCACTATATCGAATATCATCGGCGATAACGGGTCACCTTGTCTTACCCCGCGCATGTGCTTGAATTTTTGTCCTAGCTTGCCATTTAATTTCACCCTTGAAGTGGCCGAGGATAGGAGATCGCTTACCCATCTAATCCACTTTGTCGGGAACCCGCGGGCCTCGAGGAGATTTTTGGTGTAGTCCCAAGAGATTGTGTCGAAGGCCTTGAAGAAATCTATTTTAAGCATGACCATCGGGATTTTTTTTTTATGCGCCGCATTAAGCAACTCTCTTGCCGAGAGGAAAACTTCACCAATTGACCGGCCTTTAATGAAGGCGGCTTGATGTCGATGGATAATGGCTTCCATTTTCGGTGGCAACCGAACCGCCAAGACTTTTGAGAGAATTTTCCCAACCGTGTTAATTACGCTAATTGGCCTATAGTCTTTCCACTCTATAGCGTCCTCTTTTTTCGGCACTAGGGAGATAGTTGCGGTGTTGATGGAATCGAGCGCCAAAGTGTGATTGAAAAATTCCATGAAAAGAATTTCCAATTTCGGTTTTAATAATTCGAAGAATTCTTGGTAAAATTCAATAGGGCAACCCTCGGGTCCGACCGATTTTCCTTTCTTCATGTTCATGATCGTCCTTCGGATTTCGTCAATGTCATGATTGTTTTATTACATGATAGAAGAGATAATAATATTATCAACCTTCACATGGTACTTATTGTATTTGTCTATAAACTGGATACAGACACATTTAAATGTTTATATTATTTAAAGCAATATTTCAATATAAAAACTTCAAAAGTAAAGTTGGTCATGCCAATGTCTTTACTGTTAATTTCATATGTATCCCAAATATTAGGAACACAAAATAATCAGGACTGATCAAAATAAATTTATTATGATCAAGATTTAGTTTTATCAATTAACCTATTATATTATTATTCATTTTAGAACAACAATATAGGTTTTAATTAAAATTCTTAGTAAGTGGAGATAGGAATGCTTTAGCACAAACGTGAACATAAGCTCCATAATCAAACCACCGACTAAAATAAAATAATTAGAAATATCAAACTTGAAATTTCGAATATATTATCGGTGCCATTTGATTTAATGATTTCTTTTAAAAATCATTAGTCATTTGATTTTATTTATTTGATAACATATGCGTGTATATCTTAAAGAGATATAATCAAACAAAATCATACTCCAAAAGAGTAAAATATTTAATGTGCAATTATGTTTCCATTAAAAGGATGAATCACATTAAACAAATAATTTTAGTACGGTTTTAAAATGTTCAAAACCGACGTAATAAATATAATCAAGAAATTAAAACTTCAAATTAATATTTTATATCCTTGATAAATAATAATTTTTGAAGCAATAGACACAAGTCTCAAATAATGATATAGTATAATTTAAGCAAAATGGGTCAGGTACCAATATAAAAATTTCGATATGTAAACAACTAAATTCAATAATTAAATTATTTTCAGTATACTGATATTTGCAAGAACTAATGCAAATAGCAAAATACAAATATTATGATAATAATTTGCAATGGTTAATCTGTCTTTAGATTGTTGGTTATATTTCAATAAAATAACCAAATAAATAAATAAAATAATTAATTAAATGATAATAATAAATAAATAAATCGAGAACAAGCCTGGTGTAGCCGCGTGGACGTGCCACAGCTGCCCTAATGACAGATAACGTCCTCTAGTGCAAGGTATTTCGTTTCTCCATCTCCAAGGTTCTACACCTCCGATTTGTCTCGGTTCCGATCTAGTAGCACGGTCGTAGAGCGGAAGACTTACACCTCGAAAGAGATGAAGTCGCGTACACCGATTCTTCAACCAAATTGATCTCATAAGATGAATAGAGAATATAATTGTATTTTATTTAATTCTTGGAGGTATTTATTTTCCTTGCTAATCAGAGTGTAATTGGAGTATGTAAAAAAAACTATACATTTCTCTAACAACACCATTCTTTTATAGTCTCTGTTAAGGAGGAACAAAAGGTTTTAATGATATTCATCATGGTAAATAAAACCGATTCTCATTATGATCCCAATTAATGGAGGGTTATCTATTCATGGTCATTGTAACCTCCAAATTAATTATTATTGAAACAAACAATTATATTTTATAAAATGATTTAACAGTTTTAAATTTTTATTAGTATTATTTTAATAAATAATACAACATATTTTACAGGAGCACGCATGAAATTCTGCCAATAAATTAATACATTTGAAATATATCATAAAATATTCTTAAAATAATAAAACAAAATATTATGTCGAAACATGCTTCAATTATATTTTTTATGGAATAAAATAAATAGGTAAATAACTAATTGAGGAATATTTGGTAAAAGAAATTATAGTTGGATGGAAAAAAGTAAGTTTAACTTCGTAGGAAAGATAAAAATGTATTTCATTTTTTAGCAGGTTTCTACAAAAGAATCTAAAAACTAGGATACCTCTCGTTCCGCTTCGAAATTATAGTTGTTATATTTTGTGAAATTATGCATTGTTAATAGTTACAATTTTATAACAGAAAAAATTATAATTTCACACACATACGTGATTGTTTTTATTTGTCCGAAGGAAGATAATAAATATAAATTTAACAAAAACTATATTATTAAATAATATATTTTTGTTAGGTATAAGTGGTGTTGCATAATTTCGGATGACCGATAAAATTATCCTTCGTTTTTTAGAAATGTATATTATATTTTGTAACAATGATGGGTAATATATTTAAAATAATGAAGAATCTTAAGGTTATTGATTTGGATGCGATATGTTTGTAATACACATCGAATGTGCCACACAAAGTATTTAATTGTTTTAATATTTTTTTATCAATATAACAGGCATATGTAAAGATATTTTGAGGACATGGTCGGAAATACTTCTTGAATGTTTTTAGTGTGTCGTTGATTTTATTTATATGTTACGATGTTCAAATTTAAATTGTTTATTGTTTTTTAATTGAATTCTTAATTTATCTAATATATATATATATATATATATATATATATATATATATATATATATATATATATATATATTCAAAGATGTCGTTGTCATATTCTTATCATATCCGTATCTTAAATAATGATTAATGCTGATGATGAATTACTATTATTATTACTATTATTATTATTATTATTATTTGAAAAATATCTGACATGTATATATGCGCTTGGGCTTGGGCTTAAGATTTTTATTTTTTATTTTTCATGTTGATGCCTCGTGTCGAGAGAATGTAAAATTCATTAAACTTTAAAAGAATACTAGAAGGTATTTCGTTCCGTTTCGGAAACATAAAATAATAAATTTTGTGATGTGAAATTGATATTTTTTAATAATTTGTATTTTTTTTAAAAAATATTATTTTCTAGTTTTGTTATTGATATTATGAAATGGACATTTCATGTATTTTAAATTTTATAGGAGATAAATTTTATTTTTATCTTTGTGACTTGCTAGGTTACACATACTTTTTTGTTCATATTTTGTTTTAAATCTTTCGGGAACATAAAAAAGTAAATTTTATAATGCGATTTTTTTTTATTTTTGTAGTTTATATTTTAGGAAATAAATATTATTTTCTATTTTTGTAATGATATTATGATCATGTCATATATTTTAAATTTTGTTACATAACTTAAACAAAATATATATATATATTTGTATGCGATATCAACGACAACGAGTGCCAAAAAATTAAAATTTAACAAGCGAAATTCACTGATAATCAAGTTACCCATGTGAAATTGTATACATAAAATAACTATAGATCAATTGTATTTTATCCAAAAAGGATCTCATAAATCATAATTCCTTTTCATTAATAAGAAGAAACAAAACATCTATTCAGTAACCCTCTCTTCACTAATGACCTCCTGAATTTCATTCCTCAATCCATCCTCTTCTTTCCTTTTACCTTCGCTAATCTCTCTTTCCTTCTCATGAAGTAATTTCATAACCCCCTTAAGCGCAATTTCCACGTCATCACTCCGCATCAAAGCCTCGGCTATTTCTGCGGGCGTCACCTCAACTCTCCTAATCAAATCCTCGATCTCTTCGAAGAGCGAGTGATCTTGAATAGCGTGATAATTGGATGCTAAAATCCTAAACCCTGCTGAGTCGCAAAATCCCATATGTATATGCATGTCCATTCTCCCCGGTCTAAGCAGAGCCGGGTCCAACTTTTCCTTGTAATTCGTTGTGAAGATTATTATTCTTTCGTCTCCACAGCTCGACCATAAACCATCCACGAAGTTTAGAAGACCAGATAGAGTTACCTGTAAAAAAGTACATGATGAATTAAAATTTAAAATCATAATATTTATGATATACAAAGATCTTTAATCAATTAGTATTTTGGTCTGTACGAAATTGTTAAAAATTGTTCAATTATTTTATAGGACAAAAAGCAAGGAATTTAAAATTATAAGGTTCCATTTCAATATTCAAAGGGGTACTTTTATAATTTTCATTAAAATCAGAGTTGTTACATTTTTTCAATTAATTACCTTGCTATCGTCATCATCATTATTCTCGTCTTTGTTGGTCTTCTTCTCCTTGTCTCGGTGTTGCAAATCGGCAGAGCAATCTATATCCTCAATAACAAGAATGGATCTACTGGTTGTGTTAATCAAGAGAGATCTCAAAATGGCGTTCGACCTAACCTCGGTCAACTCCAAGTCATATATATCAAACCTAAGAAAATTGGCTATGGCAGCAATCAAGGTCGATTTCCCAGTTCCAGGAGGACCATAGAGCAAGTACCCTCTCTTCCATGCCTTTCCAATTCGTTTGTAATACTCTTTTCTTTGAATAAATCGAGTTAAATCGTCCATTATAGATTGTTTCTTTTCTTCATTCATGGCGACGGATGCGAAAGTTGCTGGGTGGCGGAGCTTGACCGGGGTCCAGCTTGACCGGGGTCCATTATACTCGTCCTTGTTGTTCGTGTAGAGTTTTAGTGTTTTGGCCTCGTCTTTGATCTCCTTTGCTCGACCGAGGACGTGTGGGAGATAGGATTTGATGGCTAGATCCTTATGCTTTTTGTGGAAATCCAGCTCGAAGTATTTGACCTCAGTTGGTCCTCCATTGTCGAAGAAGAAACGATGCCTTCCTCTCTTTCCGTAACCTGCATTAATGGTGAAACATCAAGTTTGTATGTGTACTTCTTCTTTATGGTGGTGATTTAGTAAAAATATTTAAATATTGAATAAAAATAAAAATGAAATTTGATAATTGAGAAGTCCAATCTAGTAATATTTAATATCTGTTTGGAAAATTATCAAATAAAACAGAGTACTAGGTTTCGAATCTTGATTTCCCCTGATATTTTGTAGTTAAATACATAATCATTTTAAAACTGAAATATATAAATTTCTCTATTCGTACCAGAATTGCGATTTGTTTCACGCATGGCAACCCGCCAAGTGAATTTGACTCCATTGAAGAAGTCAACAACCTCTTCTCCTCGATCGATCGTGACTTGAACAGCTTCAGATCTGAATTCAGCACTATCAGGATCGCCGCCAGTATCATCATCATCATCATAAGGGACATTAACCCGAAGCCTCCGAGCTGTGGATGCAGTAGGCACAATAGAGGTGGAAACGTATATCTCGGCAGCCTTATACATTCGATTTGGGGATAAACCATCGGATTCCTCTACTATAATTGTGATTTGATTGGAGAATCGGTAGAGAAGACCAGAGAAAGCAGAGAGGATTTGGTCTTGTACTGATGCAGGGACGAATTCGCGAATGAAGAAGACTGATGCGGCTGCTGAAGTCGCAGCTGAGATGATCAAAGTCTTGGTCGTCGTCGACGAGGCGTCGGTGCTGGTAGCCATTGACGGAGAGAAAGAAATAAATGTTTATCCGAGTGGAGTGTGTTTAGATGGGAGAGAGACCAGAGGAATAATTGGGGAGTATATATAGTAGTTAAGAGTAGTAGTTGGGATTAATTCATTAAATTGTTCTTTAATCATTTTTGTTGCATTTTTAGAAAGATTAGTGATTAGTGATTAGTGATTAGTGATTAGTGATATTAAATGACCAATTCAAAAGGTTTACTCGGTTTTGAGCTTTTCGTTGGGGCAGGGTTGTGGGCCTCCTTTCTGTTTTCTTGGCTACCAAGTACCAAGTACCAAGCACCAGGATCTTTTTTCTGTGATCGCCACGTTTGATAAAAATAAGGGAGCATATATGGAACCCCCCAGGTCCACTTCCGCATCCTCGATCTGGGGGGTTTTGATTCGCCTCCCCAATTCGTGTATCCAAGATTGTATTAACCATCAATTAAAATTTTTAATTTTTGTTAATAAATAGTACAATTGAATTAACCGTTAATTAACTTTGAATTAGTCGTTAATTAAAATTTGAATTAACCATCAATCGAATTTTTTGAGTGCAATTTGGGGATGGGAATTTCCCCCCAACCCATATCGTGGGTGCGGGAGTGGGTTTGGGGGGAAGAGTAAAATTTCCCTAAAAATAAAGGAAAATGTTGTTTTCTTGGCTACCAAGACTGATAGTTACGTGATATCTACAATAAATTTATGATATTTTTATGATACTTGTATTGTTTTGTTGATTTTATTTATTGTCATGATATTTAATTTAAAAATATTATTAATTTATTATTTATATATATTATAAATATATTAAAATAATAATTATATAGATGTATTCGTATACGATAAATTTTAAAAATTTGACGTATTGCGGCTATTGCCATATATGTATCATACCGGATCGGTATCCGTATATGTATCGTGCAACATAGAATGTAAGGGCTAAAAAATAGTCTTTTTCAATATATTAAGTATTAAATATATTTTAATGCTTTGATATATGGTGTATATTTATTTAACACATATTAATGTGTTGTCGGATCTATTTACTTATTTATTATTTATTTAATATTAAATGTTAAAATATTATCTTGTAAAATAATGATGAAATCATAATAATTTATTCATTTAATACTAAAATGATAAAATGAGATCGATGGAGACTATAAAAAATTAATATAAAAAAATTAGGAAAAAAGAGAAGCCGGGCCGAAATCACCTGTCTTTGTTATTGACTCGGCGGTATCTTCAATGAATACTATAAGAAGACTTCACAGACTTCAGAGATGATTCCAAACTTTTGCTGTACTAATATATTTTTTTCACTAGGAAATTAACAGGAAGTTTCATCTAACCGACCCACTAGCCGAATCTATACATATTTTTATCTGTCCCAGCGAAAGGTTTAAATATTAACTTACACTCTCAATAATGTAAATTTCACTAATACCCTAGCAAACTCATCAAATATCATTGATACTTTTTAAAACCTTTCAAATATCATGATTATCCCTATAAAATTCTTATAATATCACATATACCTCTGTTGTCTCATCAAGAACTATCAAAATCATTCTTGTTGGTAATCTATCAATTAACTAATTTTTAAAATTATTTTCCTATAATAATGAATAACTTTTGATCTTAAATAAATTTCAAACCATAAAAAATTAACAAAAATTTTGAACTAAAAATTTAATTTTTGGGTATCCATGATATTTGAATGGTTTTATAGGTGTATTTATGAAATTTCATATTTGTAGGATATACGTGAAATTATTATATTTTATAGGAGCACACATAAAATTCTGTCAATAAATTAATAATTGTGAAATATAACATAAAATATCCTTAAATAATAAAACAAAATATTATGTCGAAACATGTTTCAATTATATTTTCTATGGAATAAAATAAATACGAGGAATATTTGGGTCAAAGAAATTATAGTTGGATGGAAAATAGTAAGTTTAACTTCGTAGGAATGATAAATTATAGTTCATTTTTTAGCAGGTTTTTGGAAAAGAATCTAAAAATGAGGGAGTTTTTATAATTTCAAGAATAATTGGGTTATCTTTTAAAATTTCCCCTAAAATATTGTTGTCAAAATCTGTTAGGACTTATGTTTATTTTTTATAATAAAAACTATAGTTATTCTTTCTAATATTCCATCGATCTCTTGATAGATTGACAACAAATAATAAATACATCAAATGTTAAATTGTATTAAATAATAAATCATTAACATATAAGCAATATTAATTAGGTGATGAACCATATTAATTAAGTGGTAAGTCAAATTATTAAAAAATAAATTGTTTTATTTAATTTTACACATGACAAGTCATATTTTTTGGACAAATGTTTAATTATTTTGTCTTCAGTATTTTTTTTTAAAAACAAAGTATTTTCATTTTTTTTAATTAGGAATCTCAATCAAACTTCCAACTTAAAATACAATATCAGTCACAGGAATTCTACTATATGAAAAAATTCGTCCCCGAAAAGGATTTTGTAGATTTTTGCAAAATTATTATTTTTATTTCTATTTTTATATTTTTGTTAACTTTTATGATGGTTTTATTTTGTATAATATTGGACAAACTCTAATTTAAGTGTGAACGGTGAAAATGAGTTACGTATTCATTTAACACATGTTAAATTGTGAAAATGAGTAATGTATCTGTTTAACACATGTCAAAGGGATGATTAATTTTGTCCAACAATTATTTTTTCAAATTTGTAATTGTATATTTGATTAATTATTTTCAAACGAGTCATATGTACCCTTTTAATACTTGGTAAATGATTGATTAGTCCAGCCCAATAACTTATTTTTCACATTATTTAATTTGGATTTAATTACAAATGGATGGTGATAAACAAGTAAAATAAAACATTAAATGTATTAAAAATATGTGAAATGAAAAACATTTAATTCCCTCTCATCCTATATATGATGATCAAATAAAAATATTTATGATTCACCACTACACTAAGCGAGATGAGTACAACCATTCAATAAAAACAATTGAGTTATGTTTATTTTTTATAAAGGGGGATTTCTTGTGTGTCCTCACAAAAAATAAAATATCAAATTTGACCCAATAAAATAAACAAATATCATATTTGTCCTTCTAAAATTTATTTTCTATCAAATTTTTCCACGAGTAACTTTTTTTGTATGTGTTAACAGAAAGAAAAAAAATGTAAAGTTATGTTTTTACCCCTTGTTATCTTGCATTGCTTGTCTCTTGCCTCATGTCCTTCATGTCCCCCATCTTCTCCACAACTCGTGCAGTTCTCTTTTTTTTTTTCTCCACAGGCGCAACCAAGCCTCTCGTCTTCACCTCTAAAATGAGCTCATTTTGACATTTCTCTCCTCCATCACTAAAACCAGCTTGCTTCTCTTCTTCGCTCGGCTAGCTTCTCACTCGGGTGTCTCCTTCACTCATCTTTTTTCTCGGTTCCCTCTCTTCCTAGCTTTCTTCTCTCTAACTTAAGTAATCACTCGTGTGTCTCCTTCACTCCTCACATAGTTTTATAATTTCAACATATATATATTTTTTTTTTATGAAAACATAATAACTTAATTCAACGTAATTAACTTTTTCAAACAGTAAAAATACACAAAAGATCTGGATCTTACAAAACGAAAATAGAAAAAAATAGTCAGTTTCATCATAAAATAAGAGCCAGCCTAGAAAAAGAAAACAAACACTATTAACATCCTTGATATTGAGGATTCAATCGTATCCTCGAAACCTTCTTTACTAATAGTGTTTTCTTTTATTTCGCATTTATATTGTGTAGGTTACGTGGATATAGATGATATATTTTTTAGTTTAGTTTTTTTTTTTTTTTGCTTAAATATATTTTTAGTTTAAAAACGATAAATTTGATATTATTAGTTTTTTTAGGGACAAATATGATATTTTGTGTTTTTGGGGGGCATGCTTGAAATTGTCTCTTTTATAAAAGTTGAGGGTTTAAGATGTTAATTTCTATTTTGTAGACTAGTGGGGAATATACATGAAAAGTAATAATCAATTAAGAAAGTGATTAATTTGTCGGGCATGTGGGGACCGTGAACGGTACCGGGGTCGTCCATTTAAATGTTGAAACATTTAAATGCTGAATGTCGACTCATCAATATATTTTTCTACGTCTCTAGAAGAAAACGTCTCTAGAAGAAAAATTATATTTTGGGAAATTATTACGATTAAATTTTGATTTTCTAACGGCACTTGTAATGATGATTTTTTTACATATAGAATATAGCATTATGAATAGTGTCAGACACCTAGATTTTATTTAGAAGCATACGTAAAATCACAGTGGATCTAAATTTAAATGGAAAGTAAATTCTCGGAGTTCCAAATTTAATCGTCACGTGTATTTTAGATGTAAATCTAGATAAAAATTATAGATGCCTATCATTGTTGTTACGAAAAGTCCAATTTATGTAACGAGCCTTTAGTTCAGCTGGAGAAGCATACATGGACGAAATCAAAATGAAATTATATGAGAACTGAGATGAAATAATTTAATAAAAAATGCAGTTCGTTCGAACGAACCACTATGTTCATTTAAACGAACCGTTATGATAAGTGTAGAACGAACTTTCCTAATTCGTTCGGGTTGAACTTGGTTAATTCACAATAAATAAACAATGCAATCTGTTCGAACGAATTGATACGTTCGTTCGAACGAACTGACTATACTAAGTTCAAAACGAACTACCAAGTTTGTTCTGAACAAACTCATATGCCAATTCAAGCCTTTTTACAGTAGAGGGTTCGTTAGAACGAACATCAAGTGTGCTCGAACAAACTATCACGTTTTTGAAAATAATTTGTACGTAATGGCTAGTTTGAATTATAATCTGTTCGAACGAACCATCTCGGTTCGTTCCAACGAACTATACATGAAAACTGTTTTTCAAAAAGGATTTATGTCTTATGTAAATAGAAAATCTTTTGAGGTTTCTCTCTCCATCCAACTAAGCAAAATCATTTTTCCATTTTAAATAGAGAAAACCTAGTTGAGAGCTTGATAATTTTATACAACCTTAGATTTAAGATCTACTTCGATTCCTTCTACTCAACGATTTCCAACATGCGTGACCGATCACGTCTAGTTCGTTAGTACATATTTGTAATAGATCAGTTACAATTTGTAAAGCCCGTCATAGATCGATAGAAATGTGTAAATCGATCTAGACAAAAACCTTGTAAGAGTTGATACGGGAATTCAATCGAAAACCGAAAATGCACAAGACATTTTCGAAGACGTAGGTACTTGTAATTAATCGAATCGGTCGATTGAGCAAGTAGCCGATAAGTTAAACCTACAAAACAATCACCTACCGAACTCCGTAAACAAATATATTGTGTTATTTGTTTTTGTATCGTTCTTTCTATTTCTAATTTATTTACGCTTCCACACTTAATCAAAATTGTATACCATTATCGAAAATTAGACCTTATGATTACCTATTCACCATCTTACATGTCTTAATTAAACAACATGTTGTGCTGATAACATATTATGAATGAAAGATACAATAACACAAAAAATATGAAGAGATAAATCATTTATTATTAGAATGAATTGTATATACAGATGATCAAGATAAAACATGTTTACATAAAGAACATAAAAATGTGAATACTTTGATGTGAAATGTTTCGATGTGCATATTTTCATGTTAGCGTATTTTCATGATTATCCAATTTTTCACATCATACATAATTATAGCTAATACATTCATATTTATGACATAATGTATTTTATTATTTAACAAATGTGAAAACTAAGAATGAATAGGCTGAAATTATGTATTAATTAGTTAACAAAAATAATGAAATCGGTATTTTATTAGTTGCCAGGTTTAAAGAAAAACTAAAAATGAATATGTTATTAAGCAAGCATGTAATTAGATGTGTCAATTAAAAAATTGCAAATTAGAAAGAATAGTTGTCTAATTTAATTGTGAATTAATTAGTAAATTGACATTTAAATAATAAATTGCAATCAAACATGAATTAGTTACCAAATACAATTGAATATGAAATTTATAAGTGGCCAGATTTAGGAAAAAAAAAAACTTAAAAATGAATTGAATTAAGCATGTAATTAATGTACATTTAATGTTACCATGTAAATTTGTTAACAGGCGTTATAATTATCATTTGTGTTTTGTGAATTAATAGTTACACCATGTATTACATTTCTTATTTTAGTTAATTTACATGGACTAAATTAATTTTATATTTTATAAACATATAAATTTTGTTTATCTTACGGATTTATGAAAATTATTTATTATTTCATGTTATTATATGGATGGTCAATTAATGAATTTTTCAAAATATTTCTATTTAAAACATAATTCTTTGAATTATTAAACTACTAGCATGGTACCCGCGCCATTGCGCCGGTTTGTTGGGGAAAAAAAAACAAATTCCATACTTCTTCTGATTTTTATGGTTTGTTGAATACTTTAAGATTTCCTTCACATTTCTTATTTTGTGTTTGCTATTTCGTATTTCTTATTGGTTTTGTCAATGGTATTGCCATTTGTATTTGTTTCTCTTATTCGTTTTCGTAATTCGTATTTGTTTTCGGACTCGTATTTCATAATTCACATTACTTATTTGGTGTTCGTATTTTAACTTGTGTGCATTCATATTTTATTTTCATTTCTAAACTATTTGTGTTCCGTATTCACATTTTATATTCCTATACATTAATACATATTTATGTACATATATTTATATTCATGTATTCGTGTATTATTTGAATTAGTATTTGATTTTTATGTGTATTTGAAGTTTATGTTTAGTTGTAAATTGTTTGTGTTTTATATTCGTGTTTCACATTCATTGATGTGTTCATGTCCGCATATTCACATTCATGTATTGAGACATTATTTTTCAGAAGCATTTGCGAGTATAGGCAAGTGTAAAAGGTTTTGTATTTTCCGTATTCACGTAGCCACACTAATTTTCGATCTTTCAAAAGGCCACACTATTTCACATGTTCCTTGACTTGCGTTTAGAATATGAAAACGGATTGCATTGTTGCATTAACACGAAAATAACATATGTCTACACTGTTTGGCATGCAGACCAATAATGAAAAAAAAAAAGGAAAAAGTTGGACCTCTCCACTTACCCTCCCCACACCTCTTGATGTGTTGGCATAAGGCTTAACACCTTCAAATTTAACATCTTAATTATGATTTAACACCTTAATTTGTAGTTTAACATCTTCATTATAATGTTAAACTATAAATTAAGGTGTTAAATCATAATTCAGATGTTAAACCATAGTGGTGTCAAGCGTTACGATGACACATCAAGAGGTGTGGGGGAGAGTTGGGGGAAGTGCATCACTACCCAAAAAAAAATAGTATAAAAAATACCACCTGAAATATCAGTATAGGGCCAGTAAATTCGACCTATTAATGCCCAATTTTGCATTCACGTTACCACATATTTATATTGAGCCTCACCTATACTCGCAAATGCTCCAGAAAGTTGCCAAAACATCCTCGCTCTTCCATCGCGGCATGCCCTCATAATTTACTTATACCAAAAAAAATACGAAGAGAATAAAAAAAGATGAGAACGACTCGAACAAACATTTTAATATTCACCAAAAACATCCTGAGTTTGAACCATCATACCTCACTTCATTTTTCAGTCGAGGAAGGTCAACTCGTGCCAGATTAGAGCCCTCTCGGATTTGCTCCACATACCATGCAGCTCACATTTCTCCAACCACATCCACTTCAACAACGTTTACACAATGTACACCATTTTCACCATTTTCCACTGCTCACCTGACAACATATATTGAAAAATATATTATTAATTAAATTAAGTATATGATTTTTTAGTAATTATTTAATTATCTACAAAATCTGTAAAGACTCGTTACATGGTCTGGGGCAGCGCAAAGCCTCCCTTTGGAGTCGTTCTATGAACCTCTCTTTCGAGTCGGCCCTCTCGATAGCATGTTGAACCATCCTCACATCGAAACACGTGAATAGCACAACCTGTAAATTTATTCTCAACCAAGTTAAATTTGAATATATTCATTATTTAATGATAACGTAAATATAAATAAGTCGGAACCATTTTTCAATTCGTTCAATCGACCTCTCTTCCTAGTCGGTCCTCTCGACAACATCTAGTCCATCCTCGCATCGAAACGCGCGAATAGCACAACCTGAAAATTTATTCTCAACCAAGTGTAATTTCAATATATTAATTATTTAATGATAGCGTAAATATTAAATAATACGGAACCTTTTTTGGATTTGTTCCATCAACCTCTCTTCCGAGTCGGCCCTCTCGACAATATCTTCGTCCATCCTCGCATCGAAACACACGAATAGAGCAACCAGGAAATTTTGTCTCAATGAAATGAAATTTAAATATATTAATTATTGAATGGCGTAAAGTCCAAATATTAAATAAGATCAAACCTTTTCCGACGCTCAAGTTATTCTAAAGGAGCGCTAACATCCGAGAAGAACACTCGTCACACGACCGGACCAGTAAAGCAGCAAAATGAGGTACACAATTTGGTACTGGCAAAGATGTGCGTGGTACGTCCGACATATCATACCATCTAAATCAATCGAAAGTCCCATAATTTTTCGGCCCCTACAAAAAATAGATAAATCAATTTGATTAAAAAAAATGAACACAATAAATTCAGAGAATATTTTTTTTTATTTACCAAGTTTTTTATGACCGGTCTAATCGCACTTCTCCCGCCAGCAGCAAAGAAATGACAGAAGTATTTCGATCAAAATGTTTTTTCCCCGCGATAATTTGTTTGGATCTCAAAACCCCCAAATAGCATCTGTTGTTGGCCTTAATATCCATTCTTGTGGGGTATTTCATCACATATCAGAAGAGATGAGAAAAGAGAAGTGAAAACATTAAAGATCGAGAGAAAACATTAAACATTCTTGTAGGATTACGCATACGATATTAGAGTATGCAGCGGAATTATTCATGCATGCGTAACCTAATTCTACCCTGGATCACACTCGAAAAACACCGAAAAAGGAAGAGTAATCAGAATTTTACCTCGTACAAGTTAGTACGTGATGCCTTCTTCTCCAGATCTCGTGAACCTTCTCCAAGGATGCTTTTGCACTCCCTCTACTTGTGTCCACCTCGATTTCGTCTGATCAGAACCGCCAACACCGTTCTAGTCGGTGTCACGATTATTTCTCTCAAAGTTTTGCTCAAAACTCTCTCTCGAAATTCAACAGATCTCTCTTAGTATTATAGAAAAATTGAAAATATTTGGCGGCCAGAATTTGGTCAAAATTCGGCAGCCTTAGGAGAGAGAAAAAATGGAAATCTGAATATATATTTATAGGCAAAATTAGGTCAGGATTTAATAGGCCGAAATTAGGTTAAATAAAGATTAATTATCTGAATGGGCCCGAATTAGGATAAAGCCTAATTTTCTGAAATTGTGCTATTGCTCCGTTATTGTCACAATAGACATCCATGGAACCCGAGATACTTGGCATAACGCCAAGTTCCATCACGAACTGTCGTAGCCAGACAGCCTCCTTGGCGGCTTCCGAAGCCGCGATGTATTCCGCTTCAGTTGTAGAATCAGCCACCGTCTTCTGTTTGGAGCTTTTCCAAACAACAGCTCCGCCATTGAGCGTAAAGACGTAACCACTTTGAGATTGGAAATCGTCCGGGCAAGTTTGGAAACTAGCATCTGTATATCCTTGGATAATCAGATCTCCTTCCGAACCACCATAGACAAGAAACATATCTTTAGTATTCCTGAGATACTTAAGAACGCTCTTGACTGCGGACCAGTGAGCTTCCCCGGGATCAGACTGATAGCGGGAAGTCACACTCAACGCATATGCGACATCTGGTCTAGTACATATCATGGCATACATGATCGATCCTATAGCCGAAGCGTATGGGATCCGACTTATTCGCTCACGTTCAGCGTCCGTTGAAGGACACTGAGCCTTAGTGAGAGTGATGCCATGCGGCATTGGCAGAAATCTTTTCTTGGATTGCTCCATGTGAAACCTAGTTATCACTTTGTCAATATATGTACTTTGACTTAGTCCGAGAAGTCTCCTTGATCTATCTCTATAGATCTTCACACCTAAAATATAGGCAGCTTCTCCTAAGTCCTTCATTGCGAATTGACTACCCAAATATGCCTTAACCTGGTTAAGCATCGGGATGTCATTTCCAATGAGTAAGATGTCGTCCACGTACAAGATGAGGAATACAACCGAACTCCCACTGAATTTCTTGTATACACAAGGTTCCTCGATATTTTGAATGAAACCATACTTTGCGATGACTTCATCGAATCGTATGTTCCACGCACGAGATGCTTGTTTTAATCCATAAATGAATTTCACAAGCTTGCACACTTTATTCGTATTCTTTGGATCGACAAAACCCTCGGGTTATGTCATATACACATCCTCGGTAAGGTTCCCGTTAAGGAAAGCGGTTTTGACATCCATCTGCCATATCTCATAATCGTGATATGCAGCTATCGCTAGAAGAATTCGAATACTTTTAAACATGACTACTGGAGAAAACGTTTCATCATAGTCTATACCATGAATTTGCTTGAAACCTTTCGCCACCAGTCTTGCTTTAAAAGTGTGTACATTACCATCCATGTCGGTTTTCTTCTTGAAAACCCATTTACACCCAACGGACTTAGCACCATCAGGTAGATCAATAAGATTCCAAACCTTATTATCATACATGGATTGGATCTCAGATTTCATGGCGTCATGCCATTTCGAAGAATCCAAACTAGACATAGCACCTTTGTAGGAGGTTGGCTCATCATCTAGAGTCAACTCATCATCGTCATTACTAATGAGAAATCCATATCTCTCAGGTTCATGACGAATCCTACCAGATCTACGTAGAGCTTGTGTATTAGATTCTGGTTCACCATCCAATGGTAACTCAGAATCTTGTTCCAAATCAACCTGTTCACGTTGTGGTTCTCGAATTTCTTCGAGATCAATTTTACTCCCACTGGCTTGACGATCTAGGAATTCCTTCTCTAAGAAGTGTCCACGTCGAGCCACGAAAATCTTGTTTTCGCTTGGCAAGTAAAAGTACTATCCTCTTGTTTCTTGAGGATACCCCACAAATAAACATTTGTCTGATCTTGGCTCGAGTTTTTCCGTCAATAACCTTTTGACGTATGCCTCGCAACCCCAAATCTTATGATAAGACAATGATGGCACCTTGCCATTCCATAACTCATATGGTGTCTTTTCAACCGATTTGGACGGAACTCTATTCAGTATATGAGCGGCCGTTTGAAGCGCGAAACCCCAAAATGACTTTGGCAAATCTGTGCGACTCATCATCGAGCGAACCATGTCTAACAAAGTCCGATTCCTCCTCTCGGACACTCCATTCCATTGGGGTGTACCGGGTGGAGTCCATTGTGATACTATACCACAATCTCGAAGATAGTCCTCAAACTCATAGCTCAAGTATTCGCTACCTCGATCTGATCGAATGGCTTTTACTTTCTTGCCCAGTTGAAGTTCTACCTCGTGTTGAAACTCTTTGAATTTCTCAAAAGTTTCACTTTTGTGACGCATTAAGTATAGATATCCATATCTACTATAATCGTCAGTAAAAGTCACAAAGTAGCGATACCCATTTCTAGCCTCGACACTCATCGGTCCACATACATCGGAATGTATGAGGGCCAACACATCTTTCGATCTTTCTCCTTTCTTGGAAAAAGGTGTCTTTGTCATCTTACCCATCAAACAAGATTTGCAATTTTCTATTGACTTTAAATCAAAAGAATCTAGTACTCCATCCTTTTGGAGTCTAGCAATGCGTTTCTCGTTTATGTGTCCGAGACGACAATGCCATGAGTATGTTTCATTTGTTTGAGTAGTATTTATGTTATAAATGGACTGATTATTGTTGTTATTTTCTAAATTCAAGACATATAAACCATTTTCAACTAGAACATTACTAAAGAAAATGTCATTCTTGCGAATAAAACAATCATTAGTACCAATAACTAATTCATATCCATCCGCAATAAGTCTCGAAACAGAAATAATATTCCTACTCAAAGTAGGTACATAACAACAATTATTCAAAACTAAAATAAGTCCATTTGGCAAAGTTAAATCATACGTCCCTTCGGCTAATGCTGCTACTCGAGCTCCATTCCCGACGCGTAAATCAACTTCGCCACGAATCAACGATCTTCTACTTCTTAGGCCCTGCATATTATTACAAATATGAGTCCCACATCCAGTGTCCAACACCCATGATGATAAAGTAAAGAAATATGAATCGATAACGGAAATACCTGATGCCGGTGTGTCCGAAGAAGCGGTCTTTTGCTTGCTCTCCCTCAGGAAGATCTCGCAATCACGCTTCCAATGCCTCTCCTTGAGACAGTGGAAACACTTCTTGCCATCCTTGGCTTTCTTGCTCACTGGCTTAGGCGCAACCTTGTTGCCCTGTGTCTTCCTCTTCTTGTTCTTGTTCCCATTGTTTGGACTCTTCCCTTGAACCACCAATACCTCCGAAGTCCTAGACTTCATGTACCGCGGTTTCTGGTCACTTTCGAATGTTCTGAGCATTCCGAAAAGCTGGGGAATGGTCCTTGTCATGTCCGACATGTGGAAATGCGAAATGAACGAATCGAAACTCGGTGGCAATGACAACATGATCAAATCAGTTTGTAACTCCAACTCAAATTTCATGCCAAGCCTCTCAAGATGATCGAAATATCCTTTCATCTTGAGAAGATGAGAGCTAACGGGCGTACCCTCCTGCATCTTGCATTGCGTCGCATTGCCAAGAGCTTGATACTTCTCCACCCTTACTTGAACCTGAAACATCTCCCTGAGCTGTTTCATAATCTCGTATGCATCATGTTTCTCAAACTGAATTTGATATTCAGGAGTCATAGTAGCCAACATGAGGCATGTGACATCATTCGAATCGTCCATCATGGTCGTATATTCGAATGTCTCATCCTCAGTTGCTGTATCCCCTGGCACAGGAGGGATAGGCGTCTCCAAGACATGTGCCTTTCCTTCCTGTCTCAGAACGAATCCCAGATTCCTCTGCCAGTCGAGAAAGTTCTTTCCGTTCATTCGTTCCTTTTCCAAAATGGAACGCAAACTAAAGCGGTTATTACTTGGTAAAGCCATTGAATCTACAAATTTGTGAAAAATAATGTAATTAATAACGTGGTCTTTCATATATTAAAATTCATTTTTAAACAACTTGAAATACCCATTATTTTATCATTTCAAATAGCCCCCACTATTGAAACGGAGATTTGATACCTTAAATCTCATAATGGACAAGATCCCTATTTAACATATTTCTAAGGTGACTAAGGCCAACCACTCAGAAAACATGTCACGTTGGGTAGGACGGTGTCCAATCATCTCTAAGACGATTCTTGCTTTATTCGCGAGGTCCAGTATTGAGTCCAACTCAAAACCAGAATATGTGTACCTCACTCCTTGCCCCAAATACTAGCCTAGCTAGCTAATTGGTCAAGTCCAAACCATAAATGGAATATCATTCAATTAGCGAATTGACATGCCAGACTAAAGCCGTGCAACATATCAATCCCTAATCAATGCGTGCCTTCTTTTCTACGTACGTGTAAACTTGTGTCAGACTAAGGCCATGCAACATAAGTAAACAAAGACTAGACTAGAAGGTTCCATTTAGGGAGGCAAGTTACTTGATAATTACGTGGGAGGATTTTCTTTTCTTAAAATCATTTATTTAACTTTTATTTTATTCATGCATAAAAACAAAAACAAAACAAAAATTGTACGGTATAGCATATAGGCCTTTTAGTTTTATGAGCAATCATAAAACCCTAAATTCCCAACCCTAAAACCCAAGATGATCTTGTGCTGTTCTTGAAGATCCAATCTTCGTGTTGTGTCGTCTGTTCTCGAAGATCCAATCTTCGTGTTGTGTCGTCTGTTCTTGAAGATCCAATCTTCGTGTCGTCTTGTTTTGAAGGTTCCTTTTTTCAAAACTAAACCTATTCTACTACAATTTGGAAGACTCACTGATCCCCATATTAAAATAGTTTACAAATTGGAAAGCTCACTGGCCCCCACATAACATACATACAAACAATCACAACACACATACAAACAATCACAAACAATCATCCCCGTTTTAGGCTATATGCTATACCGAATTGAATTTATAAATTGAAAATTTTAAATTATTGGGCATTTTTAACAGAAAAAAAATTTTGTTGTCCAGAATTTTGTTCGTACGATCGCAACTCCAAGTTCGATCGAGAAACGACAGAATTTTGTTGTCCAGAAATTTTTTTTTTTTTTTTTTTTTTTTTTTGAAAATCTGTATTTATTAAAAAAATATTTTACAGATCCAAATTTTTATAACAGATCCAATCTGTATTTATTACCATATATTGTGAAAATCTAATTTTCTGAAAATCCAATTTTCAACAGATCTAATCTATACAAAATATATTCTGAAAATCTAATTTTTTCTGAATTTCCATTTTTATTCTGAAAACCTAATTTTTTCTGAAAATTCAATTTTAACCAGATCTAATCTGTTATAATTACAATATATTCTGAAAATCTAATTTTTCTGAAAATCTAATTTTCAACAGAATTCATATTATTTAATTTTGCAATTTAGCCCAAAAATTCTAAAATTTCTCAAATTATAAAATTCTAATCTACAAATCTGAAAATCTAATTTTCGATGGTTTTAACGAACCTCGCTCTGATAC
Source organism: Luzula sylvatica (assembly GCA_946800325.1). Classification (NCBI taxonomy): domain Eukaryota; kingdom Viridiplantae; phylum Streptophyta; class Magnoliopsida; order Poales; family Juncaceae; genus Luzula; species Luzula sylvatica. The sequence continues at coordinate 44,600,697 of OX326956.1, forward strand.
CACTGTAGGATTACGCATACGATATTAGAGTATGCAGCGGAATTATTCACGCATGCGTAACCTAATTCTACCCTGGATCACACTCGAAAAACACCGAAAAAGGAAGAGTAATCAGAATTTTACCTCGTACAAGTTAGTACATGATGCCTTCTTCTCCAGATCTCGTGAACCTTCTCCAAGGATGCTTTTGCACTCCCTCTACTTGTGTCCACCTCGATTTCGTCTGATCAGAACCGCCAACACCGTTCTAGTCGGTGTCACGATTATTTCTCTCAAAGTTTTGCTCAAAACTCTCTCTCGAAATTCAACAGATCTCTCTTAGTATTATAGAAAAATTGAAAATATTTGGCGGCCAGAATTAGGTCAAAATCCGGCAGCCTTAGGAGAGAGAAAAAATGGAAATCTGAATATATATTTATAGGCAAAATTAGGTCAGGATTTAATAGGCCGAAATTAGGTTAAATAAAGATTAATTATCTGAATGGGCCCGAATTAGGATAAAGCCTAATTTTCTGAAATTAGGTTAAATCTCTAATAATATTAACGGCCCAATTCTGACTGCAAATTTGCCTATTTATATAAATTCTTCCAAGTTAATTCTTAAGCCATATTTTCTTTCAAATAAAACATAATTGAGGCATCCAGAAATTCTATTTCACATCAATTCGAAACAGCCAAAGTCATTTCAGTAATCCAACCTATTTGATAAGCAAAAATCGTCATGCGGCCAGAGCTTCAGAAATTTAGGGTTTGAGAGAGAGAGAGAGAGAGAGAGAGAGAGAGAGAGAGAGAGTATATGGGTCATGTGTGCGATGGCTTGATTGGACACAACACATCGTGAACCCGTTAGGGCTCTTTTCTTGCCCGTCTAATGGTGTACGTCAACCGGGCATAGGCAGAATCAAGGTGCATCCAACCGTCCTATTCTGATCGTACGACTCAGATCTAAAATGATGACATGGCCAAATGAGTGAGAGGGGCAATGTTTAGAATTATATCTATCTAAAGACCACATCCTGCTCTTTCCGACAAAGCAAACCAGCCCTCGCATTACTACATGTAAGTGATCTGAAAAAAATTCAATATGTTCAAATTCATGTATACTTCATGTATACGAACTGAATTAAGTTGTTCAATCAGAAGCTTAGAAATTCATCCTGCATGCTATGGATACCGAGCTTGAGGTCTATTCAATGAGCACAATCGGCTCGAGCTTTTATGCCATATTGAAATGTCTATCCTTTCGTAACCAAATTATACTAATAGTTTTCGAAATGATAGTTTTCGAAATGCGAGAGATCTCAGAACCCCTCAATAGAATCTATTCTTTATTGCGTTATTACGGGGCATTTCATCACAGATCATAGAAAACAACATAAAGCAGTTAGAGAGAGTAGAAAACATCATGATTAAAGCTGGAGAGAAGAGAAAACATCAAGAAAGCATGAGAGAAATTCAGTTTTGTCAAGATCAATTGGAACTCTTAATTCAAGATTTTCCACTTATAATGAGAGAAATTAAGTATTTTCGGAGAAGCATGAGACAATTTTCTGCGTTGTTCTGAGAAACGACGCCCAATCATTTTCAGTAGTTAATTTTACCAGTTACCAAGCCAACCACGTAACGACAATAAAACTCGTATCCGTAGAACGCAAAGCTGTTTAGAGAGTAACCATAGGCAATTCAGGTATTTTGAGACCCTATTCGATCGAGAGAAACCAAACATTTTGGACCCAATTTGACAGGGGCCAAGTCGAAATCAATCTGAAATCAATAATTTTTAACGATATTCAGAGTAATTCCGGCATTATCAGAGAAGAATGAGAGAAATTAAGGGATTTCAGAGAATAATCAGAGAATAATCAGGAAAATTCGAGAAGAATCAAAATCCAGCTACAAAGAAAAGAGGAAACAGTGCTAAATCAGTGAGAAAACATTGCCAAAACGAAAATATTCAAATGCTTTTAACAGTGCCGAAAGGTCCATACAAAAGTCCCAAAATCCAGCCATAAAGAAAAGAGAAAACACGGTTAAATCAGTGAGAAAAGCATGGCCAAAACGAAAACAAACATATGCTCTTAACAATACCGAGATCTCTAATCAAACGACTCCATGAGACAAAGAAATCGGAAAAAAAAAACAGAAACAAAAATAAACACACGCTCTTAATAGTACCGACAACTTCAATAGAAGGCCTTCATCAGCAAAAGAAAACGAATAAAAACAGAAACGAATACCAGATAAGTAAAAGAAAGAGGAAGCAAAGATTCTCCCACGATAATCGCCATGCATACTTTTCCTAATCGCGTGACTGCCGTACGGAGAGAGACAAAATCGCCATGCGGCTAGGGTTTGAGAAATGAGGATAAAGAGAGAGAAGAGAGTATATGAGTCGTGTGTGCAATAGTTTGAATGGACACATCACATCGTGCTCCAGTAGGGACTCTTGTCTTACTCGCCTCAAGGTGCATGTGAGCCGGGCGTAGACAAAATTAGGCCACATCCAACCGTCCGATTCTGATCGGACGGCTCAGATCCGAACTGATGACGTGGCCGAATGAGAAAGAGGGGCAATGTTTTGCATTATATCTATTTAAAGATATCATCCAAAGAAATTGTTATACATTAATTATTAAACTTTAGTTGTCATACATTAATTAAGTTAGTATAAAAATTGGTAGACGTTAATTAAGTTTTCGAAAATTTGTTATACATTATTAAACAAGTTAATTACATTGTCAATTAATTGAATTATATATTTATTGTTAATTATTATTTTTTATTGTTATTGAAATGTATTTATTATGTTGTTAATTACATTATGGTTAACTGTTAATTAGAAACTTTGTTAATTCATTTGTAAAATTGAGAGGCAAATGGGATCCACATATTAACCAGCATGATTGTGACGTCATGCTGATTCAATCAGCAACCCAATGTTGAATCTAAGGACACGATAGAAAATCCCCAATAATAAAGCTAGAAGTAGTGAATCGGACAACACGCATTTAGGTTTTGCACCTCTTTTAATATATATAATAATACGATTTTTTTTTATTTCATACATGATATTTAGAATTGTCAGTAAAATATACTTAGCATGTCAATAATACTAACGAAAATATACTTAGTTTGTACAAGTTATTGCACTAAAAATTTAGAATTGTGAGTAAAATTGTCTTGTAGGGATGGTCCGCGACACTAACATAGAACAATTAAAAATTAATATTGTTTGTAACGAAACAACATAACTAGATATTATTTAATATCATATAATATTTTTAAATTTAAATATCTACAAATAAGAAGAGTATTATAGATATGTTTTAGAAGTGTAAGAAGTTATTTTATGTTATGTAAATTTTTACCTTTCGCGTTTTTTATTGCAAAAAAATATGCTTTTATAAGTTTACAAAGTTATTGTGTTTGGTAAATTTATCTTTCATTTTTATTAATTTTTGAAAAAAATAACATGAAACTTTTTTTGAGTAAAAATACAACTATAACATACTTAATATTATGTGTAATTTTTTGAAATTGTAATTTTAAAACACTAATAATTAGACATAGAAGTCACTAATAGAATTATACTTATTTTTGTATTGGGTTTTCCTATATAATTGTCTTCGAAACTTTAAATTAAAGTCAAAATACTGAAAATATAATAATATGAAACTTAGAATCAAGAGAAAATTGAATTCGATATATTTCATAATTTTTAAAAATTATATTTTATAAAATATTAATATTTGATGTATATTTCATAATATTATATATTAATTTATTACTGTTAGATATTAATTTGAACACTTCGAGTTCATTTATATTCACGTTTGGTATGTAACATAATGGTGACAGGTGCAAGGTGCGGGTAATTATGTCATACTCTGAGATTCAAATTTCTAAAACCTGAGATCTAATTCCTGGAACCCAAAATATGAATCTACATATCATGAATATTGAATAGGGATGTCAATGGGGCGGGGCGGGTCGGGGTCGGGGCAAGTACTCCCCATACCCACCCCGTCTTTCGCGGGGATTCCCCGTCCCAAATCCCATTTAATTCACGGGCAAATTTTATGTCCCATCCCCACCCCTCGGGGATCCCGTCCCCGTTGGGAACCCCATGACCCACCAAATTGAGATAAAAATTAAAAATTTATTTTATTTAATACTTAAAAATAATTACTCGAATCTAAAATATCATAGAAATTACAATTCAAAGAAACATAAAAATAACAACCAAATATCATTTTTTAAGCCATTCAATATGTCATGCAAATTTAATACAAATATTACTCAAATCCTAAGATATAAATATTTTTTTGAAAATTTACTCAAATCCTAGAATATAAAAAGAAAAGTTGACCTCCAAACAACTTAGTCATATCTATATTTATCCAAATTCCAATTCAAAATAATTTAGAAGAAAACTGTAAACTAATTAGAATTAGGGATGTTAGGGTTTATGAGCAACGTCAATAGAGAAAAAAAAGAAAGAAATAATGTAAATTGAAAAATTGATAATATAGAAATTATCAATAATATGGAAGGTAAAAAGATACAAAGTAAATATTTAAAGGACAAGATATAATTTATAATTTTTTAAAATGACAAGTACATATTTAGAATTTTTTGAACTAACAAGTTATAATTTAGAAATATATTTATAATTTTAAATTTGGGACTCCGCGACGCATGTGACGGGATAACCCATGGGGCACGGGGCAGGATAACCCATGGGACGGGACTATCTATCCCCATACCCACCCCATCCCCGCATCCGGGGCAAACTCCTCACCCCATCCCCACCCCGCAGGGCAAGTAATCGGGGATTTCCCGTCCCATTCGGGTCGGGTCCCCACGGGGATGGGGATTCCCCACCCCCATTGACATCCCTAATATTGAAACCTAGGATCACACCCTAATCCAAGATTAAGATCCTGGTGAACCGAGATTTCAAAAATCGGGAACCCAAGATTTCAATCATTATAATCTGAAAATCGGAATTCTATAACCCGAGCGGCAAGCTTTAAAATCCTGGATTGTATATTAAACCAACTTTCATATTCTTATTATAAACCGAGATTCTAAATCCTTGTGCTCACTCCCTTCCCATTGTTTCTTCTTTTTCGTTTCTCCACAAAACCTGCAGGTCTTATTCTTTATCCCGTAATCTCTACCCAACTTTTTTTTTTATATTTCTCTCTAGATAAGTGTCTTCTTAAATCGATTACAATAATTGGGTCGGTGCTATGATCCTTCAAAAGCATTAATCCTAAATAAAGAACCAGCTTTTGGTGATTCAGGTGAGCTTTCTCCATCTCTTTGGCTGTTGCTTGTTAGTATATATTAGTACCCAAATCCAGTTGCCCTTATTATGAAGTATTTTCCCATTAAAGTTATAGTTTTCGTTACAATTCAGTGTAATTGCTTCTCTGCTAATTCTACTCTCTTTGTTAATTGGGTACGTGAAACAGCCTTTTTTTGGATTGATTTGAGTGCGTTTCAGTAATTACTAATTTCTTTCCCCATTTTACGTTTCAGTAATTTTATTATCATAATCTGGGATCGTAGTCCAGTACTTAGCCTTATCCTCTGAATTCTTGCTTTTGCTTTGTTTGTTATACCCTGTTTTTTCCAATTTAGTAGTTACCCTTTTTAATTCGTTGAATATTTGTGAAATTACTTGGAGAATTAGTGAATTACCCTTTTGGAAATTTCTTGTATAGTGCATTTCTTTTGCAATTTGATGTACCCTTTCAGTAATTTTATCATAGCACTTGCTACTTGTTAGTCTTGGATTTGGGTGCTTATTAATTGTTTCTAATATCCAATATCTTATAAAATTCAATACCGTTTTTGTATTGTTCTCAAATTTATATTTGGGTTATCCTTTTCTAAATTAATTGATGCCTTGATTACAGGAATTTTATTGCTGAATGTATTCATTCTTAAAAGGCATTGGAATAAAATTGAAATATTAGAGATGAGAAGGCGCAATTCTAAGTGGGATCCAGTCACCTTCCAAGAATCTCTTCGTTTCATCAAAAAAGTCAAGGTCACAATTTCTTTTGCAAAAATTCATCATCTATTACTTTATTTATTAATTTGTTTTCATGAAATTTTGTACAATATGAAAATTAAAATGTAACTCTTTGCAGAATAGGGATTATATGTTGTACATGTCCTTATTCGATATTCTCAGTAGAAAAGAGCGAATTCCTCTTGAAGCTTACCAAGAGGTGATCTAATTATATATTTCATCTAAACTAATTGAACTTGTATTATTATAATGGTGTTTCACGTGTACCCTACAAAATCTCGAAACATCACATTTATCCATCCAAAATGTGAAATTTCATGAATCCCTTATATAATATGAGAAATATGGTATTTATGATAAATGATATTCTTATGTTTTGTCGGGGACTGATATTTCCTATATTTTGTAATGGCATTCATGGTATTTCCATTTTGTGGAGGTATACGTGATATTTTGATTACTTGCAATGGTACCCATGAAATCGTGCCTAAGATAATATATATTCATGCTATTTGTCTTATTATTTTTGTATTTGTAGTTATTCATGCTATTTAGGGATCACGAGGATTTGCTTGAAGAATTGGAGAGATTTAGACCAAAATACCATCGAAGAGGTATACAGAATCATAGCCCGTTTTGGATGTTTATTTTCCTTTTGCCCCTTGTTGGTTTTAGCATTCTTCTTGCTTTTGAGAAACCCTTTACTTATGTCCTTCAACAAGTCACGAATTAGGGAAAACATAGCCGGGGTGTGAGAGCTAAGTTCCATGTATTAATATGTAACTTCATGTTGTAACTTAAATAAGATCAAAACCAAAATTATGTTAACTTAATATGATATGGTATTATGTTCCATGCACAAAAAACTATATCGAAATTCGGTGATGTTAATTTCGCTACTATTATATATATGGAATAATAGATAACTAAGAGAATATTCGCGCTACGCGACGAGTATGATAATTTTATTTTGTATTTCATTACGAATGGTAATTTTTAAAATGATAATGACAATATTATAGTAAAACACTTACTCTAAAAAAAATATTATAGTAAAATAAAATTATTCGTTTAATCTCATCATGTTGTATAACCAATACTTATTGTCAATAATATATTCACAATTATATTATGTTCTGGTAGAAAATATTTCATTTTTTAATCAAATTTTAGTACATATATTTAAACAAAGATTTTTTTTTTGCTTCTAACCAAGTTTTTAAAGTATATACTCGAATTAACCAAGTTTTTTACAAAATTTGGGATTTGTCTTTTGCGGGGAACCATTGACCGTCCGGCGAGGTATCATTCCCCGCTTTTTTTAATCTATGTAATTACATCCCTGAAATTGTTATTAAGAGTATAAAAAGGTGTCAAGAAATTGGCGGGGTATGAAAGTTCGCCATTAGTATTTATGTTTTTTATGTATTTTTTCTAAATTTTGTTTTGTTTGTATGTTATATTTATGATGTTAATTAAATCGATTGTTGATAATTTGTTATGTTGAATATAATTTTGTTGATATTTTTATGATGCTATTTAAATTGATTGATTGAATTAATTTTTAATATGAAAAAAAAATGAATAGTTTTTTGTAATGGCCACAAAAATAATGAAATTATTAAATGAATTATGACACCCATCATCTTCAATCAATTCTATGGATTTTCCATGTCTGTGAATTGGGGTTTAGGGGGGCTAGAGACAGTATTTTGTACGAAATCGTTCTATGGATTTTCCATGTCTGTGAAGTTTGGTTGAATGGATTGGATTTTGCGGTTTTTTCTTTTTTCTTTTTTTGCTCTCAAAACCTGTAGGTGATTTCATTAATTAACATTACCATACATAAGATTATACTAGAATGATAATACCTGGATAAAAAAAAGCTCTAGGCTCCCCGATTGTATTGGTTGTGAACTTGTGAATTAACAGTTTTAGACTGCGGACCAACGTATACATATAACTAAAATCGTAAACAAAATAACAAGAAAAACTAAGGAAAATATGATTTGTCGTTTCTTCGCTTCTAGTATTCGCTAGTCTCCATAGTCTTCGTCGGTGATTTTAATATATACCTCTTTGCGTTTGATGTCCGTGAAGATCGACACGAAATTGCAAGGTTCATTAACGACAAGGACCAAATAGATCAAGGATCAAATAGAGCAAAGATCCGAAAGGCACGAAAACAACAAACCACTACTATACTCCTATGTAGGGTTGCAACTTTAGTTCGGCCTCGTGGCTCGCTCGAGGTCGACTCGATAATAGTTCGATAATAGTTCGTTCGACATTAACTCGAAATTAATCGAGCCGAGCCGAGCTAGCTCGAACGCTTATCGAGCCGAGCTTGAGCCAGACCCAGTTCGCTCGTATTAAACTCAAATTACAAGCTCAAATATTTGTAAAGAAATTTTTTATCTCTTTAATAATTCCATGCCTCGTTACAACCCAAGTACTAAAAAGAAGTAAATTTAATTAATTGAGACAAATTAATAATTTCAAACCCAAGTCTTATTATTTTGGGTTTTGTGTTATATGTTTGGTTTATTATCGTTATGTTTTAAGATATTTTGGTATTTAGAATGTTTTTTGTATATTCGAAATTGTTATAATTTTTTTTATTAAAATTCAAGTTGTTCTTTTAATTGAGCTATTGTTGAGTCGAACCTAGCTAGCTCAAATTACAATGACCCGGACTTGAGCTTGATTTTTTAGCTCGAAACATAATTATAAAGAGCCGAGCCAGCTCGAGTAAGTTTCAAGTCGAGTTTGAATTTGACACAACTCGCTCGAGTTCGACTCATTTGTAGCCCTACTCCTATGTTGACAAAGCCCCAACTAAAAATGGATATTTATATTCGGCCCAAAACTCAAATAACCCATCTTTTTCTCCTTTACGGACTCACAAATCTCGGTCATTCACAAAACAAAGAATAATCTTTGTTCAAATTTCATACGAGGCCCAAAACTCTCTTCGTTCATGATCCATATCTGTGCAAGTATAAAACAGGGCAACGCCTTCTCTCTCAAAACCTAGTCGCGCCGTCGCTCCTCTTCCAGCTTGCCATTACTAGGGTTTGAGCAAAGCTTGTAACAATGGGCAACTTCAGGTTTCATCAGTACCAGGTTGTCGGAAGAGCGTTGCCTACGCCAGGTGATGATCATCCTAAGATCTACCGCATGAAGCTCTGGGCGACGAATGAGGTTCGCGCCAAGTCGAAATTCTGGTACGGTTTAGTTCTGGATTTTTCGAATCTCGATTGATCCAAATCCATTTTGTTGATTTCTGGTACCTTTCGTTTGATTAGGTATTTCTTGAGGAAGCTGAAGAAGGTGAAGAAGAGCAATGGTCAGGTCTTGGCGATCAACGAGATCTTCGAGAAGTATCCAACCGTGGTGAAGAACTTTGGCATCTGGCTTCGGTACCAGTCCCGTACCGGTTACCACAACATGTACAAGGAATACCGCGATACTACCCTGAATGGAGGTGTCGAGCAAATGTACAACGAAATGGCTTCCCGTCACAGAGTGAGGTCTCCGTGCATCCAGATCATCAAGACCGCCACCATTCCTGATGATAAGTGTAAGCGTGAGAGCACCAAGCAATTCCACGATGAGAAGATCAAGTTCCCGCTCATCTTCAAGAAGATTCGCCCACCATCTAGGGTTTTGAAAACCACCTTCAAGGCCTCTCGCCCTAACCTCTTCATGTGAGGTAGTTTAGTTGTTTTTTGTTTGAATTTATTAGCAAGTTTTGCCGAGATGGTGTTTGAATTGTCAAGTGTGATTTGGATATTTTGTTGATGTTAAATGAATATTTAGATATTGGAATGCTCTTTTTTAATTTGCCGTTAGTTAATGATTTTGTCTTTTGTTGATGTTAAATGAATTATCAAGTTCCCAGTCATCCTATGAACTCATATTGCCAATTTTCTTTCAGTCCCAATTTAATCAGATTTGAAATTTGAAATTCTGTTTTAGTGCTCCCTTATTATGGTGATGTTTCATTTGAGTTTCTAGTTTTAGTTGTTCCAATGGTGGTATTTATATTTGTGACATTAGAAGTTTTTAATGTGGTACTATGTTTCGCCTACTACGAATATTTGTTCCAGCGACTTGGCGTAACTCGTCTTGTCTTCTATCACCGGCACGTAGAAGTCATTCAACTTGGCGGAGGCACAACTGTCACCGAGAGAATTGGAGAACCTGGCTGTCTGCATCATCATTTAGAGTGGGTTTTCTCTGTGGCCTCCCAAATGAAGCCTCATGTGAAACTGCCTAGGTGGCTTGGTTTCATTGGTCAATACAATGTATTTTTGCATATAAACCCCTACTTTCACGAAAGCTCCTAGACAGTTTATTTATATAAAGTAGGGGTTTATATGCAAAATACATTGTATTGACCAATGAAATCAAGCCACCTAGGCAGTTTCACATGAGGCTTCATTTGGGAGGCCACAAAGAAAACCCACTCCATCATTTGAGGGCAACCTGTTCACGATAATCCCAAATCTTCGAAGCAACGTGACATCCTTCTTTGTGTTAATTAGGGAATCCATAAAAGCTGCTTCACCATCCTAGCGCTGTCATGGCATCGTCCTCGGTTCATCTTTACAAAAAATTGACATGAAATTGCAATATGAGAATTCACATCTAGTTTAGGATTGAACATTGATTCAACAAGCCAAGCATCGCCAATGTACCTCTAGCTTCTACGTCGCCCTTCGTGTCGGTCTCTGAATGTCATTCGTGGCCTCCCTTCGATGATCTTACGAATAATTAACGGCACGATGTAGTATCGACGCAACTCTCTGAAACTCCTCAAAACTTCAACTTACATCTCCACTCTCGTGTCTTCTCCTACACGAGATCTAATAGATGCGAGTGTAGCGAAATCTGACCCGCTACAATAACACCAGTAACAACCGAGCCTAGCTCGCGGTATAATGCAAGTGCCAAGCACCTTCAACAGATCGATCCAACCCGAGTCTGGAAAACTCCGTTAAGAATTTAATCGATAAAGCCATTATGAGTGAATGTTGCAATTACTAGCGCACCCGAATTGATCATGGTATGATCCATAGTTAGTCATTCGTGATACGTCAATAATATGATATGTAATATTTCTGTGTATAATTCAAATCGAACGTTTTTCAAGTCGGTCAAATAAAACGGAATTTAAGTTATTGTTATTAATTTAAAAAACATATACATCTTTTTCTTAAAAAAGCGTATAATACGGAAATACGATTATTATACGTGTTTTAAAAAAAATATATAATACGCAAATAATTGATCAGATCGAGTACGGTACGGAGCGTCAATACGTATATTTTTCGTAATACATAATTGTTCGTAAATTATATTTGTATTATTCGCGAACCGAACAACTACGACATTTTTATCCTAGCCATTGTAGTTTATTTCTCTTCCTTAATTAATACAGATGAATAAATCTTTAATATCAATCAGTAAATCAGATTAAATTAATTCCATGTAGTCATGTAGCATGTTTTTTTCATTCTTCCTTTGTAGTAAATTGAATTTAATCATGACATGAGTTTTAACTTTTAATACATTTTTTGCTAAAAATTTGTAGGATACCCAACAAAGCCCATTACCCATACTGGGCCGTTCGGTATATAATGAAATTAATACAAATTAATGATTAATTAATTACAATCAATGAATCTGATTAAATGACTGCATATTCCATGTACCCATTTTATCTTTTTTTATTCTGTCCTTAGAGTAAATCTAATTTAATTATTACATGAAATTCACTAAAATATTTCGTACAAGTTTTGTATCGTTTTGGCTTATTATTACTTTTTAACTCGCGGAACATATATGCATATATAATTATAATGTCTTTATGGACAAATTTTTGTGTAGATAAAAATATGAAAATAATTATTGTACGTCAACTTAATGGAAATACAATAATATCCAACAAAATATTAAAATGTCATAATAATATTTACAAAAAAATAATATATAGTTTATGACATTTTAAAACACATAATTAATTTTTTTTTGCTATAATTGTCCAAAACAATAATTCCGAAACGGAACGAGAATCGATCCTAGTTGACTTAACGATTTAACCGAACAATATTTTTACATTAATCAAGTATAAACACAACTAAATAAATAAATAAATAAATAAATAAAAATAGATAATTTAACAATAAATAGAGAAAAGAAAATAATTATTATTTCAGGGTTCTTCAAGAAAAAATCCCAAACGAAAAATACCGAAAACAATAAGCGCGGGAGGGAGGGAACTCGAAATATATTTGAACCCCATACCTAAAAGCGTAATTTTACACAATCCTTTCACCCCTTCTCCATTCTCTCCATTTCGTCACTCTCCATTGTCCAACCCTCGTTTCCTAACGGCGGAAGGATGCCTCCAGTGTAAAGGAAACGAAGATGTTCGAAGAGGCGCCTCTCTTAAGTACCAAATAATCTCTTCCATCTCTCACCTCCCCATTCCCAATTCAATCTCTCCCCCAAATTGGAGTTCTCAAATTTCTTCAGATCAATCTAGCTATGGCGGTGGTATCCAGCGAGACTAGCATGGCAGCTCAGACCAGTGCAGAATCTGCTGAGAAGACCATGGAATTGCAGAATACGAAGGTGACATCCAAGAGGAACAAGGAACCTGGAATTCGAGTGGTCGGTGGTCGCATCTACGATCCTCAAAACGGCAAGACTTGCCATCAGGTTAAATTTTCGTTTTTCAACACAGATTTTGTAGTGCTTATAGATAAGTACTTTGATCTGGGTCACTTGTGAAACCCTAGAGGTTGTTTGTTTGGAGTATTTTTGCATCTGTAGCCTCAAAATCTACTGATTTCTTGTTTTACTTCTCAAACCCTAATTTTTGAGCAATTGGAGCTTAGATCAGTTACAGATTTTACTTCAAAAGAGGTCTGATGAGTAAGATCTATCTTCAGCAATGTAGATTGATGGTTGTGTGAGCCACCAGTGTACAACTTCACTGTATTTTGTATAAAACTTCCATTTATATTTTTTTCCATTTGCAGTGCCGTCAGAAAACTATGGATTTTGCAGTATCTTGCACTCAATTGAAGAAAGACAAAGTTTGCACAATCAAGTACTGCCATAAGTGTCTCGTCAACAGGTAAATCAAATCATTCAATCCATATTTTTCTCATCACTAACTTATTATGAATCTTATCTTAATCATAATATCATCTCAACGATTTCCTTTTTACGATTGTAGATATGGAGAGAATGCAGAAGAAATGGAGAAATTGGGTAACTGGATCTGCCCTAGATGCCGTGGAGTCTGCAATTGCAGTTTCTGCATGTAGCTTCTCAAACCCTAATTATTCCAATTTCGATGATTAATATACATAGCAGTATAATTATGTTATTAATATGATATTTTTTTACTATTGTAGGAAGAAAAAGGGCCATCAACCAACTGGTATACTCACTCACACCGCAAAGGCTTCAGGCTTTTCTTCCGTTCTCGAACTCTTGGTCAATAAAGGCCCCGAAATATTAAAATCAAGCCCCAAGGTTCTAGAACGTTCCTCTCTTTATTTCTTAATATTTTTATTTAATTTTTGATAATTAATATTTATTTTTTTGAAGGTGGGGACTCCTCAAAAGAGGAAATTCGAGGAAGGAAAAGAGAACAAGAGCGAAAAGAAGGCCAAAAAAGAGCTCTTCAAAAAGCCGAAAAACAAATCGAGCAAAATCGATTTGAATTCGCCTGCTCCAAATGCGGATGGAGAAAAGGAGGAAATTGCAGAGAAGGAAAAGAAGCCGTCTCTGGCGGTGAAGAAGCATAAGAAAATTCATCAAGCAATGGAGAAGCTCAAAGAGCTCGAACAAGAGGGATTGAATCTTCCTAGCGGGACCCACTTGTCAGTCCTTGCTGACGTTGAGCTGGCACCGGAGGAGACCGGACTCGTTCTCCAGTTTCTAGAATTTTCTAGAGCTTTCTCAAAGGTAAAGTTAATTTGAATATTGTTTTAGTTTTGTTGTGGATATTTAATTTGAATATTTGATTTTGTATTTAGGTTTTGGATATGAAAAAGGGACAGGCAGAGTGTATAATTCAAGAAATAATTCATGGGCGTGTGGGGAGACGTGCTTTATCTTCAGTACTAATTAAATTTCAAATCAATTTGATCTCTCTTATTCAAACTAATTATGGCGAAAAGTACGTTTAAAAAAATAATAACTTTCATTTTTTAAATTTATGGGGAGTGATCTAATTTTTATTTTCGGTTTTGCTAGGCCTGTTTCTGGGAAAAGTGCAGAGGAATGGCTAAAATATCTGAGTTTATTAATTGAGGATTATAAATCTTTATTACCAGAAATACCCTTCGAGTCATTCAATGAAGGAATTTCTGCTTATGATGATTTGGAGTCCACTCAGAAGTTTCAGATTTTGAATTTTCTTTGTGACGAAGCTCTGTGTACTGAGTAAGTGGTCCACATTTCTATACTTTTTTAATTTTATGACATTTTAGTTGTGTAATTAGTAATTATTAATTACCTTTTAATTAACAGGAAATTTAGAAGCTATATTGAGGACGAGAAATTGAGATCGAAAGAGGAAACCAAACTCGATAGAGAGAAACTCTTAGCTGCTAAAAGAAAGGTACATAAATCTTTCATATTATTAAATTGGGTAGTTCTATGATAGACCCCTTGTTATTAAATATCTAATATAAATTTCACTATTTTTGTATTTTTGTAGGAGAGGGAATTGAAGGAGAAATTAAGGAATGACATGGCGAAGAATATTCTCTCTGAAAGTGCAAAAGATTCCTTAACCATTGAAGAGAATCAAAAAATGGTTATGGAAATTAAAGAATTAACGAATAAAGCCCATGCAGATCTCCAAGATACCATGGATAATATCTCAAGCAGTAAGATCCATTTATTTAATTAATTAATAATTATTTGTCACTTACCATTTAATTGTTTTTTTCTTATATTAGAGAAACAAAGGCGAGATGCAATGAGAACCGAGTCATTATATTTGGTAGCAAATGGAAAGGTTTATTATAAACTCGATGGATATGTAGATGACTCCTCAATTTTGCTTCAAGGTTTAATGAATTTATTTAATTATAATTCTCATTTAATTTTGCTTAGAAAAAATATTAAAAAAAATTTAGTTTACTCCCGCAAAAAGAATTTGCGGTACTCTGCAATTAATACAATATATATATTTTTATTTAGTAAATGGTTTCGCAATTTATGTTTACGACAGTTCTATAATATTTTAAAAATATTGGTTTGAATTTATTTTATTTTATTTAATATTGCAGTTCTGGACGATTCGGAAGGAGTTAAGAATGGAGACAAGTGGTTTTTGATTTCTGAAGAGGATGAGAAGGTTATCGACATGCATATCTCTTCTGTTAGGTAAAATTACCAAAATACCCCTTTCTTTTCCATTTCTGTTATATTTAAATAATTAACTTTTTTATTTTTTATTTTATGTTCGGGTTATAGGAAATGGCAGGATACTTTGAATAATGCTCTTAAACCCCCTCGAAAAGAGAAGAAATCCATTTCGGTAATTCCAGATATTGCTCAATCAAATTAAGGTATTTTTACACCTCATAATATTAATTTCGGTTCTTTTAATTAATTTATTTTTGTGCGAATAAAGGGTTTTATTCTTTTTGTAGGGTCTTGCTGCAAGTTGTGTTTGGGAATTTTGCTCTGGTGAGAGTGTATCAAGTTGTTTATTATCAGTATTAATAAGTTTTAGCTAATATAAATTATTACTGTTGTATGAGTAAATTAAATTTATGGTGGTAAACTTGTTATCTTGACATGTGAAATGGTGTATGTTCTCGTTGCTAGATGTTTATTAGTTTCGAACCCTAAATTTATTTTTAGACCTCAAATTTGTTTTGCTTCGAATTTATCTAGTTTCTATTATGTTGGGTTGCATTTAAGAACTGGGCTAAAATTGACCAAAATTTGATGGCCTATAAAATTATATTTTGTTATGTATAAATGTGTAATGCCTCTTTATTTGTTTTTTTTTTTGGAAGTCAATTCGCAATAATATACTTGTGAGGAACCAAATTGGGTTTATAATATTCGGAATCTTAGTGCAAAATAAAATAAAAGATTCATTCAAGTGGCAAATTAAAATTTAAAAACATCTAGGGTTTGGGATGAAGTATCAAGCTGCATTCTCATCCTCGTTCATTCTTTAGGGGCTTTGATAAGTTTGATTTAAATAATTAATGATAATTAATAAGTTAATAAGATATAGCTATCAAGAATGGGGTTTTGTATCTGGTCATTTTATCATCCGTGTCCATTCTTTAGAATCTATAATATATTCAGAAAATATTAGTTTTTGTAGAGTTTACTTGCTATTAAATTTGTCCTTCTCTTTAGCTTTCCAATGTATTTAAAATGGAAAATAAAGAATAGTAAACTTTGTAAACTTTGTAAAATAGGAATATATAATGATAATGATTTGACATTTTTTTCTCCAAATTTTGTTAAGATATGGTAAAACCTATTTATAAAAGTTGATTAGAAATTAGAAATTTTGGTTAGAACTACATGGCAATATAATATTTATCTTGACCTATTAAGGTAGCCAATTAATATTTTTTTGATAAAACTAAACGATCAATGCAAAATTTAGAGTAATTCTTGGTCTTCTTGAAAGAAACTTGGATTAGAGAAACTAACTAACTTTTGAATTTGTAGTATCAAGCTGAATTGTCATATGTGTTCATTTATTTTTGTATAATAACATGTATACAGGCCCGGTCCTAGGATTTTGGGGGCTTTAGGCGAAAAAAAAGACGAGACTTTTGAAATCACATAAAATAGGCTGAAATTCGAAAAAAAAGACGAGGCTTTTGAAAAATTGATTGAAAACCGCAGAAAATGAGCTGAAATTCACATAAAATAGGCTGAAATTCGCATAAAATGACTTGAAAATCGCAGAAAATCACTATAAATTGCTGAAAATCGCTACTAATCGCTGTAAATTGCTGAAAACCACAGAAAATTACCTTCGAGTCGCTGAAAATCGTTGAAAACCGCTGCGAATTGCTGAAAATTAGGGGGCTTTTTGTGTGGGGGGCTTGCCGCCTCTTGGCCTATAGCTCAGGGCCGGCCCTGCATGTATAATAACAAGCATGAAAGGGTGGTTTGTATCTAGTCATAACTTGTTCATGATTTTTTTTTAATAGGGCGGCTATTACCGGTCTTTGGAATTTCATATATGAAATAATGGTATTTACAAATGGATTTTGTGTAGTCTAATTTAACTTCATATTGACATCGTTTTGAGGCCGTCGGTCCTCTCTAGTTCTTCATTCTACTCCATATCTTTGCACTTTCCGATGCTTGGAGGGCCACCAATCTCGGGGTACTCGATTTGTTACGGAATATCCTCACATTCCTCTCCTTCCACGTGCCCCACATAGTAGCCATCCACCGTGTATCCCATGCTTGCCTCTCTTGTTTGTTTAAGGGGGGCCCTTGCTCCATTCCACGAGTCGATGACGTTTCCATCCGTCGGTGGGACTATTCGGTCATCGTTGAGGTTCTTGCTTATCGTCCATACCGCTTTCGTGAATGTGCATTGCACTAGAAGGTGTTGCGTTGTTTCTTGGTGTCTCTTGCATAGTTGGCAAAGTGGCGTGTTAGGCCATTCTTTCCGTTGTAGGACATCGTCCGTATTAATTTTTGCATGGAGTACTAGCCATATAAACATCCGTACTTTTAGTGGCGCTCTAGTTGACCAAGTTTGATTTTGCCAATTATTTCTCATTGCCGGGTCAATTAGTGTTGTGTATGCGGATTTTGTAGTGAAGATTTTTGATTCGGTTAGGCGCCATTCTACTACGTCGGATCCGGAGTACCTTGTAGTGAACGCCAAGTAGGTGGGGAGTATGTCTTTTAGATCTTTCATAAAAGTGGATATTTTGTGGTTCAGGATGGTGGCTATTTCTTCCGCATCCGATACTTGATATATCCGTTTTGTGTATGATGCCCATAAATTATCTTGGCTTTTGTCAACTTTCCACAATAGCTTTTGTAGCAAAGCTTGGTTGAAAACTTGCAAGTTTGGGATCGCCATGCCTCCGCATTTTTTAGGGAGACATACGATTTGCCAATTTATTAGGCTTTTGCCGGGGTTGAGCTTGTTCGATCCGGACCATAAGAACGCTCTAATTAGCTTGTCAATTTCGTTCGTTACCCACTTAGGTAATCTAATCACTTGCATTGCGTAAACGGGTAATGCGTTGAGCGTTGCCTTAATTAAAGTTAGCCTATCCCCCAATGTTAGAAGCTTTCCTTTCCATTTAGATATTCTCGTTTGGACTTTCTTGATTAGTGGGAAAAAGGCGGTTTTTCTCGGTTTGGTCTTTGTTAGCGGGAGGCCAAGGTATGTTATCGGGAATTCTTTCTTTTGGCAATCTCATCATGCGCTCAATCGTAGGGTCAATGTTGGTCGGAATTCGGATGGTTGTGAAGGTGCTCTTCTCCCAATTTATGGATAATCCGGTTATTTTCGTAAAGACTTCTAGTGCATACGAGATTATTGCCATTTTTGCGGGTATGCCTCAAAGAATATTAGAGTGTCGTCCGCGAATTGTAGGACCGGCACTTGTATTTCGGCCGATTGTCTTAGCAAAGGATTAATTTTCTTAATAATGTCTTGTATAATGTCTACGGCTAGATTGAAGATTAGAGGGGAGAGCGGGTCCCCTTGGCGGAGTCCTCTATGGTGCTTGAAGGACTCCGTACAAGAGCCCTTAATTTTCAATGACGAGCTCGAGGTGGTTAGAATATTATGAATCCATTGATTTCATCTTCTCGGGAAATTTCTTGTGTTTAATAGTTGATTTATAAATTTTCATGAGATGTTGTCAAAAGCTTTTTTAATGTCTAGCTTAAGTAGAATTGTCGGGATTTTCTTAACATTATAGTGATTAATGAGTTCCTTTGCCACCGCATGTGAATCCACTATTGACCTTTTCTTAATGAACGCCGTTTGATTTTCGTGTATGAGTTTCGGTAAAAATGGTTGTAGCCTATTTGCTAGGATTTTGGTGATTATCTTAATCGGGGATGATATTAAGCTTATCGGTCTAAAGTCCTCCGGCGAGGTCGATCCCTCTTTCTTAGGGATTAACGAGATCATTGCCTTGTTAATTGGTTTTAAGTCAATTGCATGGGTATAAAATCCGTTTAGTATTCTCATTACGTCTTTCTTAATAATCGGCCACATATGTTTGAGGTATTCGTTTGGGAGACCATCGGGTCCCGAGGCCTTGCCTCTTTTTAATTCTTTGATTACCCCAAACGTCTCTGCTTCCGTGAACGGGACAATTAAGCTCCCATAATCTGTGGGGTTCGGTTGGGTCCTGGTTATGGTGTTTGGGTCCCAATTTTCTTGCAGCGGGTGTGGCGTGCCCAATATGGCCTTGTAATAATTTAAGAGTGCGGTTTCTATTTGCTTCGGGTCGGTATTTTGCACTCCGTTTTGAGTTAGGGATACTATCGTATTTCTAGTTCTTCTCCCCGATGCTAGTGCATGGAAGTACGGGGTATTCCTATCCCCTAATTTCAACCATGTACATGATGATCGTTGTTGCCATTTTTCTTCTTCAATCAATGCTAGTTGTTGTGCTTTCGTTTTGAGATCAATTCTTAGTTGTCTTTCTTGTGGTGTTAGGGACGCACCTTCCTCCCTTTTGTCCAGAAGTAGTATTGAGAGTTTGATACTCTCGGTTTGCTCTTTTAATTGTATGTCTCTATTTTTTGCCCATCTCGCTAAGGATGCCCATATCCTATTTATTTTGTAGTAGAAGTTAGTTGCCGCGCAACGGTGTATTGGCGTTTCCCCCCATTTTTCTTTCATGATTGTGTTTGCCTCTAAGTTCCTTAGCCATGTTCGCTCAAATTTTCTTTCTTTTGGTTTTTCGTTGGGTGGTCGGTTTATTGTAAGTTTAATCGGCACGTGATCCGATGTGGTGGATGCAATATCCATTAGGGTAGGTGTTATGTTGAGTGTTAGAAAGTGCTCGGATAGTAGTGTGCGGTCTAGTTTAGAGAACGTGGGCATATCTCTTTTGCTATTCCATGTGTACTTTCTCCCTATTAGCGGTATCTCGTGGAGGAGGGAGGAGTTGTTGAATTCGTTGAAAGCTAAGATGTTAGCGGTTAAGTGAGAAGATCCCGTT
This sequence comes from Luzula sylvatica, assembly GCA_946800325.1. Lineage (NCBI taxonomy): Eukaryota > Viridiplantae > Streptophyta > Magnoliopsida > Poales > Juncaceae > Luzula > Luzula sylvatica. The sequence continues at coordinate 44,620,974 of OX326956.1, forward strand.
GATTCTTGGGGTGCTCAAATCATATTAAAGTCCCCCACCAATATCCACGGAATGTTTGATTGATTTATATCCTTAATTTCCTCAAGAAATGCAATTTTTTCGTTTTCATTTGCCGGTCCGTATATGTTTGTGAAGAGGAAAGTAAACCCACTGATGGTGGAGAGCGTAGTACTAAGCGAGTGATCGGTTTGACTACATGATGTTAGTGAGAAGTCATTTGACCATGCATTCATTAGACCCCTTTCGAGCCATTCACATTTTTGAATTGTACATTGTTTATATTAGGGGGACATACATATTTCATGCTAAAGAATGTGGGCGTGTCCCATTTTGTTTCTTAAAAAGCAACTAAATTAATTTTCGCACTACGAACAACATTCTTGATTAGCATACATTTTCTTGGGTCACCGAGACCTCTTACGTTCCAACACAAGAGCGATATGAAATTAAAAGGCGACATAATAATTAAAATAGCAAAATGGAGCCTATTAGCTCGCTACAAAAAGCCTGACTGTTTCTTCTAGTCCCGGGTATCGTCCTCGTCCCCGTAATCCAACAGTTGCTCGTCCTCTTCTAAGTCTTTCTCGAAAGAGAACTTCATGTCTTTCTCCTTGTGAGCATTATCTGTAACAAATCCACATATATTATTATTGTCTTGCTTTGGTGAATTTATCAGAAGGGAACACAACCCTATTTTCTTTCCCTTGTGTTTACCATTTTCCGAGTGCTTGGTATCTATCAATTGTTTCTGTGGTGGGCGTTTTTCATTGATGGTATTTTGAATTCTACTTGATTCCACTGTTATTAGTTTTAGTTCACAATTTGAAACCATCTCCTGTCCTTTATCTGTGATAATCTCAGTAGTGGGTCTATTTTCGATTTCATCAGACCCACCACTTTGAGTCTCAATTTCTTTTACTGTTTCTAATCCACATAATTTTCTAATTGTGTTAATTTTGTCAGGACTTAGATTTGTTTGGTTTTGAGCCTCTTGCTCGAGCAGTTTAATGATTTCATTTTGTTTACTTTTTGGTTTGGTCACTATTTTGGGCCCCGACCCCTTGTCTTTTTTGTTTTCTTTAATCTTGCAAGATTTAACTTGATGAGAGATTGGGCCTAATGCCAACCTGGCCCGTTTGTTTGACATAATTTTGTTTTTTAGGGATGATAATGTTTGATCTAATAATTTTACACTATGGGCCCTGGTTTTCCTAATGTAAACTTTGGGCTTTTTAGTGCTTGTACTAGGATTATTAAAATGAGAGAGAGGATGAGTGAGAGAGATTACCATCCCCGTACGGTACAATAGCTTTTCCCTTTTGTATCCTTGTCATCCTCTTGGGATGGGGCGAGTTTATGCGTGGGGGAGAGTCGTCCTGTTCCATCACTACTGGGTGTGTAGGCTGTACGACCTGATCAGAGTGACGTACTCCTAGCGTGCGCATTGAGCCATGCACGTTGGTGGGTGCATGAGTGGGTGACTCGTTCTGGATTGTACTTGACTCGTGCAGTTATAATGGCGTCGCTGCTGGCTGTGTACGGGACAAGATTTTGACTGGTGACGGGATTGATTTGACAACGTCGATGGCCATTTTCATGCTTGCTTGGCAGGGTTCGTCCATGGCCTGCATCTTGCTCTGCCCTGGCAGTTTAGGAGGGTTGGGTATCATGCTTGCGAAGAGTTGCAAGGCTAATTCGTCCTTCTCCTTGGATGGGGAGGGGCAATTGCCATAATTTTAGCATTGTTTCAGACATTGGTGGCGATCCAAAGGTTTCGGTTTCTTGCTTTCTCAATTCCTCTGACGAGAATGAGTTATGATGATCCAATTCTCCTCCGGTTTCTCCTCCGATGTCTGGGGGTGAGTATGATTGCATGGGCGAGCTGATAATTATCGGATTGGCTTTGATTGGTGGTGGGATCATGTTGCATGCTAGGTGTTCGAAGAATTGTTGGCTCGGTGTCGTGTCCGGGGGACGAAAGAAGTATGAGGTGTGTTCAATTGCCTTGGTTGCATGTACCATGACTTTTCTCGTGAATCCGCCATCATGAGTCCATACAAATGGCGGGCGTAGGTCCGGATCAGTGGTGACGACATCAAGCTTTATCTTTTCCACTGATACCAGTGCCGTTAGAGGTCCGTAGTGGTTTATTACTCCAAACGACATGACCAATTCGTCCAATTCTCTTTCGCACCATGAGTGCAAGGGCAAATTCGTTAGCTCGACCTCCATTTTGAATTTAAAATGCGCGATTTTTGCACCGACCGCTAAGGTCCAGGGGTAAAGGACGAACCCTGCCCTTTGTATCGCTGCTGTGGAGTATTGGATGAAGATTCGCCTATCCATATTGCTCGGTAATTTCAGTATGAATTTCTTATCTCCCCAATACACTAATTCGTATTTGTCCTGCCAGTCGTGCGCTTTGTGTACCAAAATTGAAATTGCATGCAGAGATGGGTCTTTCACCATTCTTGCGTCGATGACGATTGCCTTTTCGAGTTCATTGATCCCTCCCGTTTGCTGGTTTACTTCCCTCATGAACACATTTGCTGGGGGTGCGATTACCGGGCCGAGTTGAATTAATGGCTTGTTGTCGGGGTTGAAGTGGTCCATACAGTGTTCGTCCCTGATCCTGTTTGGGCAGGCCGCGTTGAGGTGGCCTGGCTGGCGGCAGTACCAGCATGCTCTGACATTATGGCATTGTGTGAGCTCGTGATCCTCAACAAGACATTTAGGGCACCTTCCCTGCAAATGGAGTGGCGATCATGGCGATTGCTGACTACCCGTGCGGGCCGCTGGGGAATGTGGCCTTTTCACGCCGCCTCTTTGCTGGTTGTCGTTCGTCGGGGGGTTGGAGGCAACTTGATCCACTTGCCTCCATTGTTGTCCCTGGTTGAGGTTTTGCTTCCATCCTCCATAGTTTTTGTTACTTTTGCTTTGGTTTTGATTTTGTGTAGCTCTGTATTGCATTGTGTGGTTTGTTATTTGGTTTCTTTGTGTGTTGTTGCTGTTTTTCTTGAGTGGGTGGGGTTTGCGAGAGTGACAGGTTCTTGGCTTATATGGAGTGTAAGGCTGGTACAAGAGCTTGGGGGGGGGGGGGTCCTCTGTATGGTCCACCAACCCTCCCCTTGATCCACTTTGGTGAGCTTACCTCTTGATGTTGGTCTATGGTGGATATCGCCATTGTTTCTCCAGTCGCCTTTTTCTCTCTCCATCTTTTTTCCTCTTATCAACTTGTTCATGATTTGGAAGCAACTTTTTTTTATAGTTTATAGAAAGTTTTAAGCATTCATAAAATGATAAAATATTCCTTTTTCTCGAGTTTACTCGCTACTAGTTTAGGAATTATTGGATATTACTAAATTTCAACATATATTTCATGTTTCAACAACATTCATTCAAGATTACTAAATTTCAATATCGTATGATGGTACGGTGTTAAATTTTAATATTATATCACAAACATGTGTGTAAATTATACTTATAAAAAATCAATGATTAATTAACGGTATAAATTTTGCCACATATCATAATTTAATGATTGATATAAATGTGATGACGTGGCACAAAAAATTGTCCAAAATTTGATCAAAAAACATGTGTGTAAATTAATGCTAACTATTACATTCAAATACAATACAAATACAATAGAAGATTTTGAAATACACTGATCTATTTAGAGTTCTTATCTCTTCAAATTTCACCATTTAAGATCACCTTAATGAACCTACAAATTTGATTTCATAGTTAAATATACGCATGTTTTTTTTGAGTAAATTTGGAGAGAGCTTAATATCTCTCTTCCAAATAATAAATAAAATAAGCAATAAATAATTTTTACATCTCTAGGCTAAGATCTCAGCCCATTAGAAAGAATAAAAAAGAACTAATGCCTATTACAAGATTGAAAACAAACAAATCTCATGTGGCTTTTGGCCCAAAAAAAGAAAAAAGAAAAACACATTCCCCTCATTCATTTAACATGCACCAGATTCATCCAGCTTCTTCATCTCTTCCAAAGAGTACAAGACACTCGTACTTCTCCCCTTTTTACTAGATAGTTCCACACCTCTCCAGTTTCTTTACGATAAGGAAAGATGAACTATATCTCTCAAGCGACCTGCTCCAAATTCGTCGATTCCTCCTCTCTCCTTAGTCTTTTCTTCAAAAAACCCCAATCTTCTACAACCTCTCCAATCAGAGACGATCCTTCCTTCTTATTATTTGAAAAAGCTATACGGCATCTTTCCCTCCAAAGGCAGTAGAAGAACGATACAAAAAACAAATTGGCCTCAGTGGAGCTTGAGTTATTCGAGATTAACCCATCTAACATCTCTTGAGGCGTGTCTTTGAGGAGCATCAGAGGGAATTCATCTCGGATTGCTTGCCAATGGAGATGGACAAAGCCACAGTGCTGTACCAGATGGTTCTTCGATTCTGCCTGCACTTTACACAGGTAACATCTGTTAATTATAATTAGGCCCCTTTTTATTAGATTATCCTGCGTGAGAATTTTATTTTGCATTAGTAACCAGAAAAAAATGGTTAATTTTCCTGGAATTTTTAAATTCCATAATTCCCCCAAATCTGAGGATGAAAAAACCCCTCTAATAATGGTGTTATATGCACTTTTCACACTGAAAATCTTTGAATTATCCCAATTCCAATGAATTTTATCTTCACATCCAGGATTTAATTTGATATCCTTCATCTTTCTTTTCAACCAATTAAATTCCTTATAAGCTATAGGAGACAGGATTGGGTTGAAAGCCTGTCTCAGATTGCTCATTTGTTTGAATTCATTTAGGGTTCCTGATCTCTTAGTAGCTTCATTAAATAAATTGGGTATTTGACTGTATAATAGCCCTTCTCCCCAATTATTGAACCAAAAACTTGTGCATTTTCCATCCCCTATTTCAAATTGGATAGATCTCCAGAAAAAATTCAAATACGCTTGAATATCATGCCAGAAGTATGAATCCTTCTGACTTCTTTTCCTCTCTAAACTTTTCTGAGCTAATGGTGAAACAAGTAATTGCCACTTTAAGCCAGAATTGTTCATATAAAACTTCCACAACCATTTTAATAATAATGCTTCATTAAATACTTCTAAATTCAACACCCCTAGTCCTCCATATATTTTAGGTCTGCATACTAATCCCCACTTGGCTAGGTTATATCCCTTTTCTTCATTTCCCCTCCATAGGAATTTTTTTCTTAGTCCCTCCATTTCCTGTATGGCCCATTTAGGAAATTTAAAGGACATAAAGAAATAAATTGGAAGAGAGGTTAGGACAGAATTTATTAGAACCAACCTCCCTCCTATTCCCAATAGAGCCCCTTTCCAACCTTCCAATCTTTGTTGCAATTTTACAATAAGACCCCTGAACTCCTCTTTTTTGGGTTTTTTTATCACTTAGTGGATAACCTAAATACTTAATTGGGAAATTCACATGTGGACAGTCTAGTTCCTTTTTAATTTCTTCACAAATTTGATTATCCACTGAGATAGTAGTAAACTCTGATTTATCAAAATTTACTACTAATCCAGCACTATTCCCAAAGGCAGAGATGATAAATCTCAGTCTTTTAGCTTGCAAGGGATTAGGTTTTAAAATAAATAAAGCATCATCAGCATAAAAAAGTGCAATCTCAGCATTTTTTATGGGCTTTTCTATAAAGTTGCACTGTGTAAAAGCTGATATCATTCTAGCTAATGTGTCAATAGCTAGTATGAATAGATGAGGAGACAAGGGATCCCCTTGTCTCACTCCTCTCTTCAGATAAACACTCTTACCTGGTATCCCATTCAGAATTACTTTTGTTTTACCATTAAAATTCCAATATTTTATCCAATTAATCCATCTTTTACCAAAACCCCTAACTTCCAATATTTCTAGTATGAAGTTCCAATCAACTGTATCAAAAGCTTTATGGATATCTGCCTTAAACTTTAAGATTGGAATATTTTCCATTTTTGATTTAAAAATCAATTCTCTTGCATATAAATAACATTCTCCAATTTCCCTCCCAGCCAAAAACCCTAACTGATTTGGAAGAATTAGGTCATTTATTACCATTTTCAGTATGTTAGCCAATATTTTAGAAATAATTTTTTGAATACCTGAAATAAGGCTAATAGGCCTGAAATCTCTGGCCATAAGTGGATTTTCCTTTTTAGGAATTAAAGTTATGAATGAGGATTTAAAACCTCCAAGTCCCTCTTCCACATTTTGATTTGAAATAATATTAAATATTTCATCTTTCAACAATGCCCAAAATTTTTTAAAAAATTCTCCACTAAGCCCATCTGGCCCAGGAGATTTTCCCCTTTTCCACCCCTTAATTACTTTGTCCAATTCATCCCTTTTTATTGGTTCATCTAAATCAAGCAAAAACGCCCTTTGATATTGATATATTGATGAAACCCTAATTATTGGCTTGCTCAGATTTACCTCAGATTTAGTACCCATTAGATTCTTATAGAAATCAAACAAAATTCTTGCTTTTTTATCATGCTCAGTCACTAGGTCATTAGTACCTGGATCATTTAAGGAAGATATCATCAACTTATTTTTTTTAATTGTTGCATAATTATGAAAAAAAGTAGTGTTACAATCTCCTTCTTTTAGCCATTTATGCTTAGCTCTTAATTTCCAGTGATCATAATTTTCTTGTATTATATCCTGCATTCTGATTTTTATCAACCCTCTGAGCCATTTTTCCAAATTACTTAAATACCCCTTCTCCAATTTTCTGTCAAGCCATTCAAGAATTATTCTGCAATTTTCCTTTTGAATTTTAAAACTTTTCCTCCTGTTACTATTCCACCTTCTTAATTTTATTCCCAATTTTTCCAATTTACTATATAATTCTTTGAACGAACTAGCTTCCTTGCTTTGCAAGTGATCTGAGACAATCATCTCCACCTCAGGAATATTATTCCAACTATTTTCATATCTAAATCCTTGAAAAATAGGGAAAGAGGTAGTGACTTTCATTATAATTGGATTATGATCTGAATTTGGATTTGTTAATGCTACTTGAGATGCATTTGGATAGACCTATGACCATGATAGATTGATCAAGAATCTATCCAACCTGGCCATGGTTGTATTATTTGCCCATGTATACTCCTTCCCTTCAAGTGGCAAATTAATGAGATTATTTCCATTTATAAAAGAGTTAAATAAATTAATTCCTTCAAAATGCCTATTTTCAATATGTTTCCTTTCTTCCACCCCTGCCACTAGGTTAAAGTCTCCCATTAAAATCCAAGGAATATCTATACCGGTACCAATATCATTTAGTTCTTGAATGAAATCTCGCTTATCTTTGAATTGCTGAGGTCCATAAACCCCAGTAATCATAATGATTGAATTATTCCATTTACACCTCAATTTATTACTAATTGAATATTTTCTTTTTATCACAGAAACTTCTTCAAACAAATTACCACTCCAAGCCAATACGACCCCTCCTGAAGTCCCAATTGCATCCAAGGTATTGTATCTATCCAAATTTGTACTTACAATTTCTTTGACCATTCTGTAATTACAATCCTCTAGTTTCGTTTCTTGTAAACAACAAATTTCAGGAGAATTTTCTGATATAAAGTCTCTTATTTGTATTCTTTAACAATACGCATGTTATCTTTCAAATAAATAAATGCATATATATTTTCGTATTTACGAAATTATATAATTTATATTCAATTAATTATATAATTACAATTTACAAGTACAGAGGAGTCTAGGTCGAAAACATGCGAAAAAATCGAAAATTTGCCCTTTAACAATAGTCAAAATAATCATCTCTGTGTTTAGTGTCTCTTCGACTAATCTAAATCTATTGCATCTTTCTTCGAAATTCAGGAACAATGAACTAATATTCCAACTTTTTTAATGTGAGGAAACTAGCTAGCATTACTATGTCAAGTAAATATAATACTTTATTTTGACCTAATAGGGTAACCAATAAATCCATTTTCATAACTTTAAATGATCAAATTGAAAATAACTTACATCACCTATTTACAAATTGTTAAAAGAGTAATTAAGAAAAAACTAACCTTGCAATTGTTTTTTTCTTAAACATAATTTTATGATTGTGAATTTAAATCATTCAAAAATTATTAATTATCTATGTTTTTTCCAAATAATATGGGAGCTTCTATCGTACACCCCTTTTCTTATCATACACTCATTTTCAAGGGTATTTGGAGTAATTATCCATTTATGAATATTTAAGGTAAGATATCAAATATATTTATCAATTAATGTTTAACTAAATTGGAATTTTTTGTTGTTCATTTAAACCAAAATTTCCATAAAAGATAAATTTTATGATACACCTTTTTTACAAATATAATTAATTGCTAAAATACCCAAAATACCCTTGTAAAAGGGTGTATGATAGAAGTCCCCCATATCTATATTTTTATATTGGGGGCTTCTATCATACACTATTTTCCTTATCATACACCCATTTTCAAGGGTATTTGGAGTAATTATTTATTTATGAATATTTAAGGTAAAATCTCAAATATATTTATCAATTAATGTTTGACTAAATTAAAAAAATTTGTTGTTCATTTAAACAAAAATGTCCATAAAAAATAAATTTTATGAAACATCATTTTACAAATATAATTAATTGCTAAAATACCAAAAATACCCTTGTAAAAGGGTGTACGATAGAATTCCCCAAATATATAATATCTAGACCCGATCCGGATATCCGGATCCGAATCGATATGACTAAAACCGAAAATTACCGGAATATCTTTTCGAATACGGGTCGGATTGGTTCGAATAATATTCAAACCATTTACATCCCTTTATATGAAGGTGGTTGAGTAAATTGTGGCTCGGGTATTGTAAATGTCCCTAGTGGTACAATTATTCAGGCCTCGCAACATGTTACGTGGATAGACAATATTGAAATCGTATTATTTCAATGTATTAATGTAATAAAAGAATCTTGCTTATGCCAGTTTCCGCTCTAGAAATCTCCTAGGATGGTATGTCCGAGCGAGATAGATGGTAATCGAGTAATCTAACGTCTTGTAATTTGTCAATACCAAACAAAGTCCTGATCTCAAGTTACATAGATTGTTGATTCACTGTCAATAAATTCATATCCCGGTTGGTGGAGTGTGAAATCCAAAAAATCCAAAATCTTATGTTATGAGAAGTTGTTGGTTCAATTTTAATCGACATCAATAAATGGATGACATATGAATTTTTTATGTTTATTATATATAAAAAAAAGATTGTTGAATCACTACAAGGTCAATTCGAGTTACAAGTATTCACATAGCCAATTGGATGAAAAATTGTTTTTTTTTGTTTAATTGGGTATCAAAATTTTCATTGTAAATTGTATTGTTATGAATTTTAATTTGTTCGGATTTAATTCAAATTAGTATGTCCTCAGAATATTCTTCTGAAGCTTCTCTGATTATTAAGGGAAATTATACCGTGCCACCATATTGCAACAAAAAACCACTAATTCTTAATTAACCCATTTAATTAACATTCCAATTAACAAGAAACATTGAATTAATAATTGTTAAATATTAATTATCATTTGTCAATCCGGATAGATGTTAATTAACACGTCCATCAATCCACATGTGTTAATTCATAAGTTAATTAACTGGGTTAATTACGAATTAGTGTTTTTGTTGTTGCAATCTGGTGGCACCATATATGCCCTCGATTATTAATTACAAAAATAAATTCTCTGGAGATCTAATTGGCTATTGGTCCTTCCGAAGAGGCAGTATGACCTGGATATTTTTGTTTTTTTTTTCTTTTCAAAATTTAACTTGGGATTTACAAAACGTGTTTATATTGGTCAATTCTAGATATAAATATTAATCACTAACTATACAATGAATATTTTAGTAGAATAAAACGATGTACCGGTAAATCACATTATAGTACAAGAATAAAATAATAATAAGTAGTCGAAAAATATTATTGCTGATATATAAAGTACAATCATAACCACTATAAATAATTAACTACTAAATCCGATTTGAAGGAGAGATTGACTAGTTGTAAAAAATTTGTTGCTAGCTCGTTGCCACTAACCATGTGGATGTTGGAGAAAAATATAAGAAAACTCTAAAGAATATTTTCAATCAGGGCTTGTTTGGATGCAAATAAACTTTTAATTTAGGATTAGTAATTTTTAGGCATGAAACTTTTGAATTCATGAAACATTGAAGCAAAAAAATATGTAGGAGATTATATAAAATGTTGTTTGGTTGTTTGTTTATGAAAATCAAGGAAATGTAATAAATTATTCGTAGACAAAAATACAAACGTGCATACTAACCAAGAAAATATAGAGAATATGTATAACACAAATTGATTTTTTTTTAAAAACACTCATGTTTTTGCTAAGTTTTTGTTTTGACAAAATTTGTATACAAATTTACTATAATTTCCTAACAAAAAATTAACATAAAAATTCTAAAATATCATCTAACTAAATGATAGTAATTTGTTTGTATTTTTTTTCTATCCTAGACTAAACTAGCAATTACTTGCACGTATTCTTAATTATTTCATATAAAATGGTTACATGGCAACAATTAAGTAGTATGTTTATTTTCCTTGTAGTTGTAGAATAATGGTAATATAAGTTATATAAGATCTAAATTGTTGTTTTATTTTTTTTCGTTATCATTACCTTCGTTGATATGTCCGTAGATGAGATTTGCGAGATTTGAGTTGAAATTATTATTTTTAACTTTCTGCAAGGATTTTAGAAGATTATAAATATGAACATGACTTGTACAAAAGTTTAGTACGAGATGATCTTTTACATGTGTTTGCGTATATTAGCTATTTTACGTTTACTTACCTTATATTTGTGTATATTATTTCTTTTATTTTATGTTTAGTTTGATTAATCCTGATTTGAATTTTGTATAACATAGTACTAATTATTGTTATAGTATGAACTGGAAACTTCATCAATCTTTTTGTTGGTTATGATTAATCTTTGTTTAGTTATCGATAATTTCATTTTTTGTCTATCTATAATTTATCGTATATGAATACAAAGATATGAATTTTAATATTTTTTTCATCTTTCAAACGAGAAATTGGACTTTACCATTTAAGTTGTATCATTTTATTTAGGAAATCGTGTGTGTTGGATTAGTTTTATGATTAGTGTTCAATCTTACGGTTTTACGATCTGATTCGATGTTATTCCTAAACAATTCATGATAAAATTCAGATCCTGACAATCTATTTCTACAAAAAAAAGCAACACATCCTTTGACTTATTATTAGTATTTGTTGAAGAAGAGAAGAAAACAAATGTGAAATAACTAATTTAAAATGGTTGAATATATCAGCCAAATTTACTGATTTATCTAATTATGTAAAATTTATTTTTTGTTTATTAGTTGGAGAAGGGAGATGATAGAAGTGAGAATTAGTAAATACAACGAATTCTATTAGGCGCCGTTTGGCAAGTGTAATTAGTAGAGTGATGTCGGATTATAAAGTGAAGGAGAAAATAATTCTGGAATTTGGAAAGTATAATTTTTTGTTTGGTTGCTTAAATATTTTTGAAATATTGATATTTTATTATTATAATATTAAAAAATACAAAATAATTATATTATAATTATTGTATTCATATAATTAATATATTGTAATAATATTAAATGTGCTTTGACATTATTATAATAAGCAAATTACATAAATCGTGTTTGTGAAACAAAATTGTTCATATTTCTTATCATAAGAATATTGAATTAAAGATGAAGTATTATTAGGATGAAACTATGCAATTGCGTTAATTTTGACGATGTCGTCAAAAGAAACAAAATATAGAAGATAAGATATTAGTTTCACCTTTATTAGACGGAAAAAAAATAATATTAGTTACTCATATAATTCAAATGATATATTACTGTTATCATCGAGATTAACTTATTTTTTTTTCTTATGTACTACAAATTTCACTTGGCGAACTGTACGATTAATAATAATCATTACATATTAATAATTATTGTGTCAAATTATTTTTAGTTGATCAAATAATGACAACTTAATCAAATATTGACCAGCTAATTAATATTTAGTGGACAAAATTAATTTGAGACTGCGTGGCTCAACGTGAGCTTCCAATTATCTTAACTTTATAAATAAGCTATTATTTTGATTGGTACAACTGTACTACTATCTTATTCTTGCTACATGGACCGAGTTCAGATGCAATGGACCCATGACTATACACAGAGCAAGATTCTTTTTTGCAAGGTATGGGAATATTCCTTCTCGGGGAAAGTACATTCCCAAAAGGTTCCCTAAACAACAAACCCTAATCATATAATTAAGCATTATCTCAACTCAACTAGCCAATTAATTAAACACTAACCATAGTTTAATCCGGTTTGAGATTATGTTTATGGCGGTGATTAATGATCTTATCTTATTAATAATTGTATATAATAATGGCAATTAGAAGTGGGGCATCTAAGACCTAACCTTGGAATCTGGTTGGTATATTTTAATGATGCCTTCTACCATGTCCCCTTATTTCACCCACATTTTCATGATAGAAATCACAAGGCAATTAATTCATAATTATCTCTCTCAATTAACGGTTAATCCATATTTATTAATAATTGAATATTTCTAATTAATCTTTAATCCATAACGATCTTAATTATGTATTAAATTTTTAATAATTATGAATTAATTGTTAATTGACTTTGCTAATGATGAATTAATTGAGAGATGGGTGAAATGTGAGGGAAATGAGTGGGAAAGAGTATAATATTCCTATTTTAATATGGAGAATCTTATCTCTTGTCCTTTAAAATCTCTAACGTTGAAAAATTAATATCACACTATCTTCAACTTCTCAATTTTTAGTTGTGATAGCTATGTGCCCCATTCTGCCTCGGAGAGTCGCACAAAATAATCACCAAACAAAATATGTATAATTAATTATTATATTATAAACTTTGTTTAATGTATAGTTAGTACGAATTAACTTGGAAAATCCCTCTCATTTTTGGTGAACTTCCAATAAAAAATTTCAACGTGTCATCCTAGTCCTTCCACCTATATATATATATATATATATATATATATATATATATATATATATATATATATTCATTTTACTTGTTTATATTAGGAATTATATATTGCAAAACTATTTCACCCTAAAACACAAGCAATTATACAAGTAATATAACTCGCGTATATACCACTTCTCTAATCACATAACAAACAAGGTGATAAGGTGGCAAAGAAGCCATCTCCATTACAAAAGCACCATAACAATAAATAAACAACGCCCAAAAAAAAATACAAACTCAACTCGAACCCTCTATAATAATTAATTCCTAATAAATGGTCAGAAAAGCGGGGACGCGGTCGTCGTCTGCGAGGACGACGACGTCGACGGAGATGTAAATGCAGATTTATTACCTGCATCTGCATCTCCGATCGGTCTGTTAACCCGATTATTATTTTGTTTTTGCGGTGACGGAACCAACGCTACCGGAGTATAAATTTTGGATACTGACGGTTGAGTTGCCGTAGCAGTCGATGTGTAGTCTGACGGAGGAACCCAAATTCCGCCCACGACCACAAATTGCGGACCTGTCGGGTTATTATTGGGTGTACTGTTTTGAACTGTCGAGTTTGGCCGTCTCGTATGGAGTCGGTATTTCTGTTTATATACAAAAGGTTAGTTAATATCATTTATTTAATTATTTATTTGATTTTTTTTTCTTTTTGGTGAAATTAGGGAAGGAGTAATGACTAATGAATGACTGGTGAGATATATCTAGTAGGATGATAGGTATTGAATTGATAGTTAGTTAGGCCCACACAGATTTATGCATATCCAGAAATAAATGCAGGTTGATTGGAAGAACAAGTAAAACAAAAGAAAGGAAAACGGACCCAAGATGAATCTCGTGGTCCGCGTGTCAGATCCGTTATCCATCTATCCAGATATACCAAGAATATTCTAGAAGATTGTTCAAAAAAATTGTTTTTTTTATAAAGTCCACGTATTAATTTGTTTTACTATTTGTAACTTGTAAGTTGTAACCCCCGCTTTACTTTTTGTTTAAAAAGAAAAACTCAAAGGACGGAATTAAAAAATGAAACACGAGATTCGCAAGGAAAATTATCAAGGGAGCAAGAAAGAGAATATTCTAGGGGGGGGGGACAGGGATGCCCTTTCTCAGATTTAAAAGCCAATGAGAGCATCCTATGCTATGTTATTCTATTATTTTATTGCCTCCCCTCTAAACTTACTCCCAATTGCACCGCCATACAATAATTATAGGGGGCCTCTTAATTGAATGGGGAGCAAACTAGGGGCGGCATTTTCTTTTTAGATTATAAAAGAAATAATTAAAACATTAATAAATATGAAGAGAAGGAATCTTGTTTATTATTTTTTTTGAAAAAGAAGATGAAGAATCTGGGAGACATTAATGAAATATTGAAATGAAGCATTATTGAATTTCTCAAAAAAAAATACCTGTAAATGGCTCTTCACTTCATCGTTGGTTAAGCCATCCACCTTCATTAGCTCTCTAATTTGCTTTGGGGTTGCTACTGAAAATATTTAAGCAAAACAATACATGTAAATTACGAAACATAAATAATTTATTTATTTTGATATTTATCGACATATATATAGATTCTCACAAAATCATGAATCTTTCAAGTAAGAGAATGAATCTTTATTTGGTTAAGTTATAGATATATTTTACAAGATAACAATTGCATTTCATAGTTCTAATCACATGTGAATAATTGTTAATCGTGATTAATTAAAGATGATAAAGCCATTATTTCTAGCACTAAAACTTTGATGAATGATTTCGAAAACGTACCATGAGATCCACCGAGCTGTTGAAGAGCGTGAAGGAATCTCCGGTGAAGCTCCGGCGACCAGCACCGTCTTGACTTTCTCTGAGACTGAGACTGCTCTTCTTTTTCTTTTTCTTTGTCTTTCTCGTTTTCTTTTTCTTTTTCTGTTTTGATTTCTCCACTGCTGGCACCAGCGGTGGAGCTGGTAGCTCCGGTTGAAGAGGAGGGGAGAGGAAAGTGCTTCTCCTTCTCAAATGGCTGAAATGCTCCTCCAACCTTTCTTGCATTCACTGGTACGGGTTTATATGGCGCTTCCTATTCCATTAAGAACAGAAATCAAGAATAATTATTGAGAGTAACAGAGAATATGACATTAGAAGAAGAAGAAGAAGATAAAGATAAGCCACAGATCTAACTGAATTGACGTGATTTAAATAAAATCTTTTCGTTACTTGAAAGATAAGAATAAAATCTTCGAAATCGTACCATAGGAGGAGGAGGAGAAGGATCGGGGTCTTGGTTCCAGAGCTGAACGGATTGCATCCAATCAGTTTTCTTCTCAGATCTCTCCAAATTTACACTCGTCTTCACCTCATGAGCGCTCTCCTCATCAGATTCAGAAGACAAACTCGGCTTCAAAGGTATAAACTCTTCCAAAACCGGTCCATCACTCACCGTCTCTTCACTCGCCATATTTTCGATCTGATTCCTCACATTCTCGATCGCTATATCAGCAAATTCAAAATCAATTCAAAATCCTCCAAAAATAACTAAAACATCAGTAAACTTAAAACTAGTATTGGAGATTTACTCTGAGAAACGAGTTGCAGACAGAGAGGTAACTCCCTCTGGAACACCTGGATCTTACGCCGCTCATCCTCGAGTCCGTTTATATAGTCTTCGTAACGCCTTGCTTTCTCGATCGGATCCATGGAGGAAATCATTTATAAAAGATTCCTTACTAAGATTTTACTCGCCTATATTGTAGAGAGAGCAAACTCGGAGAGGAAGAAGGGAAATACAATGGAGGAGAGGAGAATAAGAACGAAGAAGGAAGGAGAAGGAGGAGAAGAAGGAGAAGTAATGGGAAAGGGAATCGGAGACGGGGCGTCGCGTAGGAGAACCGAATCTTCGTTTAGAGTGGGTTCGGTGGTAGAGAGAATAGTACTTAATGAGGGAGAGAACTACCAGATTCCCTCTCCGTTTGTTACAATCTGGAGAGAGAGATTAAAAGGGGTAATAACTGGAGGGGATAGGGGAGAAAATAAGGTAGGTTTTGAATATTCCGCGGTGCGATTCCGCTAATGCGCTGGAGATGATATCAGCAGCGTGGACGAGGGGATAAGATCGAGCGACCCGAAAAGGGCACCGGATGTGAGGGATCTGAAATGGACGGCGAGGATTGGGAGTTTGGTAGGAGAGATGGGGAGAATCGGGTAGGGTATTGTGCGCGAGAATCTTTGGGACGATTGCGGACCTGCCACGCCTTTGTCCCTTCAATATACCTTCCTGAACCCGGCGTATAGAAGTAAATATACACCGATGAAGTGAAGATATTTTACGCGCATCCAACAGATATTCCAAAACTCCATCTGGATACTCCGAAACCCCTCCTGGGAACTAATTTTCGTTTACCCTCTTGTGTGGTTTAAACTTAATTCTGAAATGTGTTAGATGTTTTTTTGACCATAATATATTTTTATTTTTCATATTATTTTTTTTAGATCATTGTAAAAGTCTGATTTTATGTGTTAGATATTTTTTATTTTAGTCCTTCGTTTGTTGGTTTGTTGTTATTGTTCACTTTACTCTCTCACATGTTTTTTTTGAGTAATTTTGTCCTTCATTTTTTTATGATTCATTTTGTCATCTCTGTTAGTTAACATATGATGTGGCAATTACATTTCAATAAGTTAATGAATGATATGACAAAAATAAATGACGTGATAATAAAATTTGAAAAAAAATCTGTTTCTCTCACTTCGATGTTAAACCGAAATCCAAAATATAAAATTATACATCTATTAGCCATAGATTATAAAATTATAAAATTAAATTAAAAAATAAAAATTCACGGGGATAAATTGTATTTATATTTTATACTAGTAGTTATTTTGAAAATATTACAAAAAATGATTATAAAGAGGTTCTCTCGGGTGTTAAATAGGAGCGCCAAAATGTAAAATTATAAATTGACTTCTATTAGCGATAATACATATAATTATGAAATGAGTTTGGAAAATAAAAGTTCATGGAGATAAATTGTAATTTTATATTGCTAGCTACTTTGAAAATATTAAATTAAAAAGTATAATGCAAAAAATTATAGTTTATGATAATACTAATAGTAATTATTTTGAGACTAAAAAAATATAAATTTTGCAAAAATAAAAATAGGTACAGATTTTGAGACTTCAATTCATCGTAGGAGAAAGACAAAATAAAATACATAGTTTTTTTCTTTTCAAATTTTATTACCACTTCATCAGTTCTTTTACCGCATCCTAGGAAAACTTGATAAAATTTAACATTCTAGTCATCTCTTAACTAATATAGAGGGCAAAATGAACAAGCATATAAAATAAAAAAGCAAAATGACAATTAAAAGTAATCGAGGGACTAAAAATCAAACTTTTCGCTATTTTAAACTCCTTAATAATAATTTCAAAATTAATTTAGTACATTATTCCTACATGCAATTCCTAGAGTGAATAAAAAATAATTAATATATCATTAATAAAATAAATTAATATATTGTGAAGTATATTCAATTCACACAATTTTCAAATATAAAATTAATGTTGATTAATATAGTAATCATGAATAAATTGATATTTACTTATCATATTAATTAATGTATTTGTAAATATAAAAAGCAAAAGTATCTTCAGAGCATTTAAGAAAAAAAAATAAAAGTACCTCAAAACTTGTTGCAAAAAAAATATTTTTTCTCCAAATTAAAAAATATCTCAGAGAGTATTTCATGTTAGCTTTTTGAAAAAATATATATACAAAATGAAATATAAAAAATGTTTATGAAGATCTTTTTTTTACATTAGTATATGTTAAGAATATTTATGAAAACAAATTTAAATAGTGAAAATAGTAAGAGAGATTTATTAAAAATTAAATATGAAAGTTATAGGAATATTGTTGTCCAAAGAAGATATACGTCAATTAAAATGCACTCTGAATTGCACTCCGGATGACCGTCCGTTGCCCACTGCCCGAGAATTGCATTTCGGAGTTGCTCACTGTCCTCGTGTCCGGTGCCTTCTCACCTCACGATAGTCCTACCCTCTCTTATACTTTTTTTTTTAATATTTTTTTATATATATTTCTACATTATATGGATGAAAGATACATTGTTATTTATATCATTTTCATTATTATTTATACTTTTTTTCTATATTATGGATTAAAGATTTGTTGTTATTTATACCTTCATACTATACCTTTTTTGTTATTATTTATATTTTTTAACTATACATTTTTTATTTTTTCTACTATGATTTGTATTTTTTTTCTATACTTGGAATTAAAAATTTGTTGTTATTTATATTTCTTTACTATACTTTTATATTATGGAATAAAGATTTGTTGTTTATTTATATTTTTGTATTTATTATTCATATCTTTTTTTGTATACTCGGGATTAACTTTTTTTGTTATTTATATATTTTTACTGTACTATGGATTAAAGATTATATTTATATTTTTTACTATTATATGTACCTTTTTTCTATACTATGAAAAAAAATGTTGTTATTTATACTTTTTTTCATTGTAACAATGTATAATTAAGAAAGTGAAATGTATAAAAACAACTACCTACATATTTACTTTTTTATATATTATAGATAAAAATTTGTTGTTATTTATATTTTTTTATTGTAAAAAAATATAAATATGAATTAGAAGGTATAAATATGAAGTTTAAAGATATAAAAATAACAACTTAAATTTGATTGGACGATGCCCGAATATTAGACATTTTCCAGAAAAAAACGGCAGCTCATCCATTTTTTGTCCGCGTTATTTTAACTTGTGTTTTCGTCACGTGACGATCTGTCGTTAAAATGAATTGTTGGGAGTACAATAAGAACGAAGTGCATTAGATATGTCCATAAATTTATTCCCAGTAAAGAGGTACCCGATAATAAACTAATTTCTGTGGACTTAAGGGTGTTTAAGAGAGGAGATTTTGAATTATGAGAAAAGTAAACTTTTTTTTTAAAGAATACATCGAAAATGTACGGCATGAGCCATGCTTGTTTGCTTAAAAATGAAGCTTGGTAGATTCGAGAGAAATCCGTTTGGCATAATAATAATGATTTAAAGAAATCGAGTAATCAATGGATGGGGCAGGGCTGTTTAATCACACGCAAATTAAAAAGAGAGGTGGTTTTGAATTTTGATGTTAGCTTTTCGTGAATCCAAGGGACATTTCCTCACACAAATGCAGCTCTTGTGCTCCATTTTGTTTCACACAAAATATTTTGAACGTCTCAATGCTTTATACTACGTTATACTAAATATATAATATTTTTTTAATAGAGATGATAAGAATTAAAGAATGTGTATATTGTAATTTAGATAGAGTACTTAAAAATAGAGATTAGGGTTTGGTTGGTAGGATAATTTTTAATTATATATTGCTAATGATTTTATTTTCCAGTAACAAAATCATTTTTCTAAAATGATGTTTATCGCCAATTGATTATTCGGGGAAAAAAAAGGAAAATAATTGTCCATGTAAAAGAGCTATAAATAGAATATTGTTTATAAAAATGAAATATGTTGAACAAAAATCTAACATTGTTAGATTAATTTATATTATAGTTTGAACTGTAAGGCTTAAGTCACTGAAAGCTGGCAAACTTGAAAATATTGAGGAGTTGTTTTCAAGACAAATGTCTTAATCATATATATACGGAATCAAAAGAAAATGACTAATTATTAGATATAAAAATAAGTATGTAGTTATCTAATCAAAGTGGTATACTTATTTATCAGATTTGTTTTTCTTGTATTTTCTTGATATTTTGAGTTAATGAATATCTTAAATTGAATTATTTTTTTGGTTCCTGCAAGATACCTTTCTGAGAAATCTTTCATTTCATTTTGATTGTATCTTGTTTGGAAGTATTCAATGGAATATCCAAAAAGATACCCGTTTCTATTTTCAATTGTTTTGTTTTTAAATATGCAATTTTAAAGAGTAAAAAGAGTTTTTATTGGGCAACCTAATTTCTTTATTTTCAGGACTGATTATTCGTTGAAGTAGTGTAACAGAATTTTTCTCGGCATCACGAATTAAATTTAACAATTCAATAATTATTCCTTTACATTTGAGTTGTGCATAAATACATAATTTCTTTATCAAAATCCATAGAATGTCAAAAGAATATCCTATTTGACCAAAAAAATTGAAATTATATTTTCATTGGTCAGAATGGACAGATAAACATGTAAATTAGCTGGAATATTCAAATCTTAATTTCGTATTTTATGTAATTATAAAAAAAAAAAAAATGCCCACCTTGTTATTTAAAAGAATACCACGTCTAAGACTTAATTACCATATATTCATTCAATTTTTTGTAGAGCCAATAATTACAAGATGTATTTTCTTAAATGAACATACAACCATAATATAATATATTTGTGAGTAATATTATTATTTTATAAAAAGAATTTAGTTTATAAACATTGACTAGCAACACACTTGATAAGAAAGTTATATGCATCGTAAGATCCTATACGTAACAGACAAGCTGCATGGCCATGAAACTTGAAAGGCCTTTGAAGTTCTGAAGAGCCAAAAAAACCATTCTTCAAACTTTAATCCAAACCCAATGATTCTGAATCTCCTATGACCTAACACCAAATATATATTATGTGTTTTAACTATTATTATTGTGTTAATAAGACTTGTTACAGGGTTTATGTGTTTGTGCATGCATACAGAAATTTAAGAGTCTTAGACTGGACGAAAATGTCTCTGAATAAATCAGCACCAGATAGATTCTTTGGATCCTTTTGGCATTTGATTTCTCTTCGTCTTTGGCAAATGCAAATGATAATATTATTATAAGTTATCTCAAATCAATGGCGATTCCAGTCAGTATCCACGTAATTTGATAATCCAATTAATTATCATGCTTCACGAGTTTAGTGAAGATCCAAAGTGGGTTGATTAAGAGATTATGAATTGTTATTTGTACGAACATCTTATATTTTTTGAAAAATTGAAAGTGATTTTCTTGTATTATAGATGTAAGAACTCTTGTTTTTTAAAGCATGATTAGTGGACTGATTTATGAAGATAATTACAGCCAGATTAATTAACTGTGATGAAAGAGATTATATGGGGAGTCGTAGTCAAATGGGGGATTGATCTTATCTCCTTCGCCGGTGATGACGTGGAGCTCCTTCCTAACAGGCCTTGTCGTCGTGACTGTGTTTGTGTTTGTGTGACTACTCCCAGTATTTGATTCCCTACTATTTCTCTACAATTAACAGGAAAATTCTTTTAAAATTTCAACTGATTTTATTTTGCTCTAAATATTCGGAGGCACAACATCATTAGTATTATGTCTATGTGAATTGGTATTGAAATTATGTTGGTTATGATTATTAATTTATTGTTTATAGGATTTTAGATTTCTTTTTATAAAAAAATCTTTTCTCTTGATGAGGTAGAAGATATCGTATTGTGTTTTTTTTATAATTTTTTATTTATTTTGAATTCAATATAATTCATATGCTAGAATCTCATGATGTTATTTAATTTTAATAACTTGCGTATCTTCAATACTAATTTTCGTTGCCATGATTAATTTTTTTTCTTTCGTCGTTAGATTTTTCTCTCTTCCTCCGGTCATCATATATAATTCAAATCGTCAACGTATCCATTCAACTATCATCATGGAAACAAAAAATGTTAACTTTAGGGGGTAGATTGATATTGGCAAAATCGCTACTCAATGCTATACCGAATTATTTTATGCAATGTTTTAGGTTACTCAAATGGCTAATCAAAGAACTAAATAAAATTACGAGAAACTTCTTATGGCGAGGAGACAAAAATTGTCTAGGAGGGCATTGCCTAGTTAGTTGGGAACGCACATGCCTCCCGAAAGAAAATGGGAGTGTGGGCTTGATAAATCTCGAAACTCATAATGATGCTCTCCTTTTGAAATGGTTATGGAAACTAAACAATAACCCCAACGACATGTGGGCCTCGACCATGAGAGATATCTACGGCACGACGTCCACAAACGAACTTCCAAACATAAATCAAAACTACATCTCTTTTTTCATAAGAGATCTACTAACCATCATGCCACAGTTCTCAGCGTCGTGCCAGAACAATCAGGAAACAAATCAAATAGAATGGAGATGGACCAGAGACAAATCGTTCTCTACTGCATCTGCATACAATTTCCTGAGAAATTCCGGGGTAACATCGAGATGGAACAAACAACTATGGAAGATAAAGGCTCCCTTGAAGGTAAAATTCTTTGGTTGGTTGGCGATGCATGCCAGAATATTGACTGCCGACAATCTGGAAAAACGCAACTGGCCAAACAATCCGATATGCCCCAACTGCAATCAGGTTCAGGAGACCTCGGATCACCTACTGGCAGCATGCCCGTATGTTAGAACCATTTTGTCAGGGATTCGACAATACTTGCATATCGCCATTTGGGTAAAGAATTGTATATAAATATCTTGTATTCAACATAATACTACCTTGAATCACTCAATATCATGTAAAGAATTGTATCATGCATTTAACATATGGTATCTTATACTTAGCATAATAATATTTTATAAAAATATTTTGCGCTCTTGGACATGTGTCAAAAATGCATGTTCTTTCACATGAAGAGAATACGTTGATGCATTTTTCGACATAACCTAGTGCGTCGTGAATCTTATTTTTCTATGTTGCACATATACGATTATGAGTAGCGTATGCGATGTGATACATATACGTTGATACGATAATTTTTCAAATGATATGATACAGATACAACGATACGAGCACAATCTATTTTTTTGAATTATACGAGCAACATAGTTGATTTATTTTCCTAACTAATTTGTGGTCCGCCATACACCGAGTAAATCTAAAAGGTACGTTGTCCGATACACGAAAAAATGTTGTTGTAATAGATACGTCACAAGTAGATTCTTTATACGCCATCACTATGTATTCAACTTAGTACAATAGCGAAAATAAAAACCGGAACACAATACTGTAATAAATTAAGTACCGGTGCTATATTACCTCTATAACGCGCAATAGCAGAAATCATATGTACATTACAATCAAAACGTTCCGGACCGCTATATCACACCACAAAACATTAATTTTAACCTCTAATATTTTATATCAAGTGCCCACATAATAAATATTGTATTAGATGTTTTAAGTAATTCGAACATAATAAGTTTTGTTATGACAAACGAGGATCAAATATACTAACAAAAACAATTAAAATTAAAATCCGTGCTTAGTATTACTCGACAAATCGATGTTTATTATTAGCGTATTTAAACATAGGCCAAATTTCATATGTACCCTTACAAAATCCAATAATTTCACGTATACCCTTGCAAAACGTGAAATATCATGAATACCCCTACAAAAATACTAAAATTTCATGGATGTCCTTTTTGTTAGATTTCGGTTAATTATTCGTTAAGATTATCACTAATTTTTGTTTTTCCGATTTTACTCTCTATGTAAATATGGAATAATTTTTATCTTGGAAAAATCGAAAAAGCACCAATAATTAGCGATAATTTTAAGAAATAGTTAATCGAAATCTAACAAAAATGGCATATGTGAAATTTTAGTAGTTACGTAGGGGTATTCATGATATTTCACGTTTTATAGGGGTATACGTGAAATTGTAAGGTTTTGTAGGGGTACATATGAAATTTTGCCTTAAACATAATTGATAAAACTTAAAATTTAATTTATGGTATTGTAAAAGAGTTTTATTTAATATTTGTATCTTATAAATATAAGCATGTTCTTGTGAAAAATAAATAGTATAATATTTTTCTATTGACACCTACTAAATTGGATCAATAGGATTTACAACATTATCCACTCAATTACAGAAATTATGAATTATTGGCTAAATGATATAATTTGTAGAAGATTTTATTATTTAAAATTTAAAATTTGATTATAAAATATATTATCTTTGCATCACAATAAACACTAATTTTGAATGTAAATTATTTTTCAAAAAAATTATTTTGAAAAAATAGAATAAGATTACCGGAGTTTTTCCGGTTATGAATCCATGAATAAATTCATGGATCCATGAACATAAATAATAATTTGCATGCACCTCCTAGAATTCTACCCAGACAAATTGCAGAGTAGTATCAATGGTCTTTTCCTTATGCTCTCCCCCCACCAGCTCTTATACCAAAGATTCACTTGTGCACGCGACGTCTCGACTTCGTTTACCTTCTCCCTTTTTCTTCTTCTTTCTTCTTCTTCTTCTTCTACCTCTTCCTCGCCCTAGCCGCCTCATCACATCTCTTTATATATCAACATATTTCTCCATTTAAATCCACTTTTTTAGCTCTTTTATCCCACTGAAATTCTTTCCGTTGATTGATCTTTTGTAATTATGGATCAAAGGAGGGATAGTAGAGAGTATTTGAGAGCTCTCGAAGAGGAGAGAATAAAAATAGAGATTTTTCAGAGAGAGCTTCCTCTTAGTCTCCAGCTTGTTAACGAAAGTACGCTTATTTTCTTTTTGAATTATTTACATGCATTTCTTTCCAATTCTAATTTGGTACGAGTCTGATTTGGGTTTTCCTTTTTCAATAAATAAACTTGTTTGGTAAGATTTTTTTTGTTCCTTTTCTCTTGTTTGTAGCGATTGAGAATCTGAAAAAACAAATAGATAAGCCGGAGCAACCTGGGTATGATCTCATTTCGATAAATCTAAACCTGTCTACCTCTGAAAATGAAGAGGAAATTCAAGATAAACCTGACAAGAAGAAAGATTGGTCCCCAACGCTTCAATTGTGGAATCAAGAACCAGATGTAACTCAAACAATGGTTAGCACTGATTGATGTATTATCGATTAGCACCTCGAATCATTTTGAATTACTAACTTCATTTCAGACTATTGGTTTTGTAAATAAGTTGAAAATTATCTTTGTAATTTTAGGATCAGGGAGAGAAACTTAATGCGATAGATACGACGAGATGCACGAATACGGAAGCATTTCATAGTGTTGAAGAAGATGATTCAAGCTCAAAAGAGAGAGAAAAAAAGGACAACAAATCTGAGGACAATAGAAAGTCAAGGAGGTGCTGGTCTCCTGACCTCCATCGCCATTTTGTGCAAGCACTCGATCAGCTCGGCGGGCCCCATGGTTGGTTTCTGATATAAAATATATTTTCATGAAATTAAGCACTAGATAACTAGTTGAAAATATTTTTGTCATGCTTAAACTCATAAATCGTGCATAATATTATGTTTAACATGAATGAGCTAACTTTTAAAATTATATTTTGCTTTCTTTTTATCATTGATCTCCAATCAAAGTTGGCAAATTTCTGATGGAGACTTCTCGATCTTTTCGAGTAACATGACAAATCATAATCAATTATTGCCTTGCCCTAGTTGATCGGGCCGAATTATGTTCATTACATAAAGATATTTACTCTTTATGCATTTATCTGAACACTTAATTTAGACAAATCATTAAATACTTTTATCTATTCTAACTCTCTAATATTGATTTACTAAGTTAAGACCAAAATCGTTTTGTTACAGTGGCAACTCCAAAGCAAATACGAGACATAATGAAGGTCGAGGGCCTCACGAACGATGAAGTCAAGAGTCATTTACAGGTATGCATGATCATAATATATGCCACTTTGATTCTCTTTTTGCGTATCAATCTTGGTTCTTTTTAGATCTATTTTTTCACAAAAGAAGCTAAGAGTCTAGTTAGATCTATATAAGACAAATTCTGCGCATGGTTTTTAAGCACTGAATCAGATTTCTTGGAATATTCTCACCTCTCACCAATAGGATCTCTGTCACCTTTGTGATTTTGCACTATTTTATCATTTCTTTCTTTGATTTTGAGGACAACATAATCTTCTTTTCTTATAACAAGTGCAAATTGACAAATTTAATTTCGTGTTTGATTCTAAAATATTTAATGTTGAAAAGGACTTGCTCAATTTGAGCAAAAGATTGAGCAAAAGAAGGGTTTTAAATCAACTTTCTAGAAGTAAACATACTAGATCATGCTTGTTAACAACTCAATAACTTCATATTTTATTAATAGTATCACACGGTTAGATGATAATAGTAATAGGATATGATTATTTGAAAATCTTTATGTTTGAAATATAATTGGAATTTAGTGAATCTATTTTACCACATACCGCAAAATCAAAATAGCCTTTCTTTTGTAGATTATATCCAATTTTGAGTAGGGATGTCAATGGGTCGGGTTCGGGTTGGATATAGGCTCACCATACCCATACTCGACCCGTTTAGCACCCGCGGGTTTTCGGATTACCCATGGGAAATTTTACCCATACCTAAATATATACAAAAACTTTAAAATATATAACGAAAAATATATTTTTCAAGTTAAAATAACATCACGTAACATAATAGTATCACAAAATACACAACAAATATTTTTAAGCAGAAATTGTATAATAAAACTAAAATTGGTACAAACGTGAAATAGCAGTAAAAAACAAATAAACAAACAGAAATCTAGGAGCTTATTTATTTTAGTTTTATTTACTAAACAAATAGAAAAAATAAAAATAAACCGTATATAAAAAACAGTAGAAAAAATAGATTAAAACCATTAAAAAAATATTACAATATTAATATAACTAGGGTTATTAAGAACCGGGTTCGGGTCGGGTATATCCACGGGTGGGGTACGACCTCACCCATACCCGTACCTGTGCCGGGTATTATTAATCGGATAATACCCGACCCGCGGGTAGGCTTAATCGGATATTACCCGACCTGCCCGGGTCGGATACCCGTCGGGCACGGGTATTACCCAACCCCATTGACATCCCTAATTTTGAGTATTCCTGCATGTCTCCACAGGCTCGCACTAATTGGTGTGTTGACAATTAGTGGTAAATCAAAGAAACAAGACAAACATGTGTGAAACTATGTTCTTTTATTTGTTAAATCAGATCCATATACTTATTTAACACCTACTCATGTGTTAAAACCGGATCCATTTACTCATTTATCACCCCCTCATTTAACACTAAATATCACAGTGCCACCTCATCAATACAATGAGGGGATTGCATTTGTAAGGAGGCATATCACCGCTCTTCCAAGCTACTCTTATAATCTATAATTCATTTAGAATGACCTTTTTACCCATTTGCTAATTTAACCATATAATGCAGTAAAATATCACGAAACTATTTTTCTAAATTTTTAACCTTTAGTTTCGATGTACCGTAGCCTAATTATAAATGCAACAATGTTAGTTTCTAACATTTTATTGAAAATTTACAGAAATACCGACTTCATGTAAAAAAGCCGAGCTCAAAAATGACAGATCGAGACAACAGCAATAACCATTCTCCCACACGAGCTCCACAATTTGTACTTGTAGGAGCGTGGGTCCCACCTCAAGACTGTACCGGCAGTGAAGATAGTACCGGTCCAACAAATATAATGTACCCTTCAATTGTATCACTTCCTTCTCATCTCATACTTACTAATCAGGAGAGAAAGCGACATTTCAACGGATCCCCGAGAGGACCACTGGAGAAGAGACCAACTGGAGATCATCATGATGGTGCCGCAATATCTAACTCTTCACAAACAACAAATGCCTTACCTAACTTGTCACTCTAGGTAAATTGCACTTAAAGGCACTCAACTTCTGTTTTAATTCATTTTGGTCCCTTTTTTTTCTAAAAACATTTATAAGCTTTGTATTTGAAAGCAAAACCTGTTTGAAGAAAAAATCAATCGACCAAAATGAAGTTTTTTACTAGTTTGAGTGACTGGTTGTGCATTTTGCCATTTCCCCTCCTAGTTTGTTTTTATATTTTTCGATAACATAATATCTGACATGGTGCTAGCAAGTCTTTTATATATAGTTACAAGTTTGCTGTATAACAAAATAGTGATTTGCATTGGATCGAGTTAGATTTAAGTTTAATTTACAACACATGTTTCTAATCTCTGTGAAAAAAAAAACCATTTTTGTTTGATTGTGTGGTAGTTTTTTTTTTTTTTTTTTTTTTGTTTAAAAAATTCCTTGTATAGTTAAACCATTTGTACATGTATTGAGTGAATAAAGATTGTAAACATTATTGGAATAAATTGAGGAGTTTTTCAGTTTTGAGTTCAAAGTTAGATCGTTTAAATTACGCGTTATCTTTTAGGGTTTGTTTGGGTGAGTATGTGATCTCTAGTTTAGTGTCGGATAGTAAAAGTTCCCCAAAATTTCACCAGTACATGTTCGGATGTTATTAAGGAATTGATTGAGGAATTTAGAGTTTTTTTGTATATATAAATGTCAAAACCAAAAACTTAATTTTTTTGCTAGTTTTTTTGCAGGAACTTTCTGGGAACTAGTGAAATCAATATTTTATTATGATAAAATACTCAACATGATAAGTATATTATTAAATAATTCTGATAAACTTTAAATATATTATAATATCATATAATATAATATAATATAATATAATAATAATACATTAAATTATATTATAGTATGTTGTATATATTATATTATATTAAATTAAATTAAATTATATTATATCACACTATATCATATTATCTTATATTATTATATTATATTATATTACATTATGTTATATAACATATTTTTTGAATATATTACATAACATCACATTATATCGTATTATATTATGGTATGTTATGTTATATTATATTACGTTACATTGCATGACATTATATTATATTAAATTATACTTTATTATTACATGATATGATATTATATTATATTATATTATATTATGTAAATAAAATAATACATGTACATTTTTTAGAACAATATTTTCACACAATTTGTTAAATTACATCCAAACATAACATTGTATGAATTACTAAACTTTTATATCCTATAAGATTTCATTTTTCACAATTGTAGTTCCAGAAATTAATCATCCTATATTATATAGAAAAAACTAGTGCATTCAAACAAGCCCTAGTTTTGACAGGTTTGAATTTGAAAGGAAATTGATAGTTATTTATGTAACTTGGTTTAGTATACAAGTTAAGCATATCCAAACAGCATAGCATATTCTTTTTGTATTCACACGCTTGCTCCGTATTCATTGGCTACATTGGCTATTTTCACTACTTGACCACCTCATCTATGAACAATCCAATAAAAATATGTAGATCTACTAGTAAACAAAAATCAAACGGAAAATTGAGATCCTTCAAACATTCCAAATGGAACCAATAGAAGGATAGTTCTGAATCAAGTCGCAATCATAAAAGGGTTAAATTATTTGTTTACTTCTTTAGGATAGGGTCATTATTTTAATTTGCTTACTACGTGATAAAGATAAGGTTTAATATTAGGTGAATCCATAGCTGCATTATCAAAGATTAGGTACTAGTGCACTTGGTTTATAGTTTAAGCAAAGTTTATTCAAGATAACATTATTTTTTACCAAATACATATAGATCACTATATTGTAAAAAATGAAGCTATTAAATCTGTTAAAATAAGTTTTACATTATAGCATTTTGTATGTGCAAGTTCAGTCTAATTAACCAATAAATATCATAAATGAATAATTTTGACAAATACATCCGTGAGCCATAATAAGAGTGACTCGCAATTCGAATGAGCTGAACTCAAATGAGCCGAAACCTGAAATCGAGTAACCAGAAAACTGAAACTTATTGACTTTCTGATATATCAGGAAATTATCCGCCCGAATTCAACGCAAACTGTACTATTCATTTAACAAATATTTATTTCTTTCCGTTAGTAGTTTATTTGATATTAAAAATTAATATATATACTAAAATTTAAATAGACAATAATAGCAACATATTAAAACTTAACATCATGAACAATGTTACCAAATATAAAAAAGATAAATATTGCTAAAAAGAGTATATTAACATTATAGTATTGTCACGCACGAACGAACGCGCACACACACACGCATGCATGCTTCATTTTTTATATTTTTGCCAATTTTTTTTCAAAACAATAAAAGTTTAGTTGTGTTAGTCTTTAATTGCGGAGTTTTTTTTTCAGGAAAACATGAAAATTGAGTTTTTGCTCATCTTAGACTTAAATTTTGGCATTTCTTTTCAGAAAAATAAGAATATTGATTTTTTAAGGTGTTAGACTTTATTTTTGCATTTTATTACAATTTTTGAAAAAAAAATGTTCTTTTGTTAGTTTGTATTTACAGAGTTTTTTGACAAAAATATTAAAATTGAGTATTTTGCTTATCTTATACTTAAATTTTGGTCTTTTTTTTATAAAATAAGAGACTTGATTTTCTTGAAGGTGTTAAGACTTCACTTTTTTATATTATTGCGATTGTTTTTAAAAAAATAGAAATTTGCTTCGTGTTAGTCTTCAATTACAAAGTATTTTTTTTTCAGAACAACGAGAAAATTGAGCATATGTGAATTTGTTTTTTTAGAAAATTGTGTGAATTGATTTTCTTGTTGGTGCCAGACTTCACTTCTTGAGTTTTTGCGAAATAAAAAATATATATATTTGCTGGTGTTATTGTTTAATTACGGAATATTTTGAGGAAAACATGAAATTTGAGTATTTTGCTTGTTTTAGACATCTTTTTGGAATTTTAAGAAAAATATTAATTGTTTTTTTTGTAGGTGCTAGACTTCATTTTTGCAAATTTTTGCAAATTTTTTTTCATAAAAATAGAAATTTGTTTCTCCAAGTGTTCAATTACGGAGTTTTTTTTGGGAAACGTGAACTTTGAGTATTTTTGCTTTTGTTAAACTTCATTTTAACATGTTTTAGAAAAAAATAGGTTGATTAATTTTTGTGGAGTCTTAGAGTTCACTTTTTGTATTTTTTACATATTTGTTTGCACAAAAAATAGAAATTTACATATGTGAGTGTTCAATACGAAGTTTTTTGAGGAAAATATGAAAATTAAGTATTTTGTTTTTGTTGTACTTAACTTTTGGCATTTTTTTTTAAGAAAAATAGAATAATTGATTTTTTTATGGTATTAGTTAGACTTTACTTTTTGTATTTTTGGGAAATTTTTGAAAAAAATAGAAAAATTTATGGTGTTATTCTTCAATTAAGGATTTTTTTGAGAAAAACACGAAATTTGAGTATTTCCTCATGTTATACCTACATTTTGGCATTTTTGAAAAATAAGATACGTGGTTTTTTAAGGTGTTAACATTCACTTGTTGCATTTTTTGAATTTCGAATTTTGTTTTTAAAAAAAATACAAATTTGCATTGTTGGAAATATATGATCATTATTTTAAATTACAGAGTTTTTTTTGAGGAACACAATAAAATTGACTGTTTTGCTCATTTTGGCATTTGTAGAAATATATTTCATTGATTTTTTAAGGTGTGTGACTTTAATTTTTGTATTTTACAATTTTTTAAAAAAAATACAAATTTGTTGGTGCTAGTCTTCGCTTACAATTTTTTTTTTGGGTAAAACATGAAAATTGAATATTCTTGTCGTTTTACACATTAGTTGGTATTTTGAGAAAAAAAAATGAATTGATATTTGTTAGGGTTAGACTCCGCTTTATGGATTTTTTGCGAAATAAAAAAATAATAGAAATTTACTCGTGTTAGTCTTCAATAAAACATGAAAATTGATTATTTTGTTCTTGTTAGACTTTGATTTTGACATTATTTTAAAAATATAATAATTGATTTTGTGTAGGTGTTATATTTCAATTTTTATTAAATTTTGGAAAAAAATATGAATAGTTTTTTTTTACGGAGTATTCTTGTTATATTAAATTTGCATGTGTTAGTCTTCAATTACAGGGTATTTTTTTTTTTATGAAATCACAAAACATGAGTAGTTTGCTTTTGTTGGCTTTTAATTTTAGTATTTTTGTAGAAAATTAGATAATTGATTTTTTTAAAATGTTAATTTTTTTTTTTGTATTTTTGCGAATCTTTTTGAGTTAGTTCTTAATTACGGATTTTTTTAAATTGAGAATTAATAGAGATGGGAACACATGATATATATAAATATAAAATATGATGAGCACACAATAAAATATAAAAAAGTTAGTCACACCTCCTGATTTGTAATATTTCTTATATTTTTATCATATTTTATGGAGATATACACGCAATTTAATTTTTACGTGATCAATTTTTTTAAAGATACCAATGAAATTATTGCAAGTTGAATCGGCAAAAAATTTCGTTGCTCGATGTTCGTTCGAACTCGTCTCGACGACAGTTCGAAACAATCTCATTCGAAAACTGATTCGAACAAACTTGAACCGAACCGAACCAATTCGAATCAAATTCGAGCCGAACTCGAGCTAGGTCAGTTCGAGCTAGTTCAAATTCGATATTTTTACGTACAATAAATTCAAAACGACACGATTTTTTTCGAACTTGGTCGAGACAGCTCGAGTTCGATCCGAGCCGATCTAGCTCGAACCAGGCTCGAGCCGAGTTCGAGTTCAAAAACCCAACTAAAACTTATATTTCGAGCCGAGCTAGTTCAAACATGAATCGATCGAGTTCGAGCTGAGCTTCGTTTGAACCAGTTGTCAGCCTTGATGGAAAATTTGAGTATGTCTACGGAGGCTTTAGAGACAGAATTTGTGCCCGTAATGATTGCAATAGGAGATGCTCTTGTCAATTTAGGAGGAACAAAATTTCGGCAGGAAATCATTTAGGAGTTCTTTATGCAAAGGTTCTTCAACATAAAGGCATCTAATTCCTTTAATTTATGAAAGAAATCTTGTTTCATTATTATTGATAAACAATACAGCTGGCTCGCCCATAATATTCCGAGACGTGGCAAGAAGAGAGATAACAGTGGCTCGGGTAGGGGTGGGCAAATGGTTTGGTTTATTTGGGAACCGAACCGAACCGGTCGAATTCGGTTTAATCGGTTCGGTTTTTCGGTTCATTCGGTTCGGTTCGGTTCAAAAATTGATATTATTCGGTTTATTCGGTTCGGTTCGGTTTTGATATTTTTAAAACCGATTAAACCGAACCGACCGAATTAGTATTATTTTTCATGTTTTTATTATGTATATTTAAAAAAATTAATATTTCATATTGTAAAATTATAAATAATATAATTATATTTTATATGATTTGTTTTTATATTTTTTTTGCTAAATATAATTTGAATTTTATCGTTATAAAGTTTCTTATTCGGTTCAACCGAACAAACCGAATAAGAAATTCGGTTTAATCGGTTCGGTTTTAAATCGGTTCAAATTTTATTCGGTTCGGTTCGGTTTGATTCGGTTTGGTCTTAATCGGTTCGGTTCGGTTCAACCGAATGCCCACCCCTAGGCTCGGGTAGCGTCTCTGTCCGTGAACGGTCACTTGACTTCTCATAATTTCTTTGTTGTAATATTTCGATATTTGATGCCAAATAAGTAGATAGTAAATTGTAATTTTATTTGAGTACGCGTTCACGAATAATTAATAAATAAATAAATTTAATTTAACACATAAAAATATAATTTTATATATGTTTTTATTGCATATGTTTATTTTCCTGTTTATTGTTAACACATTAATGTTTCGGAAAAAATAAAATAAAAACAAGTATATATATATTTTTTGGACGAAGAAAACAAACTCACAAATATGAAAGTTACGGAGAAATATGCTAATTGTATTTAATCGGGATTTGATATGATGTTTCTCAAACTTCAAAAAACATTCATAATGTTATAATTAATGATATCATCGTTCAATTAGATGGATTGATAAGCATTCATAATGTTATCATTAATGATATGAACATTCAATTAGATGTGCTGATAAGCATTCATAATGTTATCATTAATGATATCATCATTTCATTTGATGGGTTGATTAACATCTTTAATGAACACAGTTAACGATTTAATTAACTATTTAATTTATTTGATATGTTAATTCACATTTATTAATGTTAACAAACTAAATTATTTGACGTGTCAATTAAAAACTTTTAATTGAATTAATTAGAAATATTAATCAACTCACATAATTGAATGATAATGTCATCGATGATGGTATAGAGTTATGAAGACATGATATAATTTTCTTATTAAATATAAATTGTTTTCAATATATTCATCCTTAATGTACTACTTCTAATATTTAATTAAAATTTGTTTTTTTTTGAAGGAGGTTCGACAATGTGTCGAGACCTCGAATATATTAGATCAAAGAAATGAAATGAAAGAGAAAATTTGAGGAGAATATATAAGACAATATTGTTATTTTTTTTTTGAAGAGAATCCTAGGCCACGAATCGTGATAATTATAGGTTTTTTTTTTTTATATTGATGCCGCCAGGATTCGAACCCACAACCTCTACAACATGAGAGTTTATTGTGGTGAGCACTCAACCATCTAGGCTATGAGACCATTGGCATAATTAAAATTTGTTGAGGTGGCATTATTTTTTTTTATTCTTTTCTCATTTTTTTACCTTGTAATTTAAGTTGAACACCACATTCCAGGTTATTGTAAAAACTTTTCTTTATTTATATATCTAAAAGGCTTCTGCTTTTCTTCAAAAACAATATAATTGTTTTTTTCATCTCTTTGTACATTACATTTATATAATGTTTGAGATCATTTCTTCTCCGATTAAACCGGATTCTTCTCGATAAATCAAGATCTACTTCTAAAAAGATATGACTACTCAAATCAATTGAATGATTAATGAGTAACATACTCCATACTTTTCAATTTGATCTCTTCAAGAAAGATATTCGAAAGGAATTAAGTACTGTTCAGTCCATATCTCAATCAAGTTTTTGTTGTTGTTGATAAAATCCACAAAATAATGATTACGGATTATTCATTTAATTTGGATGATCTTGATATCTCAGTAGAGATCCTCATGATTTACGAAATATGAGAAGTTTGTTACAATAATTAAATAATTAAATGAACCTAGTATGACACGCAAATTGAGTCTCATTCGCATCAATGAATAGAAGATCACCAAATCTTCTTCATTTTGTTAAGTCAATAGGTTCTGGTCCAGTTGGTTGGGCGTGAGTCGGGATGTTCAAACGGTTCGGTTTATTCGGATACCGAACCGAACCGGTCAAATTCGGTTTTTCGGTTTATTTGGTTCGGTTCGGTTCAAAAAATGATATTGTTCGGTTTATTCGGTTTGGTTCGGTTTTGATGTGATGAAAACCGGTTAAACCGGTTAAATTTTTTTCGTAATTTTTAATATAATAATGTTAAAATATAAAAAAATAATATAATTATATTTTATAATATGTATTTATATTTTTTGATAAATAAACTATATTTTTTTGATAAATTTATTTTTATTTTAAAGTTATGTTGTTTCTTATTTGGTTCAACCAAATAAACCGAATAAGAATTCGGTTTATTCGGTTCTTAATCGGTTGAAAGTTAAAACGGTTCGGTTCGGTTTGAATTTAGTTCGGTTCGGTTTAAATTGGTTTGGCCTTATTCGGTTCGATTTGAACCGAATCGACCGAATGAACATCCCTAGGCGTGCGACACAAGAAATCTTATGTTGTGAGAGATTGTGAGTTCGAGTTTAATTAAGACCAATAAATGAAGGATCACCGAACATTCTTCATTTACTCATTTTTTTTTTAATATGACACATAAATAAACTTATCATATCGGGAGAAACTTAAAAATTAATATACATATGATGTATAAAAAGATCATGATTATTATAATAAATTCGTTACAATAAAAAAGAAGAAAATATGAGATCTTGTGAGACCACCTACCGATACGGAAGAAAGGCTCGACCACAAATTCCCCGAGTATCGCTCCCTCATCGGCTAGGCACAATCGAGAAGACAAAGAAACGGATATTGCCATGGGGAGTGGCCATGGAGAAGACTAAACCGGACAAGAGAGATCACATGAGGGGATAGGAGTAGGAGGCACTGCTAATTTTGCCATAGGCTCCATTTAATCATGCAAATTTTCAAAATTAAGAACAACGACATTTTTGTGACTTCGAAATTCTAGATTTTGATAATCTGGTATTGCTATATTCCGATATTCTTCAAAACAATTTAATGTTTTCTTGTGTAAAATAAAAGTTCATCAGATAGTCAAATATATTTTTTTCAAATAAAGGAGGAGTTTCAAACTTCATTTTTTTCACTATTAATATTAATTATTTTTAGAAGCTGTTATTCAGGATCTGATATTTGTTCGAAGCGGAATTATAATTAGGGGCGTACATGAGTTGGACTAGACAGTTTTTTATCGAAATTATAACCGAATCCAATTAAAACAATTTTTTATTTTTTCAATCCATTCCAACGCATGATCTTTACAAAAAAAATTCGAACTCATCTTGTTGGACGGGTTGGGCATTTTGGACGGATTGACCAGATTTTTTTTTTAAAGTATATATAACTATTATATTATTGCGATCTATGTTGATCAAAATATACAAACGAAAATTAATTATTAATCAAAATAAGTTTATAATTAAATTACAATATTTATTACAAAATATATATAACTATATATATAACTAATAAATTACAAACTATATATATATATCTAAAGTCTCAACTCTTAACACAAGCCACTAATATTTCACACCATTTTTACATACGTACATCAATTTATCTCTTTACACACAATAAACGTTTAAAACATAAGCAAGTGAAACTAACATGCATATATATATATATATATATATATATATATATATATATATATATATATATATATATATATATATATCAATCTGTGATCAAAACATTAATAAAAATTTATCATTCTTGATTAGTGCTTAGTTCCTTTATTAAAACCAATGAACTTCTCTTCTTGGCCTTCTTCTTCTTTTTCATCATCATATTTCAAATTATGGCTTGTTTTAGCATCATACATAGTAGAATCATGGTGATCGTTAGGGATATGATTAGTATTAATACCTTCATGTTCTTGAACAGGACGAGGAAATGGTATAACACCATTCAAGGGCATTGAACTCGGCGGCTTAGTTTGTCTTTGAGTACCGTCTTTCAAAACCTTCTCTCCATTTACATATGCTCCATCAGTACCATTTCTGTTTTTTTGATCTTGCGAAACCTTTTCACCATTGGCGTAAAGAGGGCTGTTGTGTATGCTCTTTGGTTTTTGATCATCTTCTTTGTTGTGCTCCCATGAAGACACCGGAGAAATTTCATTTGGATGTTCGGGTCCATCTTCTTCGTCGCGGCACCCGCAACATAGGAATTCCTTTATACACATTTTTAATGAACTAATTCTTCACTTTCGTCTCTCCTTAGTTTCTCACTTTATGGGTTAGATCATTTTAACAAAGAGATGATTAATTAAGAATAAAGCTAACATTTTAGTGGTCCTCGAGTATTTATTCTAGGTCTCCCAATTAACGAAAAAAGATATTATTCGAGCTTTATACCTCTCGAATTGCTTCTACTATTTGATTTGGACAACCAACATTACAAGTTACAACGTGTAAATATGGTAAGTATCTGGGTTATTCCCAGTTCAATTGATTTTCTGTTTCCCCGAATGCTATTTCTCAAAATATAGTAGCCCTTTCAAACAGTCTGGAAAAGAAAAGTATAGTCTCGTTTAATATCCACTCAATTTATTGATGATTTGAAAATGATAAATAAATAAATTAAATGTTAAGTTACGTGTCATTAGTACTACATATTATACCATGATAGGTTGATTTATTGTCCATAAATAAAATCTTGAACATTTATTTATTTGAACTTGAAATGATATGAATATATCAGAAACTTAAAATGTATATGTAAAAAAGAAATTTACATTCAAGAACGTAATGATAAAGTCAAATGTGCATGTTGTAAATATAGTAATCCCGAAGAACTATGTGTTATTTGTTGAACATTAAAATTTAAAAACACTTCAAGCGTAGTTGACATTTTATTATAAATATACAAATCCTTGAGAGAGAAGAGAAATAAATGACTAATATAGTCAAATATGGGAAAACAATTCAAGATATGATATATCCTGGACGTTCAAATAACTTCACAAGGCATTATCAATAATTTATGTCTACTTCAAGAGGAAAGAAATAAAACTGAAAAAATAAGAAATTATATGCATCATCAAATTATATTCTCGAAGAAGTAAATATGAACTATGAGTTCATAAATTAATTATTTGCAACAAGTTGCAAATACATGATTTGATGCAAGAATTTCTAGTATAAAATGTTCATTTTTGTACAATATTATTGGATAATTTTAAATTTGCTATACGCCGAAGCGTGGTCGATCAATCGGTTCCAACAATATAAATCAAAGAAATAAGCAATAATTAAATCAATTGAAAGGTGTCGACAAATAAAAAGTATTGGCCAAAACTAAAATTCACATAAGAATGTGAAATTTATGGATATGTTGTTAAGATTTCGGACAACCTTATTGCATAACGGAACTTACCCGAACCCCTAAAATCGTGAATATGTATATTGCTAATTAGATACGAAGGAACAGTTTCAACGTTATACCTCATATTCCGTTTGGATCTGGTGAAGAGGACAAGGTAGATCACTTCTACGATGCTCTAAATCGGCACCACACTCTCGAGGTATCCACACGCGAATCGTACGGATTGTATGTAAAGATTTTCAATGCTAGTCGGACTCTTCTCCCCTTCAGAAAATCAGCTTTCTTCTCTTTTCTCTCTCTAATCTGCCAAAAGTTCACTCTTTTCTTTCTCACAAAGAAAATTATTTTCTCTTATTTTTTCTCTCTATCTTTTAAAATATTGAGAAGTATAAAGTATGTACTAAAAAGATTAGTGAATCAAGTTTCTATGAGGAGATTCAGTGTGTATTTATAATCAAGTGGAAAACTCTTAGAATTCCAAAATCTTTTTATTTCTCCAAATGAATTAAATTATGACTATTAATATCATGCATGCAATATCTAATAGTCACATGATTAATTAAATTATGAATATTAATACCATGCTTGTAGCATCTAAGCTCACAACTCTTCATCTTAACCAAATTTTTCTGTGTTTCAATCCGAGTTTGTCTTTGCGTGTGAGTATATAGGTTTATTTATTATTGGCAACATATTAAATATGCATTTAACTATGTAAATCATAATTTGCCTCTAGCAAGGTATTATGACTGTCCAAATTAAATAAATGATTTGTGATCATAATCTATTTATCAAATAGACAAGTAACTAGTTTCTTTTGTTCATGCAATATTTGTTGATCGAAGACATGGTAAATTGTCATCCTTTCTAAATCAACTTAACTCTTTTTCGATCAAGGATTAGATTGAATATTTAATCTAAATTAACAACACATGTTAATCCTATTGAGAGTAGCCACGGATTTTCTTCAATCCTAATTCCCCAGGGATCCTAAGATATATCTCTTTCATTATGTGAAAGGAACAAATTATATTTTAGTTATTCACATCCTTCATCATACTTCATGTAATACTCAATAATGATTTTATGATTATCCGGTTAAAGATAATGAAGAAACATATCTAAGTACCACAATTCACATATAAGGAATCCAATGATAACTTCTGATTGAAGAACTAAAACACTATTTTTATTACTATTATTATTTTATTGTCATTATAATAATACTAATAATAATTGTTGTTGTTTTGTTGTTGTTATTATTATTATGATTATGATTATTATGATTAATATTTAATAATAATAATATTAATAAATTATTATAATAATAATAATAATAATAACAATTAATATTATTATTATTATTATTATTTGTATTATTACTATCATTATTTTTGTACTATTATTACTATTGTCATTATTAATGTTGCTATTATTATTATTATTATTATTATTATTATTATTGTTGTTGTTGTTGTTGTTGTTGTTGTTGTTGTTGTTGTTATTATTATTATTTATTTTATTTTATTACTATTATGAAAATTCTGATAATAATTGTTGTCGTTGTTGTTTTTGTTTTTGTTATTATTATTATTATTATTATTATTATTATTATTATTATTATTATTATTATTATTATTATTATTATTTTATTCTTATGATTATATTATTATTACCATTGTTGTTATTAATGATATTAATTTTGTTGTTGTTGTTGTTGTTATTTTTTTTATTATTAGTATTATTATTATTATTATTATATTCTAAATAAATAAATTCCACTCAATATTTTTTAGAAACATATTTAATTAATTAGTTGAGTTTTGATATCAAGCTACCGCACCGCCAAATAAATTCCACTCAATAAATAAATAAATTCCACTAAATATCGTATTCTTGAATTTTTAAGAATCGTCGTATCTCCGTATTCGTATCATATCGGATACGATACACGTACCCGTATCCGTGCAACATAGCTCGTCGCCAAACACCACCTTGAGGTATAACATGTTAAAGCAATACATCATCCAAAAGCTAAAAAAATAAGGTTCATAAAATATAACATGAAGTTATAATAAGATAAATTCAAGTTCTTACAAAAACTTAACAAACAAACATACATCGATTTATTCATGGCCTAATTTAATATAGAAAGATGGCCAAACTTCTCCGGATAACCTGCTAGGTTGGCTCCCTTGCCCAAAAAAATCTACAATGAATAATACTACTAGACAAATCTCTCTACATCTGGTATGGCGTTGTCTCCAACCCGAAACCGAAGGCGTAGAGGGGGTCATAGTGGGTATCGTTAACATTCATGGGTAACTGATCCACCGATTTGAACCAAGTCCTTGCGAGTTTGCCCGAGAAGCCATAGTCTCCAAAGAGCACTTCGGCGACTCCTTTTCCTTCCGTCCCTGGTAGCCACGCAGCAACAAACGCATCTATTTTATCAATGTATGGCTCCAAAACAAGAGGACGGCCAGAAATGAGCACCACAACACACTTCACATTGCAACACACGCTGTCGATAATACTCGGACCAGGCTGGGGAATTGTCAAATTGAGATTATCACCGAAGGTCTCGGCATATGGGACTTCTCCAATCACCACGATGGCATATGAAAACCCACCATTCTGCACAAAATCAGATGTTGGCTCTTCCGAATAAACCACCTCGGAACTACCATCAACAGTAGACTTAATTCCATCAAGGATGGTTGTTCCTGTTAATAACAAAGAGAGATTGATGTGTATTACTATTGAAATTAATGTTTTTAATATATTAATTAATAATATTATTAGGGCAGAATAATATTCAATGTATGTGTATGTAAAATAGAAGTGTCTAGAATAGGTGTCTAAAGGGGATGTCTATTAAATAAATAAGTGTCTATTAGATATAATAGAAGTATCTAGATAAACCAAGAGTTGTATTGAGAGGGTGCATGCGATCTATAAATGCAACCCATCTCATGTGTTTTTAGAGAGAAAATCTCCATAAAAATTGAGAGAAATATAATAAAGAATGAAGAAAAAAAAGAAAAAGAAATTGTGTGATGTGTGCACCCTTTGGGTGATTTGTATCAATTATCTATTGAAGAAATTCCGTCAGATTTATTTGGTGGTGTTTATCAAAACTCTACAGATTGATTCCCCTCTCACCGTGTGTGTTACTTT
The DNA here is from genome assembly GCA_946800325.1 of Luzula sylvatica. Lineage (NCBI taxonomy): Eukaryota > Viridiplantae > Streptophyta > Magnoliopsida > Poales > Juncaceae > Luzula > Luzula sylvatica. The sequence continues at coordinate 44,662,675 of OX326956.1, forward strand.
TGTCAGTATTTGTTTATTGGTATTAAATATCAATCTCCAACAACAGCCCCCCATATTCTCTCCAACATAAAAATCAACAATTAAACCCCAATAATCCCAACAAATTGGTATCAGAGCGACGGTTATCGATCGACGGTTATCTAAAGCGACGATTATCGATCGACGGTTATCTAAAGCGACGGTTATCGAGCGACGGTTATAAAAAAAAAAAAAAAAAAAAAAACGACGGTTATCGAGTTTAGTAGAAGTCGGAGAAGGAGTCACCAAGACAACCAAAGAGGTTACGTACTTGGGCTCACACGAACTTCACAACTCATTTCCGAATTATCGAGTTTAGTAGAATTCGGAGAAGGAGTCACCAAGACAACCAAAGAGGTTACGTACTTGGGCTCACACGAAATTCACAACTCATTTCCGAATTATCGAGTTTATTAGAAGTCGGAGAAGGAGTCACCAAGACAACCAAAGAGGTTACGTACTTGGGCTCACACGAACTTCACGACTCATTAGCGATTTATCGGGTTTAGTAGAAATTTGGAGTAGGAGAAGACCACGACAACCCATGGTGAACTACGATCCGGATAGGGGTTTTCAAACAGGCCCATGGTGAACTTGACTCTAAGTATTCTCCTCACTGCATCGTCAATTCGGCACATTGGAATAGTATTATCAGCGATCAAACTCGTCAGATTTCCAATAAAATACGTGTAGTCGAACGGAACCATTACCTGCACGCACATAGGAAAATATGAATTCAAAAATTAAACGAAATGGCCATCGATACAAAAATTCGAGTGGCAGGTATATATTTACTTACCATATCAATTCCTGCCAAAATACCGAGCTTGATGGATAAGTGGTAATCCGAGCCGGCAGGACTGGTAATCCTATCAAGCCCTTGCCAATCTGAGATCACGAATCCCTGTGATGCATTATAAGTAAGAAAATAAATATCAATCACAATGAAAAACTATATTGGGAAAAAACTATCAATGATAAATGAATTGATGCAAAAGTAGCATACCCTGAATTTGAGTTTGTCCTTGAGATAATCAGTAATTAGGAACTGATTGGCGTGCATTTTGAGGCCGTTCCAGCTTGTATAAGAGATCATGACAGTAGATATACCGTCGATTATAGCATTATAATAAGGAGGCATGTGAATGCTAAGCAATCCATGGAAGTCTATAATGGTGTTGTTCTCGTTGATACCCTTGTCGGTCCCTCCATCTCCCACATAATGCTTTGAGCAAGCCGCTACGTTTCTCCTGCAAGTATTCACATGGATCTCAAATTAGTAAGCTCAAGGTATATATATTCTTCTTAATTATTTATAATCATTGTATTAATTAAATTAAGATGGTACTCACGGTCCCGCAACAAAAGGAGCTCCTTTGCGAGTGTTTTCACCCTGGAAACCAGAGATTATCTTGGTCATTAATTGGACCACCTTAGGATCTTCACTGAAACTCTCATAACACCTGCCCCATCTTGGATCTCGGCATACCTGGTCAAATGCGCAACAAGAGATGTGAGATTCAAACTCCAATTACAACAAACAAAAAATAAAACAAATTGACTATCGATTACCGCAATGCAAGGTGCGAAGATGTATGGAATGCCAGTAGCTCTAACTTCTAGAGCAACGGCGGCTCCAATTTTTTCAGCAAGCACTGGATCTCTAGTAGCACCCAAGCCGACATTGTGCGGGAAGATAGTAGCCTTGTAGACATTACCGTGGCCATGGACCGCATCAATGCCATACATCATGGGGATCCCTAGTCGGGTAGAAAGAGCACCATTTTGCAAATCTGTCACCAAGTCCGCCCATTGCTGCGGCGTGGCGTTTGGTGCCGGCACACTTCCTCCCCCACTCAGTACACTCCCTACATTTGTCCAAATATTAACGTGGAAACGAAGGGACTAAGTTAAAAGGTAGTTAGGTTGATTTGTGTACCTATGAAGTAATTCTTCATGACATCAGAAGTTGCGACTGAGCGCTCGATTTGGGTCATCTGTCCAATTTCTCCTCGAGTGTCATTCGGCAAAGTAAATCGTCTATCCTCTTATTCAATGGTTGTTTCGAATCTTTATATTTCGGTGCGCCTTTCATATCTCCACATTTCGTGATCAGGCATTCTACTTTGCTTTCTACCACCATTAGAGTTGCCATTAGGCAGCAGCAAATAAGAAGGTGGTGTAACCGCTCCATCCTAATTAACTTTGTTTATCCTGAAAGTGAAATCAACAGTTAGTGTTCATGAATGAAAAACTTGATTCTCGAAAATATAGTATTCAAGAAGAAAAGAAAAAAAGAACAGAATTGGTGTGTTACCGTTACAGAGGAGAAGGAAAGAGAGCAAAGGAAGACTTGTAGAAATACAACAGAGACAGGAGATTATATAGACACGTTGAACTAGAGGTAACCATACAAAAATTTGAATGGTTAATTGCGATCACGTTGTCTGATTAAGGCCAAGGCGTTCATATTTTACTTCTTATTTTTTTCCCACGCGATCCACTCCAATCATTTTTAAATATTAAAATAACATGGATAAACTCCGCCTTCAGTCGTGGATCTGGATCTATAGACTTTTACAACAGCTAGGTGTCAATCGAGCTAGCGGGTAATAAACCGAACCCGATAGGTGCCCGCCTGAATTAGACTGGTAAAAATCTGAAAAATACCCGTGAAGTGGAAAATATACGAAAAGATTCTATGGTAAGACATTTTAATTATGATAGTTCATTTTTAAAAAATTATTTTGATAATTTGTTAATTTAATGATAATATTCAAATGTATTTGTATCAATTAATTTTAGACCAAATAATGGGCTCATTGTCCAGTCATTGGGTGGGAGACGCACAAATCATATGTTGTTAGAGATTATAAATTCAAGTCTCCTTAACATTAATGGATGGAGGACCATCCGATTTTCCCTATTTACTAAAAAAAAAATTATAGACAAAATAGAAAATATTTATCATTCATATAATTTTTTTTTTTAGTTAGTTGGAAATACCCAAATTATCTTTTTTTAAAGATTCTATCATATAGAATCAGACGAAAAATATTCAGAACTGGTTTGGATAAAATATGGGAGTCCTGATACCCGCTCCATGAATAATCAGAACTCATAGCCGAAATTACAATTGCATATTTTTTCTTAATTTAAATCATTAAAATTATTTTGTGTTTATCCTTCATAATCCTTTTATTTTATGTGTTATCCTAATACTTATATATTTGAATTACTTGTATGGTTTTGTTCTAATTTGAATATTTTGGAATTTTAATGTTTATTGATTTTGTACTTTTAAAAGAACTTATTTTGCAAACTGTGATTTTGTAATTATAATATTATGAGTCACGGAGGATCAAGAGAGGATCGTTCTTAAAAAAATGTGATCAAATAATATGGATGACTTTAAAATTTGGGATAATTTGAATATTTTAATTTTTTATTAATCTTTAAAATCTGTGATTTTTTATTTTTTTTTGGATTATTTTTTAATATTTGAGCAAAGGATAATATTTATTGAGTCGGAATCATAAACATCAAGAGACCATTGGTAAAAAAACAGTAAAAACTGTCCCTGCAGCTTCACAGAAGGTGCCTCGTTGGTAAAAGCACTGTTGTAAAATTCGATTTATGAGGTCGACTAGTCGGAAATTAATCTCTAGTCGGAAATTAATCATGCGACAAATTAAAATCATGTCCGACTTGGGCCGATTTGGTCCGTTTTTCCTCATTTTTTCTGATTTTGACCAACTAGATCCATAAATAATAATTCCCAAATCACTTTTCTTTGGGCCTTATTTTTCTGGTCCAAAATCACTTATTTTTTCTATTCTGTCTATTTTTCCCAAATCACTTATTTTTTCTACTTCTACTTTTATTTTTAATTCAAATTTGAATGTTTATTTGATTTAAGTGTTTGTTTTGTTTGATTGTTTTGATATTTATGTGAACTGAAGTATATTATTTTTGGGCATAGAATTATGATATTTATGTTCGTATGAATTTTGGATTAGTTTAGTTAGAAATTTAAATTATGGTTTTTAATTTTTTGTTGATACTAGTTCTTAATTAGTAATATGTTAAATTATTAGTCGACAAATATAATATAATATACGAAAAAATTAATGATTTGGATTACATATTCCGACTAATCTCTAACTAATTCCGACTAATCTCCGATTAATCACCAAGTCTCAAGTCTATGTTCAATCCGACCCGTTTCGACTTCTGACATTTACAATATTGGGTAAAAGTGATGTCCCTGATAATAAACATTATTAACGACCTATTAGTAAAGGGTATCAGGGACGGTATTTAGTGTACCAACGGACTGTTGATAATGCTTATCAGAGACGGTCCGTTGATAATGTTTATCAGGGATGGGGGTTGGAAATGCCACTATCAATTGTTCCTTAGTAATACTAGAAAAACCACTATTATAACTTGCCCGTTGGTAACATTCATAACTCACAATAATTATTAACATATATTTTTTATTTTCATATTTTTACATCGTTATCTACGTCTAGTTCTGGGGAATAATCGGATTACGCAATCCAATTCGACATTGTTGCACTATAATAAAAAAGATAACAAATGTTCAATAAAAACATCAAATAATTCATTACAAACTGAATAACTGGCAACATATTCATAATTCATATCATAATTCAAAATACATAAACATCTAATTAAACAAAACATAAATAAAAATCTCATTAAAACACATAACATTTTCAATAAAAAACAAGAACCCCTAAATTAAAATAACATAATTAATAACTACTAAACTCGACGTTCCTGAACATTACCGTATTGGAAACAAGTACATATTGTATGCCCTCGAATCTTGCAAAAAACTGCACCAGTTGCCCTTTCTACCCTCTGGATCCATCTCGCTTCGTTCACGTCTTTTCTTGGATCGTTCCAGGGAGTGATTCGTTGGAATGAACCTTATGTTCATATACTATTACTCCCTGGAACGAACCTTATGTTCCTGGGAGTGATTCGTTGGAACGAACCACTCGCTGAAACTTAACTTTGCATACTATTATTATGCATTTACTTAAACCCATGAACACTCATGTTCATATATCAATATACATACACTATTACTGTTGATCCAAAACTGTATTTCCTTCAGTTCTCACAGAAACCGTTTTTTTCCGATTTTACCTTCCGTAACAAACCCTTTCTAACCAACACTTGTATTCCTTCATGAATCATATGGCCGAGCCGATTATGCCATAACACCGGGTCGATCATTGCTCACGATGTAGGGAATTATCCCGTCTCCGGGCCCGCGCAGTGGATATGAAGGCCCGGTCCAGTTCCCAAAATCCAAGATCACGCTTCGATATCGAGGGTACGATGCAAAGTAGGATAGACGATTACCAGCGTGAAATTGATCACGCACGACGGGTTGAACGCTCGCATCCTTCTCTTCCTTCGGTGTCACGTTGATGACTAGCCCGTACGTCCCATACCGCACGTCTACCACCATCTTGACACGTTTCCGGTTGTCTTCCGCGTTCCATGCCCGCACGCTTCCACAGCCCGTTACTCGATTACTTCTCCGGTTTGATCACAACGAAGAGCCACATATGTCGCTCCTCTACCCGTATCCACCGTGAGTCATAGCACCTCGGTCGCAGATGCATCTGCCTAGACGATGCACCGGCGAACTTGCATGATTGCGTTTCGATTCTCTAAGACGGAGAAAATTCTTTTCTCCTCTTTTCTCTTTCTCTCAATCTCTTTGCACTCTTTCATCATCTGATTAGAGTCTCATAATTTCTGGATAAAATCCATTAATTATCTGCACTGAACTTTTTGAGAGAGGGAGAGAAACATCCTATATATACTCCATAGGATAAGGATGGGCCAAAAGGTATGTATATCTTCTATACACCTTTTCAAACAGAAAACTGCATACACCCTTTCAGTATTCTGTCAGAACGAAAATATCAAATCGCTCCAACCGACTTTGAATATTTACGAAAGTTGTAGATAATCTTATTATCTTTCCAACCCAATTGGATCCAGCCCAATTGGAGTTAGGACCCGAACGTTACGCCCGTTTTACTGACTGTATGTCAAACCGTCGCACCCTTTCGGTATTCCATTAGAACGACACTGATACGTCGCTCAAATGGAAAATCTTACAACATGAAAGTTCTCGAAGTTCCGGAATTGACTTACCAATTCTTCGGGAGTGAGATCTTGTGATGCTACCGCTGTACCTAAAGCTACACGTAAAGATTCCCAACTACGGGGCATAGATTGAAGTAATCTAGCAATAATTCTATCATCAGTAAGAGGTGCATTTTGGGTGGCATATCGGGTTTTTAGTACATTGATTTTTGCCCAGATTTTATCAACGGACTCTCCCTCAATCATTCGGAGATTGTTGAATTCTTGTTCAAGTCCGATGATATTAGTTCTTCTCATTTGAGATGTGCCCTCGTATCTCTCATTGAGCATACGCCACATTTCATATGAGTTATCACAATGATCAACTAGCGATCCGATAGAACTAATTACATTGTTCAGTATTAAGTTTTGAGCGTAAATGTCATTAGTTCTATCTTCCCTAGTTTGAGCAGGGTAGGTTACATTTCCGTCCTTGTCAACCACTTGGGCCAAGACAAAGCCTCGTAACACTACCTTGTCAAGTCCTTGGAGAGCGAATGCATTTAGCATGCATTTCTTCCAAGAACTCCAATTGGTTCCATCTAATTCACGTGAGTTTGATATATTTGATTTGGGTACGGTATTTATCGGATTTATCGATGAGTTTTGTACAATAGGATTAATTTCGGTCATTTGATCGTTAAGTACAAGTTATCCCTAATGTTCAAAGAGATGGTTAGTACCTTGCTCTGATACCAATTGTTGATTAATTCTAACCTAGAGGGGGGTAAATTTGGCAATCTAACTTATACTTAGTTTAGATTTAACCTAATTTACGGTGCGGAATAAATAATAATTTAGATGATAAAGATGATACCGTACAAACACTTTGACACAAGATGTTTGTTTACGAAGTTCGGTAGGTGGTTGCTTTGTAGCTTTAACTCACCCTTTACTCGCTTAATTGACCGATTCAATTATTTGCGAGTACCTACGTCTCCGGGAATGCCTTGTGCCTCTTTTTGGCTTTCGATTGAATTCCAACTCAACTCGATTACAAGGATTTGCCTAGATCGATTTACACGCTTCTATCGATCTATAGCTTAGGCTCTTTACACTTTGTTGCACTAGCCTATTACACTTTTTCACTAATCGAGCTACAACGTGATCGGTCACGTGAGTGGGATACGATTAGAGGAGAATATCGAAAGTAGATCAACGATCTAAAGAGGTTTCTCAAGCTATCAATGGATATAGATAATCACAGCTTAGGGTTTCTCTCTTTTTAGGTTTGAATGTTTGAAAATGAGGAAGTGAGAGAGAGAGAGAGACCCATGAAGGATTCTATTTATACTCTCTATAGAAATCCTTCAGAAAACTTGTAGTGCGTTCGAACGCATACAGTCCGTTCGGAACGCACTTGAAGTTTGCACTAGCCGTTTCAAAATAACGTGCAAGTACATCTTGGGTCCGTTCGAACTTACAATGTCCGTTCGTAACGGACTCAATTATACATAGCATTTTGCGTTCACAGGAACAAGAGTCCGTTCAACGCACTGAAAAGTGGGTGAACGGATTCCAGGTTGTCCGTTCGAACGCACATGTGTGTTCGTTCGAACGCACACATCCCTGTGACGTTTTCCGTTCACAGGAAGGATTGTCCGTTCAACGCACTCAGAAGGTGGGTGAACGGATTCTAATTATCCGTTCGAACGGACATGATTGTTCGTTCGAACGTACACATCCCTGTGACACGTTTGGTTCTAATCAAGCTTTAAAGTTTTGATATTTTAGCAAGTCCGTTCAGAACGGACTTTGAGTTCGTTCAGAACGCACTTCCTGCTTGACTGAACTCTTTGTTATTTTGAACATGATTTTACTTGAGTTCTACTAGGTTTGTACCTATGGTTTATTTGTGGCGTATCCCACTCACGGAAGGCTTCAACATCTTGAGTCTTGATGTATTCCAATGGCCTTCCTTGTGTTCTTCTTTTCTTGTTTATGTTGAGACTTCATGTCCTGATTCTTGATGTAATCCAATGAAGTCCTCCTTCACAAGTCCTCCTTCATCTTCGTATCGTACCTATGTTATCCTGCACCTTTCTGGATGTATACATTAGTAATGACAGTGTTTTGAAATAATCAAACTATCAGGAAATTTGAACCAACACTCCCTGGTAGCGATGACAATATCATAAGTGCTTTCATCTCATCGTCAAGATTAAAATTAAAATAGTCCAGTTGGTTTGAAATAGCCTGAAAAACATCAGATGTTCCGCCACAGATTCGCCTTCCGCCATCCGAGAGTTGAAAAGGCCGAGCACCAAGTGCAATTTGTTTAGCGAAGACGGATTTTCGTACGTGCTGGATATCGTCTTCATGACCCCGAAATTCGTCGTCTCTTCGCTACGTTAAACGCCCCGTTCTGGGCTAGCGACAATTGAGCATAGCTTAGCATTTTGCCGATCATCTTCTTCCATTTACCTTCGTCCATTGTGCTTTCCGACTTTATCTCGAGGAGCACATTTTCTAGGTGCTTATGGCATGCATATCAACACTTATATTTGCATCTTCCAATAATCGAAGTCTCGTCAATCGAACCGACTCACCACTTGTTAGGATCGACACTGCAGACAAGCACAAAAGAACAACACACCAACACAGAGATTTTACGTGGAAATCTCGAAGAAAAAAAAACCATGTCCGACAACGCTCAAACTATTTTACTTCACTTGGAGAAAAGAAAATACAATTATTGGTATTTGTTGGAATGAATGAAACTTTAACATAGTCCCTTTATTTATAGCCAAGCACACTCACAAATACAAGAAAATAACTATTACCTTAATTGTCATTTAATCATGACAATAATAATATATGGAAAACTTTCAAGTCTCCTCAAGGGTTTCATTTTTCCAATTCCGAATTTCTCAAGTTTCCAAAAGTCTTTATACCATCAAAACCTTCTAGAGTTAAAAACCGTGACGTGTCCTCTTATGGGAGCATAAAATGTTCACAATTATGTATATTAATAAAAACTATTTTACTATACTTGGAGAAAAGAAAATACAATTATTGATATTTGTTGGAATGAGTGAAACTTTAACATAGTCCCTTTATTTATAGCCAAGCCCACTCGCAAATACAAGAAAATAACTATTGCTTTAATTGTCATTTAATCATGATAATAATAATAATATATGGAAAACTTTCAAGTTTCCTCAAGGGTTTCATTTTTTCAATTTCCAAATTTCACAAGTTTCCAGAAGTCTTTGTACCATAAAAACCTTTTGGAGTTAGAAACCCTGACGTGTCCTCTTATGGGAGCATAAAATGTTCATAATTATGTATATTAATAAATTAATAAATTCATACAATTATAATTTTAAAAAATAATAATACTTAAAATGAAGTAATACAAAATTGCATTCTTTTGTACTATCTTACATTATTATTTATTATAATTAATTAATTATGTTTTTTTAAATATTTTTAGTAATTTAATAGTAAATCATATATAAATTATTTATATTTGTATTCACGTTTATCATATAACTTTACGGACAATGGTAAACCATATATGGTCTAATGTAAACCTAGTGAATGATAGTAATTCACGTCATTAATGTAATATAATGTGAAATTTTTAAAATGCTCAAAGTCAATTGTAAAACAATGAAAAATAAATATTTAAACAAACTATGGCCACAAGAACGCAACGATCGATTAATTGTCTAAATTATGTCACATATCATAATTTGACTGTTGATAATATTAGTGTGATATGGCACAAAAAAATTACACAAAATTGTATGAAAATAAGAATTTGGTTTAGAGAAAAGATTGGGTACTTTGTGGGTGTGCACTCCATTTGCACGCCTTCAATAGAAAATCGATACATGACAATTTGATTTTTCAAATTTTGAACGCATTTTGTGCACTCCTAAACACAAGCTACCCTTCATCCAAATTTATACAATTTTTAGATGTATAATATATATTTATACGTTATATATTTTTAGATTTATTTTAAACTTTTTTAGATGTATGGTATATATTTATTGAATACAATACATGTTATATTTTTTTATATAGTATGATATATATTTACGCAAGTATAATACACTTTTTGAGTAATTTTTTGACATGAGTAAAATTTTGTAGATATTTTTCGACTGGATTATAGATTTTGCATAACAATTTGTAATTTTGGGACGTGCGTTTGGAACGTACTAGTGCGATTAAAAATAAACAAATACTGTTGAAATTGTAAAAACTCAAACCTCCACGTGTTACATTCCTATTAATGGTGTGTACGTGAAAGTGTATATACCCGTAAAATGCATTGGTCATCCTTTGGGTTTAATATTATGACCTTGTGAGGAATGAGGATGTCAAAGAATCAGTGGTTGAACAAGTAACTAAATTTAGGGTTAAGAGGAATCACATTGTTTAGTACGACAAAAAATTTGATTACTTAATTTTCCACGAAAGCTTGAATGAAATTCTTCGAAAGATTATTCATGTATTTGTACATCTATAATTTGTGTAATCCTTCCAATTGATTTTTTTTTTCTTGGAGTGTTGGGAGAAAATAGATTTGATATTTGATTGCAAATATATATGGTAATCTGCACTTTAATTGTTTGTCATTGACTCATTATACAAGTTAAAACATATCTTTTTGTAGTGGATCAATCTATTTTTTTATTGTTTACTTACAAAATTAAAGTCTCAACTCAAAACTTCCTGATTTTCACGAAGATATTCCTATTAAATATCTTGCATTTAATAAACAAATTTTCAATTAAATATCAAATCGGATTACTCTTATTTTTGATCGAAAAATATAATAATATAACAACATATCGTATTACTTTCCGAAATCCTAGATTGCGACCCTTTGTTCATGTGATCCATTAATGTTACACACAGTAGACTATTTGCAACTAGTAACTCATAGTTAAAAAAAAAAACACTCGCGGTAACAAAAATGCGACCCTCAAGACATACAAAAAAGTAAAACTAGAAGATATGAACAAATATAAGGCCTAACTTTTAATCTTTAAGTTTGGTCAATATGGAAGTGCGTGATACGTGGATCATAGCCACCAATAATCGGAATCATAACCTTAATTAATTTGCTAGAGCTAGAAGTACAAACCATAAAATAAAAGGAAAGACCGAACTGCAAATGTCTTCATCGAGCTTGATGGAGACAAAGTCGTCCCTCGTGAATTAGATCAATCAATTCAAATCTCAAATGTTTAAATTTGTTGACTAGATCAGATACAGATAAAACCCGAATCAATAGATAAACCTGCATAAAGCATTTTATTTTTTTTGAAAATAATAGAGTAGGTTCGAGGACCTACGTCTATTGTTGTATTAATTAATCTCAAATGTACAATACCTTAAAAATAAGGATTTTTAGTATGATATAATACCCCACACGGATATTAATTTCTTAAACTTCTAAAAACCTGAAATCTTTACAAAAAAATCAATTTGAAATACCCAAATTCTCTAGAAATTCTAGGAAAAGCACATCCAGGATTTCATTATTCCTTAGTAATTAGCACACTAACTCTTCTCCCTTCCACCGATCTATTCTTCTTCTCATCTCTTTCATCTTCACATCATTTTACTCTTCAAGTTTGCCTCTTCCCCACATCCTCTTGTTGCTCTGCTCCATTAACCGGTACCGATTGGTACCGATGTTTATCTCTGACTCCACCATACGAAGAACAAAGCACCGTTTAAACAATTGGCTCGTAGCATAATTGATTGGTTGCGACACATAAAAATCCACAATTAAACAATTGGCTCGTAGCATAATTGATTGGTTGCGACACACAAAAAATTTCAATTCTCGTAAATCTCTATGAATGAAAACAAAGGAGTTTTCTCCATTTGTTCTTACAAAAAAAAAATTACTTGGTTTGCATATAAGATAAGTTTGAATTTCGAAGAAATTGAAATTGAAACATTTGTAATTGTCAATCCCATAACCCAGGCCTCTCTATTCATTCTAAAATATATATTTTGAATTACTTGGTCTGAAATGAAATTATAACACATACTCTCTCTCTCTCTCTCTCTCTCTCTCTCTCTCTCTCTCTCTCTCTCAATTTTGTGCAATCTTTTTGTGCTATATCAAACTAATCATTTCAACTGTCAAATTATGATATGTGACATAATTTATAGGGAAGTTTTATAATAGACCAATTTTCTTATGATAGACCAATTTTCAAAAAAAATATTTCGAATATTTGTTAATTAATGACTTTTGTTTTGTAAGATTCAATTGTATATTTATCATTTAGTGTTATGAAAAACATAAATTTTGTATAATTAATTGATTAATACCTAAAATATTTTAAAATAATATTTGAAAATTGGTCCATGATAAGAAATTGAGTCTATCATAGAACTCCCCTAATTTATATCATTAATCAATAGTTTTGTTTTTATGACCATAGTTTGTTTAAATACTTAATTTTCGCTAGCTGACGAATTTCGGAAAGCACCACGGACGAACGCAGATGGAAGAAGATGAACCGCAAAGTACTAAGTTATATCTAATTGTCGCTATCCGAGAACGTGGTGTTCAACGTAGCGAAGGAGACGACGAATTCCGGGATCATGAAGACAATATCCAGCACGTATGAAAATCCGTTTTCGCTAAACAAGTTACACTTTGTGCTCGGCCTTTTCAACTTACGTATGGCGGAAGGCGGATTTGGGGCAGGACATATGATATTTTTTAGATTATTTCAAACCAACAAGACTCTTTTAATTTTAATCTTGACGATGAGATGAAGCACTCATGATATTGTCATCTTTGCCGGAGAGTTGGGCGACGACGGTAGACGTTATCAACGTCAAGGAAGATCTAAACTTTGAGGAGGTGCGGGACCAAATCCTGAATGATGGTATTCGGCAAAAAGAGCGGAGCGAAGCCTCAGGTTTCTCGGGTTTGGTGTTGAATTTAGAGAGGCGGGGTCGTGAAGGCCAGAGAAGCATCATCCGCGGGCGATCTAAGTCAAGAGGTCGCAACATGTCAAGGTCGCATGACGCGTTGGAGTGCTGGAACTATGGCAAGAAAGGTTACATGAAGCGGGACTGTAAAACCCCGAGAAAAGAGAAGGTGTAATCGAATTCCGCAAATGTCATCACCAAGGAGGACGCAGACGAAGCCCTTATGTTATGTGTTGACATCTCCGTTGAGTCATGGGTTTTAGATTCGGACGTATCTTTCCACTCTACCTCACATAAAGATAAGTTCTTAAATTTTAAACTCGGAGATTTCATAAAAGTTCTTTTAACAAATGGAAAACTTCTAAGCATATCGGGCATAGGTGATATCCAAATAAAATATAGTAACATGTTTAGATGAATTTTACGAGAAGTTCGGTATGTACCCGGTCTAAAGAAAAACTTGATATCTGTTGGACAAATATATAGTGAGGGGCACAACTGTGTTTGGGATCGGGTCGTGAAAGATTATGAAGGGGGGCCATGGTGATAGCGAAAGGTAAGAAGACACATAACCTCTATTTAACCGATAATAGGGGAGATTCGTTGGCTGTTTCGGGAGCAACGACCAACCCGATGTTACGACATAATTGGCTTGGTCATATGATTCATGAAGGAAAACAAGGGTTTGTTGCCGAAGGCAAAATTGAAAAAACCGATTTCTGTGAGAACTAAAGGAAATACAGTTTCGGGATCAACAATAATAGTATATGTATAAGAATATATGAACATGATTGTTTATGGGCTTAAGTAAATGCATAATATGTATGCAAAGTTAAGTTCTAGGGAGTGGTTCGTTCGAACGAACCATAAGGTTCGTTCGAACGAATCAGGGATGATTCGTTCGAACGAATCACTCCCTGAAACTATCCAAGAAAAGACGTGAACGAAACGAGATGGATCCAGAGGGTAGAAAGGGCAACTCGTACAATTTTTGCAAGATTCGAGGGCATACAATATGTACTTGTGTCCAATACGGTAATGTGTCCAATATCCAGAGGGTAGAAAGTTAGTAGTTATGAATAATGTTATTTTAGTTTAGGAGTTCATGTTTTTCATTGCATATGTTATGTGTTTTAATGAGATGTTTATGTTTTGGTTAATTAGATGTTTATGTATTTTGAATTATGTTCAGAATTATGAATATGTTGCCACTTATTTAGTTTGTAATGAATTATTTGATGTTTATTTATTGAATATTTGTTATTATTTTTATTATAGTGTAACAACGTCGAATTGGATTGAGTAGCCCGATTATTTCCCAGAAGTAGACATCGATAACGATGTAAAAATAATCCGCATGTTATGTACACCCGGTTTCACATGGAATGAGCTTTTTCTTTGGAGTTGGTGAATTCAATTCAATGCGTTGAAAAAAGAAATTTATTTCTAATCGAATATGAGGAAGGAATAAAAAAAAGAGAAAATGGTTCTGAATTATGAAAAAATGATCAAGAAGGCAAAGAAGAAAACATAAGAAGAGAAGAAAGAAGACGACGTTACCTGATTATGTTTATTTATGTCTAATTTTTTATTTTAAAACTTTGATAATTTAATGTTTTGTTATTTTACAAGATATCTTAAGCAACTTTGTATTTTAGTTCTAATAACTTTGTATTTTAGTTGAAATTGTGTGATTTATTTTTAATAACTTTGTATTTTAAATCTTTTCTGGACGATTTTTAGAGCTAATGTTATAATTTCATATTCACAAAAAATACCGAAATTACATTACATACAAACATCTACAATTTTTCGATTTTACTATTTGTGTACTTCTTAATTCAATTTTGTCTAAAATATTGTGTAAATATGCAAGTACTGTCCAAAACAATTTCCAAATTATATTACATACAAACATCAACTATAATTTTAGCCCTAATTTTTTAATCACTTCAAATGATTAGCAATCATTGCAATTATTGGTGAAACAGAGGGATTTGTGAATCAGTAAAAATTTGACGGAATCCCCAACTCCGCCAATTATTTCCTGTTTTTTATTATTTTAATCATCTAAGTAAACAAATTAACATCTGATTAAATAAAACGTGGATTAGCAACTGGCGGAATCCCCAACTCCGTCATTATTGAAAGTTACAGAATCATAAACTCCGTCCTTGGTTAGTTTTGGAATTAAGTTCAACGGTTGGTTATTTTTGGAATAAACTTCCAAAACTTGGTACAAAGAAAAACACACTTTTATATTATTTTGGGTATTATTATTTTAGTCTTCAATATTTTTTAATTTTTTTGAAAACAAAAATATGGAAATAGAAAATATATTTTAATAATTATTATGAGTTATGAATATTACCAACGGTTAGTTTGTAATAGTATTACCAACGGGAAGCGGGACTTGCCCAAAGCCCTTTGGGCGGAGAGACTAACCAAATGGCTTCTCAGCCTCACGATTTTACATCATGATTAATCTGGCTTCATTAATTCTAACAGCCGGTTAACTCCGTTTTGATTTGTTTTAGAAAGAAATCATCTAAATATCTCTCTTCCCTTGTTTTGGAAATGATAGCAAAAATAGAAATCAGCCTATCCTTCTCTTTCTCCCCCATCATTCTCTCTCTGTTCCAGAAACTCCTTCACCTCCTAATTCATTTTATAGATGATAGTGATGATTATTTCTCTTCTTCTTAACTTGATATGTTTGATTAAGTTTAGTTTAACCTCTAGCTTAAGATTCGAAGGAACAACATATTAGTTTTTTTGTTTTCATTGTCTGTATGATTTTACAGTTTCGTTATAGACCAATCTTATCACTGTTTGTGTACCTTTTTACATTATGGTATATGAACCAAAGATGATTGATTAAATGATAAGTTTTTATGACGAAAAAACTTCAAAGTGGATTTTCTGATATACCATGTACAAAAAGTATACACAACCATATAATTATATGAATATTTCATTCATATTCCAAGAAGGCAAGTTGAACCTATCAATCAATGAAATGAACAATGTATCCATAATGCAGTCATACGGAACATAATTAATCCACTCACTGATACAACTTACAAGTATTTGTATTGCTTCATAAATCAAAATTTTAAATTTTGCATCCATCCAAATTTCTGTACTTATTCATACAGTAATCTTATTACCAAATACATACACAATACATCCATAATCAAATATATAACAGATATGCCTGCATTCAAATTCTTATCACCACGTTACACAAATTAAGTTTAGCAACTTATCTGCATATCCACTGGTACCATCCATGCATACCTTTGTGTTAATTGTAAAGACTCAGATAATGGAAATTGAAATTTTATCAAATTTTTCAAATTAATATTTGTCCCAGATAATAAAACTCAAACTAAATAAAATTTATGATAAGATCACAGCATCTTTTCGAATTTTGTGTGGTCTTGTTGAAAATACAACCACCATGCCAGTACAATATCGAAAACTGATTTATTTTCGAAGAAAGTGACTGGAAGGGAGGAGCGATGGCGTAACGAAGAGAGATCGAGAGGAGAGTAGATGAGGCGAGGAGGGAACCAGGATGAGACCTCAAACAAACATTAGAGGCATCACGGAGAGGAAGAAGACACACGCGCGAACAGGAAATAGAGAGGAGAGGAGATTCATTTCTCTTTTTGAACGAGAAGGAGATGATGACTTTCTAATTTCACCAAACGGAAGAATTAACAGAAAAATTAATGTTAATCAATCAAAAATTTATCATGTTTAAACTGAACGGTAGATATGATATTTGGACACCTTCTTTGCCCAAAGGGCTTTGGGCAAGCCCCCCCGTCCCACCAAGGGGCAGGTCATAATAGTGGTTTTTCTAGTATAACTAACGGACAATTGATAAGCATTATCCAACGCCTGTCCCTTATAAACATTATCAACGGCCGTCTCTGATAAGCATTATCAACAGTCCGTTGGTACACTAAATACCGTCCAATTTTACCCAATGTTGTATTTGAAACATGTATTAAAATTGTGGATCTTTTAGCTCCTTAATGTCAGAAGTCGAAACGAGTCGGATTGGACATAGAATTGAGACTTGATGATTAATCGGAGATTAGTCAAAATTAGTCGGAGATTAGTTGGAATATGTAATTTGTCCAAATCATTAATTTTTTCGTATATACTATTATATTTGTCGACTAATAATTTAACATATTACTAATTAAAAAAATTAATTTTATCAAAAATTTAAAAATCATAACTTAAATTCCGATCTAAACTAATCCAAAATTCATACGAACATAAATATTATAATTATATGCCAAAAAAATAATATACTTAAGTTCACACAAATATCAAAACAAGCAAACAAAACAAACACTTAAACTAAATAACATCCAAATTTGAATTTAAAATAAAACTAATTGTAGAAACAATAAGTGATTTGGGAAAAATAGACATAATAAGAAAAATAAGTGATTTCACACTAGAAAAATAAGGTAAAAAAAATGATTCGGAAATTATAATTTATGGCCCTAGTCGGTCAAAATTCGGAAAAAACGAGAAAAACGGCTCAAATCGGCCATGTCGGATATGCCGATTTTTGCGAAAGACATGATCTTAACTTGTCGCATGACCACTGACTTGAAATTAATCTTCGACTAGTCGGCGTTATGAATCGAATTTTACAACACTGTTTTACCAACAAGGCACCGCCTGTGAAGCTACAGGGACAGTTTTTACTATTTCTTAAAGTTGTCCATGATATATCATAAATAATCCGTAAAATATCGAACTTACTAGAATATTTTGAAAACTAAATTAAATCATAAAAAAATCAAAATATTCCAACTATTCCAAATTTTAAAGTTCCATGACATTGCATCACATATTTTTAAGAATTCTCTCTTTGATCCTCAGTGACTCATATTTTTTTAATTACAAAATCAGAGTTTGTAAAATATGTTCTTTTAAATATCACAAATAATTCATAAAATATTCAAATAACTGGAATATTACAAATATTAAATTAAGTCATAAAAAAATTAAAATATTCAAATTAGCCCATATTTTAAAGACATCCATATTATTGGATCACATTTTTTTAAGAACATATTGATTCTCTCTTGATCCTCCGTGACTCATAATATTATAATTACAAAATCACAGTTTGCAAAATAAGTTCTTTTAAAAGTACAAAATCAATAAACATTAAAATTCCAAAATATTCAAATTAGAACAAAACCATACAAGTAATTCAAATATATAAGTATTAGGATAACACATAAAATAAAATAAGGATTATGAAGCGTAAACACAAAATAATTTTAATGATTTAAATTAAGAAAAAATATGCAATTGTAATTTCTGCTATGAGTTCTAATTAGTCACGGAGCGGGTATCAGGACTCTCATATTTTATCCAAACCCGTCATGAATTTTTTTTGTCTGATTCTATAATAGAATTTTTTAAAAATAATAATTTGGATATTTTCAAATAACTAATTTTTTTTATATGAATAATAAATCTTTCCTATTTTGTTTACAATTATTTTTTAGTAAATTGAAAAAATTCGGTGTCTCTCCATCCATTAATGTCAACGAGACTTGAATCCACAACCTCTAACAAAATATGATTTGTGTGTCTCCCACTCGATCACTAGACCATGAATCCATTATTTTGTTTAGAATTAATTGATTCAAATACACTTGAATATTATCATTAATTGACAAATTATCAAAATATCTTTTTGAAAATGATCTATCGTAATTAAAATGTTCTACCATAAAATCATCCTTTTCTTTTCGTGTATTTTCAACTTCACAAGTCTTGGCCTTAAAAATGATCTGTCGTAAGTAAAATATGAACGCCTTGGCCTTAATCAGAGAACGTGATCGCAATTAACCTTTCAAATTTTTGTATGGTTACCTCTAGTTCAACTTATCCACAATTCTCTTCGTTTAGAATTAATTGATTCAAATACATTGAATATTATCATTAATTGACAAATTATCAAAATATATTTTTGAAAATAATCTATGGTAATTAAAATGTTCTACCATAAAATCATCCTTTTCTTTTCGTGTATTTTCCACTTCACAAGTATTTTTTTTCAGATTTTTACCCGCCTCAACTAATTCAGGCGGGCACCTATCGGGTTCGGTTTATTACCCGCTAGCTCGATTGACACCTAGCTGTTGTAAAAGTCTATAGATCCAGATCCACGACTGAAGGCGGAGTTTATCCATGTTATTTTAATATTTAAAAATGATTGGAGTGGATCGCGTGGGAAAAAAAATAAGAAGTAAAATATGAACGTCTTGGCCTTAATCAGACAACGTGATCGCAATTAACCATTCAAATTTTTGTATGGTTACCTCTAGTTCAACGTGTCTATATAATCTCCTGTCTCCGTTGTATTTCTACAAGTCTTCCTTTGCTCTCTTTCCTTCTCCTCTGTAACGGTAGCACACCAATTCTGTTCTTTTTTTCTTTTCTTCTTGAATACTATATTTTCGAGAATCAAGTTTTTCATTCATGAACACTAACTGTTGATTTCACTTTCAGGATAAACAAAGTTAATTAGGATGGAGCGGTTACACCACCTTCTTATTTGCTGCTGCCTAATGGCAACTCTAATGGTGGTAGAAAGCGAAGTAGAATGCCTGATCACGAAATGTGGAAATATGACAGGTGCACCGAAATATAAAGATTCAACACAACCATTGAATAAGAGGATAGACGATTTACTTTGCCGAATGACACTTCAGGAGAAAATTGGACAAATGACCCAAATCGAGCGCTCAGTCGCAACTTCTGATGTCATGAAGAATTACTTCATAGGTACACAAATCAACCTAACTACCTTTTAACTTAGTCCCTTCGTTTCCACGTTAATATTTGGACAAATGTAGGGAGTGTACTGAGTGGGGGAGGAAGTGTGCCGGCACCAAACGCCACGCCGCAGCAATGGGCGGACTTGGTGACAGATTTGCAAAATGGTGCTCTTTCTACCCGACTAGGGATCCCCATGATGTATGGCATTGATGCGGTCCATGGCCATGGTAATGTCTACAAGGCTACTATCTTCCCGCACAATGTCGGCTTGGGTGCTACTAGAGATCCAGTGCTTGCTGAAAAAATTGGAGCCGCCGTTGCTCTAGAAGTTAGAGCTACTGGCATTCCATACATCTTCGCACCTTGCATTGCGGTAATCGATAGTCAATTTGTTTTATTTTTTGTTTGTTGTAATTGGAGTTTGAATCTCACATCTCTTGTTGCGCATTTGACCAGGTATGCCGAGATCCAAGATGGGGCAGGTGTTATGAGAGTTTCAGTGAAGATCCTAAGGTGGTCCAATTAATGACCAAGATAATCTCTGGTTTCCAGGGTGAAAACACTCGCAAAGGAGCTCCTTTTGTTGCGGGACCGTGAGTACCATCTTAATTTAATTAATACAATGATTATAAATAATTAAGAAGAATATATATACCTTGAGCTTACTAATTTGAGATCCATGTGAATACTTGCAGGAGAAACGTAGCAGCTTGCTCAAAGCATTATGTGGGAGATGGAGGGACCGACAAGGGTATCAACGAGAACAACACCATTATAGACTTCCATGGATTGCTTAGCATTCACATGCCTCCTTATTATAATGCTATAATCGACGGTATATCTACTGTCATGATCTCTTATACAAGCTGGAACGGCCTCAAAATGCACGCCAATCAGTTCCTAATTACTGATTATCTCAAGGACAAACTCAAATTCAGGGTATGCTACTTTTGCATCAATTCATTTATCATTGATAGTTTTTTCCCAATATAGTTTTTCATTGTGATTGATATTTATTTTCTTACTTAAAATGCATTGTAGGGATTCGTGATCTCAGATTGGCAAGGGCTTGATAGGATTACCAGTCCTGCCGGCTCAGATTACCACTTATCCATCAAGCTCGGTATTTTGGCTGGAATTGATATGGTAAGTAAATATATACCTGCCACTCGAATTTTTGTATCGATGGCCATTTCGTTTAATTTTTTAATTCATATTTTCTTATGTGCGTCTAGGTAATGGTTCCGTTCGACTACACGTATTTTATTGGAAATCTGACGAGTTTGATCGATGATAAAACTATTCCAATGTGCCGAATTGATGATGCAGTGAGGAGGATACTTAGGGTCAAGTTCACCATGGGCCTGTTTGAAAACCCCTATCCGGATCGTAGTTTAGCCGGAGAGCTCGGCAAACAGGTTTGTTTCTTACCATGAGACTTTATATACGAATCAATTTATTTGTGCAACTTCTAGTGCATTATATTAGTATACAGATAGTAGCTATGATTGAAATTAGCACAGTAATAACATGTTATTTGTTTGAACAGGAACACCGAGATTTAGCTAGAGAGGCCGTAAGGAAGTCACTTGTTTTGCTTAAGAATGGGAAATACGAAAATAATCCATTGCTTCCGCTCCCGAAGAAAAGTTCAAAGATTCTGGTTGCAGGGACCCATGCCGACAATTTAGGTTTCCAATGTGGTGGTTGGACTATCACTTGGCAAGGACAAGGAGGGAACAATATCACTTCAGGTTAATTTCTCAATACTTAGCCCTCGGATAGATGATAGTACGTAATTGTTGGGATTATTGGGGTTTAATTGTTGATTTTTATGTTGGAGAGAATATGGGGGGCTGTTGTTGGAGATTGATATTTAATACCAATAAACAAATACTGACAAAAGTAACACACACGGTGAGAGGGGAATCAATCTGTAGAGTTTTGATAAACACCACCAAATAAATCTGACGGAATTTCTTCAATAGATAATTGATACAAATCACCCAAAGGGTGCACACATCACACAATTTCTTTTTCTTTTTTTTCTTCATTCTTTATTATATTTCTCTCAATTTTTATGGAGATTTTCTCTCTAAAAACACATGAGATGGGTTGCATTTATAGATCGCATGCACCCTCTCAATACAACTCTTGGTTTATCTAGATACTTCTATTATATCTAATAGACACTTATTTATTTAATAGACATCCCCTTTAGACACCTATTCTAGACACTTCTATTTTACATACACATACATTGAATATTATTCTGCCCTAATAATATTATTAATTAATATATTAAAAACATTAATTTCAATAGTAATACACATCAATCTCTCTTTGTTATTAACAGGAACAACCATCCTTGATGGAATTAAGTCTACTGTTGATGGTAGTTCCGAGGTGGTTTATTCGGAAGAGCCAACATCTGATTTTGTGCAGAATGGTGGGTTTTCATATGCCATCGTGGTGATTGGAGAAGTCCCATATGCCGAGACCTTCGGTGATAATCTCAATTTGACAATTCCCCAGCCTGGTCCGAGTATTATCGACAGCGTGTGTTGCAATGTGAAGTGTGTTGTGGTGCTCATTTCTGGCCGTCCTCTTGTTTTGGAGCCATACATTGATAAAATAGATGCGTTTGTTGCTGCGTGGCTACCAGGGACGGAAGGAAAAGGAGTCGCCGAAGTGCTCTTTGGAGACTATGGCTTCTCGGGCAAACTCGCAAGGACTTGGTTCAAATCGGTGGATCAGTTACCCATGAATGTTAACGATACCCACTATGACCCCCTCTACGCCTTCGGTTTCGGGTTGGAGACAACGCCATACCAGATGTAGAGAGATTTGTCTAGTAGTATTATTCATTCTAGATTTTTTTGGGCAAGGGAGCCAACCTAGCAGGTTATCCGGAGAAGTTTGGCCATCTTTCTATATTAAATTAGGCCATGAATAAATCGATGTATGTTTGTTTGTTAAGTTTTTGTAAGAACTTGAATTTATCTTATTATAACTTCATGTTATATTTTATGAACCTTATTTTTTTAGCTTTTGGATGATGTATTGCTTTAACATGTTATACCTCAAGGTGGTGTTTGGCGACGAGCTATGTTGCACGGATACGGGTACGTGTATCGTATCCGATATGATACGAATACGGAGATACGACGATTCTTAATACGACAAGCTATGTAGCGGCGTTATAGCGTGTTATAACGGATTTTTGGAGGTAAATGCATTATCGCTTCGGATTTTAGCTCTGTAATGTTTTGTTACGCTACAACGTTATAGCGGCCTGCTGTACAAGCGGTGTTGTAGCTTGATTTCAAAACTAAACTAATTAATTAAATATGTTTATAAAAAATATTGAGTGAAATTTATTTATTTAGATAATGATAATAATAATAATAATAATAATAATAATAATAATAACAGCAACAACAATAACAACAACAACAACAATAATAATAATATCTGTTTTAATAAATTATATTTTCTATACAAATTTGTTTTAGCTAATGGATTTTGATTTACGAACAATCAATTAACAGTAAATAAATATATATCACTCAAGCGGCCGATTGTTAGTATTATACAAACTCAAATCATATTTAGTAACGAATATTTTTGATCTAAATCCGTTGCGATGTTGAAGCGGCGGTATATCGCCCGCTTTTTGCTAATCGCTAAAGTAAATATCAAAACGATGTACACTATATATATATATTCAAAATTTTGGTACATAATATTTTTTCAGTATTGAATTTGCATTGAGATTTGTGCATTTAATGATGTGCACGGACTTTTATGATCATCATTAAAAATACACAAATCTTAATGCAAATCCAACGATGAAAAAGTATTAAGTATCAAAGATTTAGTACTTAATTAAATATGTTAATCTCCCTCATATATATAATTTTTTCAACTTATATAATCTTTGAGGATTAATAAAAATAATGTTAATGTTTGAAAGAATTAATAAAAATGAATGATCTTAATTTCCGAAACACGAATAACTTTTTCGACTTATAAAATACATTTTTGTTTCTATAATAAAAATGAGAGATTAAATTTACCAAACACAAATAATTTTTTCAAATTTTAAAATGTTATTATTCTTATTTGTTGTATGTAATTTAAAAATATAATATAATTATAATTTTGCTTTTTATTTATATCCGTACATGTTATTTTATTATTTTATAATAGCATTTATTTTTTTGTATGGCGTATTAAGTACTGCATACTATTTCGCATCGTGTCAGATTCAAAAATAATATAATAATTCGTCATCATTGAATTTTTTTAATCAATATTTTTTTATCTTTACAAAGTGTTATGTTTGTTGTAAAAAAATCACAATTAAATAATAAGAAACAATGCATCCACAAAACGCGGGTAATTTTCTAATTAATTGTTATGTGCTGAATTGGTCAAAGAAATTAGCAGGCATGTTGGATGTTGGATAAAGAAAAGAAGTGTATTTTCAGTTTGTGTAATTTTGGGGATGCAAATCGTTGGAGTCTTGGAGAAGCGAATCAGTGAGAAGAGAGCTGCCGACCGATTTGTCAAGCAGGAGATGCAAAGGTGGTTCGTGTATGTTCCAGCGAAGAGAGCTGCCGACCGATTTGTCAAGCAGGAGATGCAAAGGTGGTTCGTGTATGTTCCAGCGAAGAGAGCTGCCGACCGATTTGTCAAGCAGGAGATGCAAAGGTGGTTCGTGTATGTTCCAGCGAAGAGAGCTGCCGACCGATTTGTCAAGCAGGAGATGCAAAGGTGGTTCGTGTATGTTCCAGCGAAGAGAGCTGCCGACCGATTTGTCACCCGTCTCTCATCCACAGAGACACGACTCGGCATCTTATTCGTACTCTTCACGTGTTGTAGTCAAGCACCGACACGTCGTCCCCTCCACCGCTCCTCACCGATTCGGTCCAGTTTAACACCCCTTTATTAGTTAATCCTGAGAATTCATTTTTGTGTTCCCATCGAAATTATGTATTTAGAAAAATATATATAATAGGTATAAAATAATAAAACAAACAATTACAAAAAATAATATGTAATCAACAACATGTATTGATACTGAAAGAATATGAACAATTCAAAATGTACAATATACATATATATAAACAGATCAGACGTTAAAAAAAAATAGATTGTATAGAAACACATACATTGTATTTTAAAAATATATTACACACATAAAACTTATAACATATAATTCAAAAAAAATATACCATATACCTATAAAAATATATATTTTTTGAAATATAAATTGTAACTAAAAAAATTTATTGACTGCGCGAAAATAAAATTTCTTTGATGATTGAATTGCTTTCCTTTTTTATATTTAATTACAACGTAAAGTTTTTAATTATAAATATAAATTATGTAATTCTTTGGATTAACAATATATCTTTCTTACATGAATACTATATGTTATTGAATAAGAATATATTTTATGAAAATATCACTATTTAATATCATGCAATAACTCTCTTTGATATTCGGAGATGAGACATCTTGAAGATTCTTATCAAGGCTAAATAAAATACCAAAAATAGTTTCAACTTTTTGTGTATTTATGGCTCTCATACTAAAAGTTACGGACTAAAAGTTACGGCCATCAACTTCCCACTACCATCATGGATCAGGATAACAATGGCATACCATTATGGCCGGCTCCTCCCCTCGCCGGAGAATCACCGGAGATCATAACCAGTTCTCTTGACAGTTCATTCATATTAAATTTCCCTGAATTTGATAACATATCAGGATTTCTCCAACAAATTTCTGAGCAAGTCAGTCCTCGAAACCTAACGGAGATCATTTCTGGCGAAACTCACGAGAACCCAATCGAATCAGACAAACACAGTAGAAAAGCAAGATATATATACTAATCATTTTATATGATTCAAGTTTTGCCTTGATATGATAGCTTGCATTAATTAATTATCTTTGATACTTTTCACAGATTTTCCCAGACGGAATGAAAAGAAGGTTATGTGACGAAATCAACAAGGTTTGCGTAGTTTGCATCAAATTTTAGTTATTAAATCAGCCTGGTTTAATGTATATATTTACTCAAATGTATTAAGCAATCAAGTTGATATATCATATTCATATTCATATATATTCCTCAATTGCTAATTTCAAGATCATGTGTTTAATGGAGAAGATTTGTTTGTTCTCCAATTCAAACTCTCGTAACATTTAGGATGTTTATGTCTCACATTTAATCAACTGAGTTTTGAAGCATTTTATTTATTTATTTATTTTTGTGATATCCTCAAAAAAAAGTTTGCGGCGAGTTTAAAAAAAACATTTAACTAATATATATGTCATAAATAATGCACCAAGTTTGGAAGCATGACAAGTCGGATATAAAATCAAGTTAGATTTGAATTAGTCGAATTTTTAGGACCCGAATTTTTGTCTGTTTTACAAATGGCACAAGCTGTTTTGTGAGCCAGTTTGGTAATGTTAAGTGTTCTTTTACATTAAAGGGCTGATTATTGTAAATAATTATATTTAGGTCCCTGATCATCCAAGGAAGCGCAGAAAAAATGGTTATCCAGCTGAAATGCACAATCTATCTGAAAAGGTTAGAAATCTTTAAATATATATGAAGTTCTTCATTTTTGTAAGGATTATTTGTAAGTGACTTTTTTAATATTTTGTGTTCTTAATTTTTTTGATAACTAGAAGCGACGAGAGAATATTAACTCGAGGATGAAAATATTGCAAAAAATGATCCCGAATTCTAACAAGGTAATAACGTGTAGAGCTTAATTTATTTGCTTAATTGATTGATATTTTGCTCATGTGCATTTTATATTACAAAAAAAGTTGTATTTTTTTTTTAAATCTATTCAATATGTTGATGCATTGTATTAGATAATAATAATTGTATTAAATATTAAATTATATTAGATGATAAATTAGGATAAATCATACATCATATTAATTAAATCACAGATCGCATTTAGGTTGTGAAATTATCTTATTTATATTTTTTAAGTATATTATTTTACAAATGATAAATCATATTTATTTAAACAAATTGTTAATTATTGATCTTGAGTCTCTCTAAAAAGGGAAGTATTTTTATATTTATATTTTTAATTTTTGAGAAATTATTTTTTATAGTCTCCACTCTTATATATTGTTTCTTTTTATTAATTTTTTATGTTCTAAAATTTTCGATAAACTTCAATATAATTTTTTAGATTCGTTCGAACTTGTTAAAATATAATTGCATTGTTTTTTCTTACCAAAATT
This sequence comes from Luzula sylvatica, assembly GCA_946800325.1. Taxonomy (NCBI): domain Eukaryota; kingdom Viridiplantae; phylum Streptophyta; class Magnoliopsida; order Poales; family Juncaceae; genus Luzula; species Luzula sylvatica. The sequence goes on from OX326956.1 coordinate 44,689,927, forward strand.
TATTGTATTTTTTCATTATTAATTGATCAACATTTTTTCCTATTATCGTATATATTATAAAATAAAAAATAGATTGGTAAATAAAGATGAGTGTTGATAAATCAAAAATTCGACGTGTTAACTGAAAATTCAGATTACCGTTCAAATCGCTATCTAGGAACTTCAAATATAATTTGCCAACTGATCAATGTGTATCACATCAATTTATCAATTTATCACCTTATGAATGTATATGTCAACGGTTTATTACGTCGTTAATATGAATGTCGACTCATCAATCATGCGGGTGGATTGATCGTTCTAATTTCAAATTATTGGACTGGTTTAATCTGAAATCTGCAACGCAATTACAGCTAAACAAAGCTTCTGTGCTGGACAGAGCAATATCCTACATAAAGGCCCTCCAAACAAATCTTCAGGTATGTATATTGCCATAAATGATAATATCTTATTTTCTCTTCATTACATGAATGAATGAACCTCATATTTTTCAGATAATGCAAGGATCAAATCCATTTTTTCAGACACTTGCTCTTCCTTGCATGGCAACGATAACTCCTCCATTAGCACCTATGAGTACTTTTGTCTCAATGCCGATTTTGCCTCCAAATTATTTAATACCCCAATTCACATGTACATTTCCACATTTCCACATGTGAGTTCTACGAGTAACACACAACCGTGCTGGTTGCGAGGAAATGGTGGATCTCAGAGAACATGAGTTCTTCTTTGAGATTGTCAATGTGAATTTTGTTTGGTTATAGTCGTGGATCATGAAATAACAAGAATTCGCCATTACGATTGTGATTCTGAGTTTTGTTTGGTAAATTAGGATTTTGGTGAGATTATCTAAATTTATTGTTTGAAATAATAATTGGATCATGAAAAAACACGAATTCTTCCTTAAGATTGTGTGATTTTGTATATAAACATGATTTATGTTTATCAAACAATTTATGTTCATAATTTGTACACAAACAATTTGAGTCTAATAATAATAATATATCTCTTCATATTTTTTATTTTTACTTTCTATTCATAATAATTATGTACATGTTATAAACAAAAGATTTATTTGTTTTCAAAATTATTTTCATGATACTTCCTAGATAAATAGATACTTTCATGATATTGTTGGGGCGGCACGATTCGGCATCGTCCTGTAACAAAAGTTGAATCCATCCGAATTGATGTCGCGTCATCACCGTTGTTGCGTTCATGAAACCTTAATTGCAAGAATGAATTTCAAATATTTTATGATGTCCAATTTATAATCCTTTTGATTTTCTCTAATGGATCTCTCTCTTTCATCTTAATGGGACAGATGAGAGAATGACATTATCATGTGTATTTGGGACCAAATTGCATTTATAGCCACAAAACATCTTATCTCAAAAAACATGTCTTTTGGATATCTTCTAATTCAGCACGCCATAGAAAATAGAAACACCACACCCACAACATTCTACACATCAAATCCAACAACTTAATTGACATATTTAATACTTAACTTTATAACTACAATTGACCAATATATTATAAACATATAAATGATAATATTATGACACATAAATATTTTACATATAATCAATATTGGAATAATGTTCCAACAATCTCTCACTTGGACTATACACAATTCCTTATAATTATGTATTGGATGTAAAGTCAAAATACGCGCACTTGTTTGCAATTCCTTACAAACACTAAGAAAGTTTGCTTTTCGATTCAAAACAATCTTAAAAAGTTCTGAGGAGTCCAAATAACGTGTTTTTGAGATGGTTTGGATCGAATCTTTTACGACATAATTTTGCACCAAATTGTACAAACACAACGAAAGTTTTCATTTCGATTCATAACAATCTTTTTATGCTTTGACAAGTTCAAATCACGTGTTTTTATATCATTTGTATCGTATCATTTACTACATAACTTTTCACCAAATTTTACCAAAACTAAGAAATTTTGTTTTTCGATTCAAAACAATCTTTTCAAGCTCAGAGGAATCCAAATAATGTGTTTTTGAGATGGTTTGGATCGGATCTTTAACTACATAATTTTTTCACCAAATTGTACAAACACTACGAAAGTTTTTATTTCGATTCATAGCAATCTTTTTACGTTTTGAGGAGTTCAAATAACGTGTTTTTAGATCATTTGTATCGTATCTTTTACTACATTACTTTTTCACCAAATTTTACAAACACTAAGAAAGTTTGTTTTTCGATTCACAACCTTCTTTTAAAGCGCTCCGAGGAGTCCAAATAACTTGCTTTCAGATTGTGCGGATCGAATCTTTTACTACGTAACATTTTACCAAATTGTACAAACACTAAAATAATTGTCTTTTCGATTCATATCAATCTTTTTACTCTTTGAGGGGTTCAAATAACGTGGTTTTAGATCATTTGTATCGTATATTTTACTACATAACTTTTCACCAAATTTTACAAACACTAAGAAACTTCATTTTTCGATTCAAAACAATCTTTTAAAGCTCCGAGGAGTACAAATATCGTGTTTTTACGATGGTTTGGATGGAATATTTTACAACGTAACTTCATGTGAAGCAAAAAAATGTGCGTAGCTTTATCGTAAATTATAATTATGCTCTTTGTCCTCACCTATTTTCGAAAAAACAAATTAGTCAATTTTCGAACTCACAACATTTTGAGTAACTTTTTGTTTTATTATTAACCTTGCCAAATAGCATCAAGTAATATAAGGAAAATAAAAATAAATAAATACACATTAGCCTCTCTGCACCATCACGTTATCCATAAGAGAATAAAATTTATATTCCTTGATTTCATTTCTCCAATTGCGAGTCGTGATAATAAAATATTGTCACACCTCAAAAATAAAAAGGAAAAGGGTGCGGCAACCCGCCAGTATACAACTCGTATACCACAGGTTCTTATATGATAATTTCACAAAAACATAAATATCACAACTCGAAAACAACGGCACACACATATATGCACATATGCATCACCATAACATATACGAACGAACACAAAGAAACCTAACGGAAGCATATAAACACACAAAATACTAAACAAGATGTCGCAGCAACAAAAGGCTCGCTGGCCAGAAACGGAAGTAAACTAATATACACGAGATGGAGGTTCCGTGATGAAAACGAAACCGTCGAACTCACACTCTAGATACCCGCTGCCCCGGATGATCTGTCCACTGTACCTAGATTCAATTACGTTAGTCTCCCTTATATATATATATATATATATATATATATATATATATATATATATATATATATATATATATATATATATATATATATATATATATATACTTAATTAATTAGGTTAGTCTCCCTCACAAATAGCGTGGAGCGTTGTGCAGTGTCGTGATTTTTTTGTAGCGTACAACGTATAGCGTGCGATATAGCTAAGCTACACCTTCATAGCGAACAATGACAATAATAATTTTTGTATATGATAACTCAAAGTCAAAAACCAATTATGACACTACAATCCCAAAACTACATAATTCAAAACACAAAAAATACAAGCACGCGACAACCTCATAAAAATCATAATATATTGATATAGTACAATTATATCTACCAAAATAATGAACTATTATATAGAGACACATGATGTATCCATAGTACAATAGGTAACACAAAATTCAAATTGGATCAATCACAACATTTTCACCTTCTTGTGGGATCAATAGTTAGGACAGAAAAGAAAATTTAAATTGCAATATATAATTAGAGTCTACCAAGGACTTGGAAAGAAAAGAAAAAATATTTTCTTATTTGTGATTTTATATTGGAATCTATAACTATGATGGGTTTTATAAATCAATTACATAAACAAAAAAATCCAAAATAGTTTCACAAGCCCAAATAAAACGAATATTGAAAAACAAAATATTGCGCAACGCTGCACACAACGTACGTTTCGCGCTATTGAGAACACACCTTTAATATATCGTCAAAAAAAAATGCAAAAACGCAAAAATATCGCTGCGCGCAACGTTAGGCCTCCAGTACACGCAATATTGCACGCAATATTGCCACAACAGAGTGCAATTTGCAACACCGATAATATATATATATATATATATATATATATATATATATATATATATATATATATATATAGAGAGAGAGAGAGAGAGAGAGAGAGAGAGAGAGAGAGTTGGGCTATGGTGCTTTTAGGAGCATCAAGGGTGTTGGTGCTCACAATTTTTTAACCGTTTGATACACATAGATATTTGAGCGTGATAGATTACATTTATGATCTTTAACATCAGTTGATATTAGTTTTCTCCGTTATCCTTTTTATTTGTTCCTTTTCCTCTCTATTATGACTTCGTTTCTTTCAATACTTCTTTCTTAGATGTACTCTCTAATGGAGAGGAGAGATGAACCTCCATGAACTTTATTGATCAATTTTCTCTTGCTCTCATTGAGAATGGAGATGAACTCTCCAACGATCAATTTTCTCTCACAAGATGGGCTGCTAACCGATGCGGGTGAACGAGAAGACTACCGTGAGGCGGTAGAGACAGGTGATTAGTGTTATGGTATGTAGACTTTTGGAAACCCGAGGATTAGTAAATTGGAAAAAGGAAACCTTGAGGAGATAGGAAAGTTCTCCATATATTCTTATTGCCATAATTAAATGGTAATTAAGGCAATGATTCTTTCCTTGTATTATTTTCTTGTATTGGGCATGAGTTTAGCTATAAATAGAGGGCTTGGCTAGAGTTTTATTTGTTGATCCAAATATCCTAAGGTTTGATTATGTCAAAACACTGTCAATACTAACGGTTTCAGTTAAGACCAACTTGTAGGAGAAGTAAGTACAACGGACTAAGGATGATCAAAAGAGACGATTGAAGAATTCAAGACGAAGATCATCCGTGAAAGGAAAGGCGTCAACAAGGAAAATCCTTCCGTGAGTTGGGATCATCAAAATAAACCCTAGGTATTCCAAAGAACATCTCATACTTATTAAGATCAAAAGATAAATTAGAAACACGATGATCAACAAGGAAAATCACCATACGAGTGTATGGTTCGTTCGAACTAACAAACAGTGCGTTCGAACGAACCAAGACCTGGCATGGTGAGAAAACTCACAAAACTAGACACAATAAATATTCGTTCGAACGAACAGATACGTTCGTTCGAACGAACACTTATGGTTCGTTCAACTCAAGAACGAACCATGAACCACTCTAAGTTCGTTCGAACAAAAAGAATAATTCGTTCGAACGAATCGAAACCTGGTGTTGTGAGAAAAATAAACAAATCTAGACACAATAAATGTTCGTTGGAACGAACCACTATGTGCGTTCGAACGAACCTCCATGGTTCGTTCTTGATTCGTAGAACGAACCATGAACAAGTCCATGTCCGTTCGAACGAACATATTTGTTCGTTCGAACGAACTCATCGTGTTTATGAAAATACCTTTGAAACGGCTAGTTCAAATTAAAGTTCGTTCGAACGAACCAAACAGTACCTTCGAACGAACTATGTAATTTTTACACAGTTTGCGTGGTTTCTATGGATGATATAAATAGAACCACTCATACCTTCTCTCTCCTATCCTTTTTGCAAAATTCATTCTAAATCAAAAAAGAGAAAGAGCTAGCTTTGATCTTCTTCCAAATCTCTTGATAAGTGTGAGACAACCCTCTAGATCATAGATCTACTTTTCGAAATCCCTCTTCTATACGGTTCCCAACTCACGTGACCGATCACGTTGTAGTGCGTATTAGAAACGTGTAATAGGCTAATTCTTGAATTGTAAAGCCCGCCATAGATCGATAGAAAACGTGTAAATCGATCTAGGCAAAACCTTGTACGAGTGAGTTGGAATTCAATCGAACGCCGAAACGGCACAAGGCCTTCCCGGAGACGTAGGTACTTGCCACTAATCGAATCGGTCGATTAAGCAAGTAACGGGTGAGTTAAAGCTACAAAGCAACCACCTACCAAACTCCGTAACAAACATCGTGTGTTCATCTCTTTCGGTATTTGCATTATTTTATTTAAATCATTTTAAGCTTCCGCGTAAATTAGAATCGGTATACCTTAGTCGAAAATTGTACGTAAGGATTACCTATTCACCCCTCTCTAGGTTAGAATTAACCAACAATTGGTATCAGAGCAAAATACTAACCGTCTCTTTGTATAATTGACAACTTGTATACGATCATGGCCAACTCTACCATTCCAAAGATGCACATTACCTATCTAGACAAATTAGATGGTAAGAATTGGAACATTTGGAAAAGGTGCATGCTAAATGTATTCACAATCCAAGGGCTAAGGTCGGTCGTTGAAGAGGGTTTCATACTCGCATCAACTACCGATATTGCCGGCAAGGTCGTATTAACATCTGAGTCTTCCTCAAACGAAACCTCGGATATTTACGCCCAAAATCTAATTCTTACCAACATGGTAGGATCTCTCTCCGTCCTAGTAGACGGATGTGATACATAATTCAAAATGTGGCGTGCTCTCCTAAATTGATTTGAAGGAAACGATCAAATGAAGAGAACCAATTTAATGGGACTCGAACAACAATTTGATAGTTTCCGAATGATCGAGGGTGAATCCGTAGATGATATGTACACTCGTATGAATCATATCAAAAACGGATTCACCGCTCTTGGAGAGCCCCTAACAACTTCTCGAGTTGTAGGTAAATTGATTAGAGCTATGCCTACGAGTTGGGAAACCCTAAGAGTGGCATTGGAAACGATGATGGCTACACAAGACATGTCGCCTGAAGAATTGGTAAGTTACTTCCGAAACTTCGAAGCACGACTCAAGCAACTCAATCAAGAGAATGCCTCGACATCTCGCCCCAAAACCATCGCTCTACCCGCCGTAAATACTAGCGACGATGAGAGTGAAATAGCTCTCTTGGTAAGAAAGTTTCGTGAGTTTAGGTCACACGAACGACGATTCAACAACAACCGCAAGCAACAAAACTTGAAGCCGTATTGTTTCGAGTGCAACAAGCAAGGTCACACGATCGAGACGTGTTGGACCCTTCATCCCGAACATGCTCCGTGGAACAAAAAGGATGACGAGCGAAAAGATTGGGAAAGGCGCGAACCGCGACACGAACGAAGAAGCGACGACAAAAGTCGAGAAGAACGACGCAAGGACAAAGGTAAAGATTTCAAAAAGAAAAAGGCTTACAAATCTCATGTAGGAAGATGGGGAGAGACAGATGCCTCAAGTACCTCATCCGATTCGGAGTGCGACTCGGATCGAGAAACCGCAAACTTGGCACTAATGGCGGAGATCAATCCTTCGGTGGACGATGTTGTGGAAAAAGCAATTCAAGCCATGCTCCTCCAACGAGCTTCAATAATGGAACCTCTCGAGCCTAAGACCACAAGTGTCACCTCTCTCGCATCTACGTCTAACGCAACACATGACCCGGATCATGAGGTATATCTCAACCCTTTTATTAATTTTGTTAAGCCGACCTCACATGCATGCTCCTTATTCGAAATTAATACAAACTTAGAACTTGAATCGTTCGACGCACTCTTAAGAGACGATGACTTTCCTCGTCAAAATGAGGGTAAGGTCGAGAGCACGATAGCGGCTCTCGAGGCTAAGGTAGTATCTTTAGAATTGTCGATAACCTCTTATATACAACAATTAAATGAAGTTAAACGTTTTTCTAAATGTGAATGTCAAACCCTAAAAGGTGAGAATTCACATCTAAAAGTTGAAGTTCAAAATCTAAAAGTTGAAAATACATCCTTGAAGAAATCTTGCGCAATAAATGCATCAAGCTTTCCTTCATTGGATGATGTTTTAAAAGGGTCATTAAAGGGACAAAAACCAAATGACAAGTCGGGTCTAGGATTCAAGAAAGACATCGGTTACAAATCCGGTCTTTCCAAATCCAAAGATCAAACATCAACATGGGAGAACAATCGAAACAATAGTCACGGAAATGCTTTTATGTATCGTGACTATAACCAAGGTAAAAGTGCTAAAATGGAACAACCTAAAAATGTTAGGTTTAATAATAAGAATAATCATTTCACACAAACTACATCTCATAGACGTACCGATTTGGGACGAACCGATTGTGTGTTCAAACGGGGACCAAATGGATATTTCTATGAGGTGAAGCACAACACCGACGCATCGTATCAAACAAGGGCTCCCAAACATTTCACTAACACACCAAAACATTTTCAACCGAAAAATTATTATGCAAATCCAAACAAACCGGAAAATCAAAAGAAAAACTACCCTAACCAACTCTTTAGTCATTTCGTAAAGAGTTCCGAGACCTTAAATAAGCCTACAATTGCATTTTGTAATTATTGTTGTAAATTAGGTCACATCTCTACTAGTTGCAATCTTCGCAATCCTAAAAGTAACTCTCATGTTATGTGGATGCGTAAAGATAGACATACCATGAGTCCCTCCACCTCAAAGGGTGTTGGACCAACAAGGAAGTAAGTCATGTGTGACAACATACTCCCTCGCCCCACTACCATAAGCCAAATATTGAGGTGGAGTAGGAGTATACGGATTCATATTAGATCAATAATCGTGATGAATTTTTTACTAATATGAATTTATTATAGATGTGCCTAAGCACCTCTACTAAGTCATCGAAATGGTGTCTAGACAGTGGTTGCTCTAGACACATGACTTGGAACCGAGAAATGTTCAAATCCCTAAAACCTTTCAAAGGAGGAGACGTTACCTTCGGAGGAAACCAAAAAGGTAAAATTGTCGGTATCGGATCTATAGGAACCACAAATTGGACCCTAGAGAATGTTTATCTTGTTTTAGGGCTAAAACATAACTTAATTAGCATAAGCCAATTGTGTGATGCCGGATATTGTGTGAGGTTCGATCAATCCTCGTGTATAATTGATCGATCGTCAGACAATATTGCGGTGTGCAAAGGAACTCGACACGAATATTTGTATTACTTCGACTTTAAATCTTTCGTGCCGGGAATTCATTGTCTCACCGTATCGGACTCGACTTCACGTCTATGGCATAGGAGACTAGGCCATATATGCATGGAGACGATTCACCGGTTGTCAAGAAAAGAACTAGTTAGAGGATTACCCTCGCATAAACTAAAATTCGAAGGATTATGCGACGCGTGTGAAAAAGGTAAGCACACAAAATCTTCGAATTTCAAGTCAAAGGACATCGTTACGACAAAACAACCTCTTCAACTCATCCACCTCGATCTTTGCGGACCAATGAGTGTCTCAAGTTTAGGTAATAAAAGGTATATGTTTGTTATTGTCGATGATTATTCCCGCTTCACTTGGGTATACTATTTAATTCATAAAATTGAAACGTGTGACATATTCATCAAATTTTGCAAAGTTGTCGAAAACGAAACAAACACTTACATTGTCACAATTCGAAGTGACAACGGCGGTGAATTCAAAAATGCAAAGTTTGATGAATACTGCCATGATAAGGGATATATACGTGAATTTTTGGCTCCTCACACACCTCAACAAAATGGTGTAGTTGAGCGCAAAAATCGCACGTTAATTGAACTTGCTCGTGCCATGCTAAACGAGCATCCTTCTCCAAAATATCTTTGGGCGGAAGCGGTTAACACCGCATGTCATGTCGTTAATCGACTTAGCCTAAGACCATTTTTGAAGAAAACGCCCTATGAGCTATGGTACGGGCGAAATCCGAATATCTCGTACATGAGAGTATTCGGATGCAAAAGTTTCATTTTAGATGAATCAAATCATATAGACAAGCTTGACCCAAAATCAATCGAAGGAATTTTTGTGGGATACTCAAGCACAAGTAAAGCGTATAGGGTTTACATAAAATCCTCACGGATAGTATGTGAGTCTGTTCATGTACATTTTGATGAAACTAACAAAGAAGCCGAGAAAGGTATTCAAAATGTAGGTTCACAAGAAGAAGAAGTTATGGAAGTACCACAAAGATCCACATCACTCGAGCATAGGTTTCTAGACCTCACTCTCGATGAAGTTGAAAACCAAGCGAATGATCATGAAGTTCAAGAAGAAGACATCGAAACTCACTACCAAATTCCCGAAGTTCTCCGGGAAGTATCGGCTCATCCTCTCTCTAATGTGGTAGGAGATCCAAGAGATGGTGTTCGAACTCGATCAAGTATCCAAAATTATGTAGCTCACTGCGCCTACCTCTCCCACATAGAGCCAAAATCCTTCAAAGAAGCCAACAATGATGAGGATTGGATTTTGGCCATGCAAGAGGAATTAGAGCAATTCGAACGAAACAAGGTGTGGACGTTAGTACCAAGGCCAACCACTAGATCCATCATCGGCACCCGATGGATCTATCGTAACAAACTCGACGAGCACGGAAATGTGGTACGAAACAAAGCAAGACTCGTAGCTCAAGGCTTCAAACAACAAGAAGGTATTGATTTTGAAGAAACCTTCGCCCCGGTCGCTCGTTTGGAATCTATACGACTTCTTTTGGCTTACGCCGCCATCGAAGGGTTCACGCTTTACCAAATGGACGTCAAGAGTGCATTTCTAAACGGAGAAATCGAAGAAGAGGTGTACGTCGAACAACCTCCGGGTTTCAAAGATCCGAAATACCCCAATCACGTGTGCAAGCTTTCGAAAGCGTTATACGGGTTAAAGCAAGCTCCTCGACCATGGTACGGACGTCTATCGACGTTCCTCCTCTCAAATGGTTTCAACCGGGGTAAAATCGACACCACTCTCTTCACACGTAAAAAGGGAGAATCTATTTTACTTATTCAAATTTATGTCGACGATATTATTTTTGGATCTAGTGACCCGGCACTTGCCGAAGATTTTTCCATTCTTATGCACAGTGAATTTGCCATGAGCATGATGGGTGAACTCACATTCTTCCTTGGACTTCAAGTCAAACAATCATCCGAGGGCATTTTCGTAAATCAATCCAAATACACTCGCGAACTCCTCAAGAGGTTCGAGCTAGATCAAACGAAGACGAGCGATACGCCCATGGCCAAGGAGTCCAAATTGGATGCGGATGAGGATGGCGAAGCTTTCGACATAACGGAATATCGAGGGATGATCGGAAGCTTGTTGTATCTCACGGCAAGTCGACCCGACATCATGTTCGTCGTATGTCTATGCGCCCGGTTCCAAGCAAATCCCAAGGCATCACACTACACCGCTGTAAAACGAATTTTCAGGTACCTCAAGGGAACAATCGACTTAGGGATTTGGTATGGCCATAGTGGGAATCTCGCCTTGATCGGGTATACGGATGCGGATTTTGCTGGATCTCGGGTTGACCGCAAAAGTACGAGTGGAACTTGCCAATTCATAGGCGGGTCGCTCTTCTCGTGGTCAAGCCGAAAGCAACATTCCATTGCCCTATCAACGGCTGAGGCCGAATATGTAGCGGCGGGAAGTTGTTGTGCCCAACTACTATGGCTAAACCAAACTCTAGGTGATTACGGGTTGAATTTCCGAAAAATTCCCATTTTGTGCGACAACAATAACGCAATATGCATCTCGAAAAATCCCGTCCACCACTCGAGAACAAAACATATAGACATCCGCCATCACTTCATCCGAGATCACGTGGAAAAAGAAGACGTAAAACTCGAAAAGGTGGATACACTCGATCAAATCGCCGACATATTCACAAAACCCCTACCTTTCGTTCAATTCTCCGTCTTAAGGTTGAAACTAGGTATGCTCTATCTCAAAAGTTAAACTTTGTCATTTACTATCATTGGAGCATCGATTGTCGAAAATTTTAGCAAGTCTTAACCTATCCAAAATTATTTTGTTTGTGGTCATAAACCTAAATTTTGGTGCATTATTACATATACATATACATGCATGTCCTAAAAATTCATTTTTGTATTTTATATCTTCAAAAACAAGCAAAATCACCAGAATTAGGTGCGTTCGAACGCACATACTGTTCGTTCGAACGAACTAAGATATAAGCCAAAACGTAAGAAATCTCCTCTCAGTTTGGCCGAACGCTCCATATTCGTTCGAACGAACTGTTAACTTCGTTCAAACGAACACCATGGGTAACGACTAACCCATTCGTTCGAACACATCACCCACCTTGGTTCGAACGAACTATACTGAAAACTGAATTATCACCCATTCGTTCGAACGAACCATGCATATTCGTTCGAACAAACCTCTCGGGAAAACCGATATAACCTCGAAACCGTCACCTTAACTTCCACCTCTTCCACTTCTCACTCCTCAAAACCGACCTTATCGCTTCCACTACTCCATTAGAGCACCCTGAGTTCAAACCCTCTCTATTTAAACCCTCAAAATCAACTAACTCCCTCATCTTGCTCACAATATCTCTCTCTCCATCCGAAAATCCGAAAATCTGAAAATCTCACTCTAATCGCTCCATTTTCGCTCAAATGGCAAGCCGCAAGGGAAAGAAGGTTGCTTCCAAGCCTGCAAGAGGACCAGCTCCTCGGTTTGACTTCAACGACACCGGCGACACCTACTTGTTCAGAGATGCCGCTGCCGGAGTTAGTTATCGCGAAAAATACTCGAAGAAATCGGTAAGTATCGAGTATTACTATCAACTTCCTTCCAATATTCCCATCCTATCCAATATTGTTGATTCCATCGAAGATCGGTGGCAAATTGCTGGGTTGTGCTCCCTCAATCGCACTTCGTATGAGGTAGTCACGAAATTGTTCTACGCGAATGCCATTTTCAACTACGACGAAAACGAAATCAAGAGTTATCTTTTCGGACAATCCCTCACTATCAACGTGGAGTCGCTTTGTCAATGGCTCGGGTTAGTAAATGACGGGGAACATACCTATATTAGTCGTGCCGACCAAGTTCACGACACTGCCTATAGTCAAATTGAGAAGTTGGTTACCAACGACAGTCTCGTCTCTTCGGCCACTCAACTCTCGGCACCTCTTCGTTTCGTGTGGCAAATTGGTAATAATATTCTAACTCCCGTCTCTAAACTCAAAGCAAATTTCGACAAATGAAACATTACCCTTCTCTACCGATTACGGTACGCGATTGAAGATCGCATCAACATTCCGATTCTCATCCTCAAACACATGGAATCGATCATGCGTCTCAAGGTTTCCTCTCTTCCATATGGAAGCATCATCGCCTTAGCATGCGACCAATTGGACATCGAAATTCCAACCGACCGATGGGACCTCGGACGTACCGAGCCCACAAACTTGGGATCTCCCGAACACCTAACTCGAATTGGATACTACGACAAGAAAATCGGTCAATTGGATTACTCTCAAACACAAGGTGGAAGAAACCCTACCCTCATCGAAAATTGGGTTTTGGACGAACCTTCGGATCGCCACAAATTTCCTAATAATCCTACCGAGTGGACCCAACCTCCCGATGATGCACCGGTTCCCCCGCGTAAACGGAAAACAAGAGCCACAACAAGTGCGGGCCCGTCTAATCCGACCACCGATGACTCACATGCACCGGGTTTCAATATGGAGGAGATACGTGGCATGATTGAAGCCATGCAAACTCGGGCTCACGAGGAAAGTGTGTGGGTCCGTGATCAAGTGGTTGAGGAACATGAACGGACTAGAGCACACTCCACCAAACTCTTCAACGATCTTTATGCTCACCTCGACTCTCGTTTCGGACCGTGGAATCCCCCTGCACCACCACCATTTCATCCGAATGAACCGTGGAATCTTGGAACCGATGACCCTCCCGAGTATAATCCCTCCGGCCCGACTCTTTAAAGCTATCCCTCCGGCCCTAACTATTTCCCTCGCTTATTAAATCGTATTTTCTAAATTAAAACTTTGTTTAGCATGTAGTAGAATGTGTGTTTGTGTTTGCATGATATGGAGTCGTATTAGTATTATGAGTTTATGGTATGTTGTCTTTCATGTCCATCTTTAGTAGTTTATTAAAAATTGGTCTATTTGTGTTTAATGATTATGAGTAATATGATTCTATAATTGTATGTGTTTCAAAACTCTCATTTTCAAACTCTCATGTGTTAAAATCATAACTCCAACCACAAGTCATTATCTATATTAAAAAAAAAAAATTGCTAAAATACTCCCTACCTACGAGCCTACGACTGAAAATTTCAAACTTTTAGGGGGAGCCTTCCGTTTCCTTTCTATTCGCTCCCTTTTGATCATTTCAAAAAGGGGGAGAAAAAATATCGTACGGAAAGTTGTTCGATAACCGACAAAACTCTCCAAATCAACAGTGTTTTGAAATTAATCAAAAGGGGGAGTTTGTTGATCCAAATATCCTAAGGTTTGATTATGTCAAAACACTGTCAATACTAACGGTTTCAGTTAAGACCAACTTGTAGGAGAAGTAGGTACAACGGACTAAGGATGATCAAAAGAGACGATTGAAGAATTCAAGACGAAGATCATCCGTGAAAGGAAAGGCGTCAAGACGTTGAAGAATTCAAGACGTCGAAGCTTTCCGTGAGTTGGGATCATCAAAATAACCCCTAGGTATTCCAAAGAACATCTCATACTTATCAAGATCAAAAGATAAATTCGAAACACGATGATCAACAAGGAAAATCACCATACGAGTGTATGGTTCGTTCGAACTAACAAACAGTGCGTTCGAACGAACCAAGACCTGGCATGGTGAGAAAACTCACAAAACTAGACACAATAAATATTCGTTCGAACGAACAGATACGTTCGTTCGAACGAACACTTATGGTTCGTTCAACTCAAGAACAAACCATGAACCACTCTAAGTTCGTTCGAACGAACAGAATAATTCGTTCGAACGAATCGAAACCTGGTGTTGTGAGAAAAATAAACAAATCTAGACACAATAAATGTTCGTTGGAACGAACCACTATGTGCGTTCGAACGAACCTCCATGGTTCGTTCTTGATTCGTAGAACGAACCATGAACAAGGCCATGTCCGTTCGAACGAACATATTTGTTCGTTCGAACGAACTCATCGTGTTTATGAAAATTCCTTTGAAACGGCTAGTTCAAATTAAATTTCGTTCGAACGAACCAAACAGTACGTTCGAACGAACTATGTAATTTTTACACAGTTTGCGTGGTTTCTATGGATGATATAAATAGAACCACTCATACCTTCTCTCTCCTATCCTTTTTGCAAAATTCATTCTAAATCAAAAAAGAGAAAGAGCTAGCTTTGATCTTCTTCCAAATCTCTTGATAAGTGTGAGACAACCCTCTAGATCATAGATCTACTTTTCGAAATCCCTCTTCTATACGGTTCCCAACTCACGTGACCGATCACGTTGTAGTGCGTATTAGAAACGTGTAATAGGCTAATTCTTGAATTGTAAAGCCCGCCATAGATCGATAGAAAACGTGTAAATCGATCTAGGCAAAACCTTGTACGAGTGAGTTGGAATTCAATCGAACGCCGAAACGGCACAAGACCTTCCCGGAGACGTAGGTACTTGCCACTAATCGAATCGGTCGATTAAGCAAGTAACGGGTGAGTTAAAACTACAAAGCAACCACCTACCGAACTCCGTAACAAACATCGTGTGTTCATCTCTTTCGGTATTTGCATTATTTTATTTAAATCATTTTAAGCTTCCGCGTAAATTAGAATCGGTATACCTTAGTCGAAAATTGTACGTAAGGATTACCTATTCACCCCCCCCCCCCCTCTAGGTTAGAATTAACCAACATTATTCATTCCGACAAATACCAACAATTGTATTCTCACTTTCTCCAGTATAGTAAAATAGTTTGAGTGTTGGCGGACGTGGTTTTTCCCTTCGGGGTTTCCACGCAAAAATACTTGTGTTCGTGTGTTGTTCTCACTACAACAATACTGGTATACGGTGACACTTGTATTTTGGCATTTGACTATATGCTGCCAATAATTGTATAAAAGACTGCCTTAATTGATTAATCCTGCTATTATGTTATATAAGACAGCATTTGATGTTAAATCTCAGGAATAATGCAATACAACAGCATTTTATATCTAAAACACATTATTTGAACTTTCTTAGTGTTTGTACAAACAAACTTTCTTAATGTTTGTACAATTTCATGCATTTTATGTTATAACACGGTTTGTCCAAACAAACTTTCTTAGTGTTTGTACAATTTCATGCAAAGTTATGTCGTAAAAGATACGATACACATGATCTAAAACACATTATTTGAACTCCTCAAAGCGTAAAAATATTGCTATGAGTTGAAAAGTAAACTTTCTTAGTATTTGTACAATTTGGTGAAAAGTTACGTAGTAACATATTCGATCCAAACCATCTCAAAAATACGTTATTTGGACTCATCGGAGCGTTAAAAGAATGTTATGAATCGAAAAACAAATTTTCTTAGTGTTTGTAAAATTTGGTGATACGGTTTGTACTAGAATATACGATATGAATGATCTAAAAATACGTTATTTGAACTCGTTAAAACGTAAAAACTGATATGAGCGTATTTTGCCGTATATTTTGATATTAAAACATGGAAATTAAATAATAAATAAACATAAAAACATGCTATAATCTTTATATTCAATAATTTTTGAGAAAAATACTTTAATGATGAATTTATGTTTATTTCAGGTTAAAAAGACCAAATCTCTACAAACCAACACCATGGATGGATTCCTCACGTCGAGACGAGCGTTTTCGATATAAAGATCGTACCATTTGGTAGAAGGACAAGAAAGTCGCAAAGTTTATGGTGAAACGGGTCAGAATTCCTATTCAAATGACTCGCTACACGAATGGCTACACCGCAACCAACACAGCAAATCTGACGACCCTTAAACCCACCACTCACCACACGAAAGACCACATAGGGTCAGAAGTGACTCATTACAGACCAGTCAGCCCTTTCAAACAGTAAAGGAATGTTCTGATTGACTGTGGCAAGGAGATCTTGTAACCCACTCTACTCACTCTCATTCTATTCTCAAACTCAGACGCTACACAATCGCTACACCAAAAATGCCGCAGAAGATCCCTTCCCCAGAAAGTGTGAGCCAATCAGAAGCTAGATTTCTCAGCCAATAAGGCGAGAGCATAACGGCCTTCCTTTCGTCTCCATTTCTACCGTGACTGGACGATATATTTTGCAATTAAAGAAGATAATTGAACTAGATTTTGTCCCTGCAATTATTTACGTAGAATGAATGGAGGTGGTCTCGTCTTCTCCAAAACACCTCCGCAATGGCTGTTACGACGCGGATCGCTCGTACGAGTCGTTTGGATCCGTTTTTCTCTCTCATGGCCACGTCGTAACCATCCTGGGACCCATTCTCAATCAGCTCTCCTCTCAATTTCGATCAGAATCGATCCATCCAGTCAAGTTCTCGGTTATAAATAACCCCTGCCATGGCGAAGCTTGGGTATCCTCTTTCTAGCCCTTGCCGGCATCCATTCTCTCGTTCTATTCCCTCTTCACCACCATTAGAAGGTGCTTGAGCTCGTGAGAGCATCAATTCCACTCGAAGGTCTGATTTTTGTCAGACCTCAATAACCAGCACCACCGACTCCGCGATTCCTGTGTAAAGACCTTGCCTTTACAAACCTTTCACAACACCCAATTGCAAGCACAAACAACACACGAGTTCGAGTAATCAATTCGAATTCGATTGATTCAAACAACTCAACTAATTCGAGACGAAACCTCGTTTTAGTTCATACAAAAGTTCATACAACGAAAAATAGATTGAATAATGAATACGTAATCAAAACGACAACTAAACACAAGGAATTAAGTTTTGCTCCCGTACGAATATTCTCTCGTCGCCATGGTTAACTAACTTCGTCCTTCGCATCTCTTTTCCTTGCTCTCGGTTCATGTACGCCCCAATGAACCCTTCCTCACGTGCCACACACACCGGGTGTATGATACACCGCGCGCCAACTAATTATTCAAATAACAAGAAATAAATTCAACCCCAATTTGTACACAAGAGACTCATGATGGTAATTCATGACAATCCCCCCTACTTATAAACCTTGTCTCAAGGTTTAAAAGCGGGAAACTTCGCCGCTAATTCATCAAAGTCTTCCCACGTGGCATCCTCGTCCGGCAAGTTCGACCAACGAACCAACAATTGCACTTCGGCTTTATTTCCTTTTTTCACTAAACGCCTATCTAACACCGCCACCGGCTCCACTTTTAATATACCTTCCGCATCTATGAGAGGCAATGCCGGTACCAACACTCTTTTCGACCCTATTTTCTTCTTCAATTGTGACACATGAAAAACCGGGTGAATAAGCGAACCTTCGGGTAAATTTAATTCATATGCCACTTCTCCTATTTTGGCCAACACCTCATACGGTCCAAAATACCTCGAGTGTAATTTAGTGCCCTTATTTAATGAGAGGGAAGTTTGGCGATAAGGTTGCAACTTAAGATATACCCAATCACCTTCCTCGAATTTTCTTTCGCTCCTCTTTTTATCCGCGTAATATTTCATCCTTTCTTGCGCCTTGATTAAACTTTCTTTAATTAATTGCATTGCCGAATGCCTTTCCTTCATCCATTCATCGATTGCCCCCACCTTCGATAATGGACTCGCTCCCAATTCTACCCTCGGGGGCAGATAACCGTATAACGCCTCAAACGGGCTACATTGGAGTGATGTATGAAAATTGGTGTTATACCACCACTCCGCTTGTGAAAGCCACAAATTCCATTTTTTTTGGTTTATTCGCCATCATGCACCTTAGATAATTCTCGAGGCATTGATTAACTCTCTCCGTTTGTCCATCGGTTTGGGGTGATACGAGGTGCTCAATTGGAGCTTCACACCATACAAGGTAAAAAGCTCGCGCCAAAAAGAACTTGTGAAAATCTTATCTCTATCGCTTATTATCGCTTGTGGTACCCCGTGAAGTTTGCACACATTGTCGAAAAATGCACTTGCGATTTGAGGAGCCGAAAATGGATGTGCCAATGGTATGAAATGCGCGTATTTTGTGAGCCGATCTACCACCACCAAAATCGTATCTTTACCGTTGGATTTCGGTAACTTCTCGATGAAATCCATACTCACGCAACTCCACGCCTCCCCCGGAATCGGCAAAGGTTGCAACAAACCGGGGCTCGCCACGTGTTCGCTTTTATTTCTTTGACAACAATCGCATTCCCGTACAAATTCATTAATCTCTTTTTTCATACCTTCCCAAAAGAAATTACGTTTAGCTCTTTGATAAGTGCCCAACATTCCCGAGTGTCCTCCCTTGGCCGATTCGTGTAGCGCTTCAATTATTTTTTTCCTCAATTCATTTTTTTCTCCGACACACAATCTTCCGTTAAAGCGAAGAAGTCCTCTTTTTAACTCGAAATTTTTAAATTCTTCCAGCTTAATAATCACGCCCTCCAATATGCGCGCAATGTTAACGTCGCCGTCATAACTCTCTTCCACCTCCTTTAACCAAGCGGGTACCACCACGCTTATCTCGCCAAATTCTCCTTCCTCATTCGTGGTGACATCTTTAATTCTCGATAAGCCATCTGCTACTTTATTTTCAATGCCCGGCTTATAATGGATCGTATAGTCAAACGCCCTAATAGTTTTGTTAGCCCTTTGTGTTGGAGTTGCGTATTTACTCGTCCTTCGAGAAGAAATTTCAAGCTTTCGTGATAGGTTTTGATCACGAATTTGTTTCCGATGAGGTAGTGTCGCCATTTCTCTACGGCTAAAATCACCGCGAGTAATTCTTTCTCATACGTCGAACGCCCGAGATTTTTCGGGCTCAAAGCCTTACTAATGTACGCCAATGGTCTCCCTTCTTGCATGAGCACCGCACCAACACCGTACCCACACGCATCCGTCTCTACAACAAAGGTTTTCGAGAAATCCGGCAATCTCAAAACCGGGGTTGTCGACATGGCCACCTTTAATTGCTCGAACGCCTCATCCGCCTTCTCCCCCCAAACGAACAAGTCTTTCTTCAACAAATCGGTTAATGGTTTGGCGATGATACCATAATTCTTCACGAATTTTCGATAGTAGCCCGTGAGACCTAAGAATCCACGCAACTCCTTTAGTGTCTTCGGTTTCGGCCACCTCATCATTGCCTCCACCTTGCTCGGGTCCGTGTCCACACCTTCATGCGAAATAACGTGACCGAGATACTCGATCATGGGCGTGCCGAAAACGCATTTGGATTTGTTGGCGTAGAGTTGGTTGGACTTCAAGATGGTAAGCACTTCACGCATATGTTCTTCGTGAGCCTCCATCGACCTACTATACACCAAAATATCGTCAAAAAATACTAGCACAAATTTTCGCAATTGATTTTCAAAAATACTATTCATCAACGCTTGAAACGTCGATGGTGCATTAGTCAACCCGAACGGCATGACTCGGAATTCGTAATGACCCGAGTGTGTGCGAAACGCCGTTTTATAGATATCCCCTTCATCCATTCTAATTTGGTGGTAACCCGATTTTAAATCGAGTTTCGAAAAAATTCTAGCTCCCTTCAACTCGTCCAACAAATCATCGATTATTGGTATTGGGTATTTATTCTTCACCGTCATCGAGTTGAGTTGGCGATAATCGATGCATAACCGCCACATTCCGTCTTTTTTACCGACTAAAATTGCCGGTGATGCAAACGGACTCTTGCTTGGCCTAATAACTCCGCTCTCCATCATCTCCCGCACAATCCTCTCAATCTCTTCTTTTTGAAAGTGCGAATATCGATACGGTCTAATTTGTACCGTTTGTGAATTGTCCCCCAAGGGTATGGCATGATCACACTCTCTTTTTGGGGGTAAAGCTTGGGGTTCCTCAAACAATTCTCTAAATGTCCCCAAAACTTGCTGCAGTCCCGTTAAGGATATTTTATTAAATCCACTATCAATTCCCAATTTTTCTGTTTTCTCTAGCTCATCCCAGTTTTTTATTTCCGGGAATCGCATTTTAGAATTCAACTCTTGGATTTCTGCAGAGACTTCAACTCCTAACTTCCTGTCCTTGAACCGATCATCCCGGTTTTCAGAAACTAGGAAACACATTTTGGAATTAGAATCCTTGATTTCTGTCTGGACTTTCATTCCTGCTTCTGGACCCTCGGATTGAGAATTCCAGATTTTAGAAACTTGGAATTGCATTTTGGAATTGGGATCATGGGTTTCTTCACAGTCGGGCTCTCCCTTCTCAATTCTAACAACGGATCTCATTTCCCAATTCTCTAAAGTCGCGATCCACTCTACTTGATTTTTCACAATCCAGGAATGCAACTCAGTTCCCTCAATTACCATTCCTGAATTTGTCTCCAGTCGGGATTTCAACTCCGTCTTCAACATGAGCTCCTCACCATTGTTGAAGCAGCAGCTCACCATCTCTTTCTCATAGTCAAATTTCACTGGACCATGTTCCCCCATCCAGTCCACACCTATCACCATCTCTACAGTGCCTAGTTCCAAGATTCTCACGTCGAATTTAAACTCAACATCTTGCATCACCCATTCAAAACTCTGCACCATAGTATCACAAGCAATTCTGGCCCCATTAGCTACTGTGATTGACAATGGCGCCACCACAGATGGTACTAGACCCAGCATTTTCACAAACCTTGGGTCAATGAAGGTGTGAGAAGACCCACTATCCAACAGAATAGAAAATGGCTTGTTCTTTGATCTTCCTCGAATTTTGAGAGTTTGAAACTTCGAATTGGATCCCATTTTCACAGTTGATATCTCCATTAATTCTGTCATTCTATCTTCCTCCTCTCTAGCCAGATCTTCCTCATTTTTGAATCTCAATTCCTCCTCAATTTCAGACCCAATTCCTTTAATGGCCAGCAATGCATGATCCCTCCTCACTGGATTCTTATTTCTGCAATTGTGGCCTGCAACAAACTTCTCTTCACACCAGTAACACTCATTCCTAGCCCTTTTTTCCTTCTTGAGTTGTTCCCAATCTTTCATAGGCACTCGAGTTGGATTTGGCAGTTTGGTTTGAATCACAGCACTCTTCTCTTTCTCCTTGAATCTTCCTCTTCTCTGTGCAATCATCCCCCTTTCAATGAACTCAGCATTCTCACAAGCTTCGTTGTATGATCGAGGTCTAGATAAGAGCACCTGGCTTTGGATTTCATCACTCAAACCCGTTAGAAAACAGTTTTTGAAATAGTTGTCACCCAATTGGTTGAAGGTTCTCACCATCAAACCTCTAAGTTTATCAAACTCCTTTCTGTAATCTCCTACACTGCCAATTTGCCTCAATTTGTGAAATTCTCCTTCAATTCCCATCGAAAAATCACTCTCAAACCTCCTGAGAAGATCCTCCGAGAATCTCTCCCATGTTGGATGAGGTTCCATGGCTTGATAAGCAAAGAACCACTCCTCTGCATCCTCCACCAAATACAGCGATGCCAATTTCACTCTACTTTCATTTCCAATTGAACACACTGAGAAATATGTCTCACATTTCCTCAGCCAAAGCCTTGGTTTAGCTCCTTCAAACGTAGGCAGTTCAGCTCTTGACTTGGGCATTACGTCGAATGGTTGACGAGCCCTCACTCCACCATCTCTCCAATCACCCCTACGAGCTGAAGAACCATCCTCCATCTATCTAACATGAGATTGCATCTCATAGCTTCGACTATGTTCTTCATTCACCCCCTCTTTACCAGGATCACGAGGCTTTTCTACATTCCTGCTCGATTCAGCTCCATTTTGATTCATCTTCATCATCATCTTCACCAGCTCATCCAATTTCTGAGATTGAACATCATATTTGGAATCCAGACGTTGTTAGCGTTAAAAAAAATTGTTATGAATCGAAAAGAAAACTTTCTTAGTGTTTGTACAGTTTGGTGAAAAGTTCCGTAGTAAAAGATTACATCCAAACAATCTCAAAAACACGTTATTTGGGCTCCTCGAAGCGTTAAAAGATGTTATGAATCGAAAAACAAACGTTCTTAGTGTTTGTAAAATTTGGTGAAAAATTATGTACTAAAAGATACGATACACATGATCTAATAAAAAAATAAAAGATATTTATTTACTAAATACATATAATTTCTTTAGCTTATATAATATTTTTCAATAATAAACATGAAACATAAAATTTATCAAACACAAATAATTTGTTTGAACTTTTCTAATGTTATTATTCTTATTTTTAGATATGAAAATTTAAAATATCATATTATTTTGTTTTTTATTTATGTACACGCATGTTAGTTCATTATATTATAGTGACATTCATTATTTTTTTTGTATGTGTTGCATTAAAATACTAAATAAATATTTCGTATTGTGTCAGCTTCAAAATAGTATAATAATTTTGTCATCAACAAACTTCCTTAATCAATATGATTTTTATTTTCGCAAAGTCTTACATTTGATCCCGAAAAATCATAACTCTATATTATGTGTATGGCAAAACGTGAAACAAAACCGCCGCAAAGCGCGGGTAATCTCCTAGTATAATTAAATTTTGAGATTAAATAAATCATGGTGATGATTAGTGAATCAGAGTACTGATCATTCAATAAATATAACAAAACCAAAGAGGGGCTTATATGGAAAAAAACATGAAGTTGTTTGGTGTATAATATCGAGCAATTAGTAAACTAATCGTGTAAGAATATTTACCCGGATGAAGCAAAGATAAGAGGATTTTTTGTTTGGTCAAGTACCGATTATTGAGTGCTCAATCTTGCATTTTTATTAAAAAGAGCCATCTGAATCGAGTACTAATTATTGAGTGTTCTATCTTGCACTTTTACCGTTTCAGTCTCTACCTCGGCATTATCTTTATATAGGGTTCCATCGATCACTTCTGACACCATTTGAATCCACCGAAATTTCAAAAAAAAAAATTAATAAAATAATTCAGATCTTAAAACTTACAACAACGAAGTAACTGAAATTAGGGTTTAGGGCTTTACATTTATGTCGATCACTTTCTTTTCCAATTTTCGCAATAGTTCGTCACTCAAATGATTTTAGCAATTAGGCCCCTTATTATTTATATCATACCATTCAGAGATTATTTTCCTTACCTATTTGCTGCAGCTGGCCCGTTAACCAGTTGAGATTGATTTTAGCAATTAGGACCCTTAACCTGCAATAGAAGCATTAAAACAAACATGTGTCAAACATGATAAGGAAAATATCTTTTTTTTAACGATAAGGAAAAGCCTAATTAGAGGATTGATATGCTGTCTTTTACGCAAATACCCAAAAATGTTGAAATTTTATAAAATGGACCAATCAATAAGCTGAAATTTAAAAATAGCAAATAATTCTGAAATCAAATGAATCACTAAAAATTCCCCATTTTCCATAGCACAATTCAAATTGTTTAAATTTTACAAAGAAACCCCCAAAAATCTGAAATTATCATGTATGGCCCTCAAATATTTCAAATTACATGGAATATGTATTTTTTATTTGAAATTATAAATTGGAAAAAAATTCGAAAAAACATTTAAACCATTGAAGTTTTGCTGAAATTGGAAAAGGAAAAACCAAAGTTACATAATTACAAACAAAAAAACCAAAAAATTTCAAATTTGCAAAACAAATTCTCTAAAATATTGAACTTAAAAAAATAACTCAAATAATTTTGTTAAAAAATGCTAATTTTTTCCAAGAAGCACTTAAGATGTGAATTCGTTTTTTTAATTTACAAAACATGACATCCAAAAATTCTGCTTTATATGGAACATAAAAGATGCTTAAATTTCCTAAATAAATACAAACTTAACTTCAATACTGTTATGAACAGCCAATTTGAGAAAATGCAACCGGTTTTGCAATTTTGAAAAAACACAGGGATTTTAGCGAAATTTGAGGGTTTACCTTTCGGCGGAAAATCGATGATGCAAGGTTTTTCACAACCATTTAGTCGCACCAAAATTGAACGGCAACATCCACAGATTCTGTAAAAGAGAAAATCCATTTAGTTTTGGAGAAATACAGTCTCTGAAACCGAAACAATAACTATAATACTAAAAGTTTGCAAATAATTTTTTTTAATTTGTCATACCCAACATTATTGTGCAGATTCATTGACTTGCTCATTTCAGAAGAAAAAAATGAGAATTAAACTTGTCAGCACCAATTCCTCAAGAACAACCATTCAAACCCTACATTATGGAAAAAAAAAATTAATTAGCTGACCAAAACTGCAATTAGTTCAAGAACGGTCACTTCAACCTTAAATTTTGAGGAAAACATGATACCGTGCACGGCATACTGAAATTAAGTGAAGAATAA
The DNA here is from genome assembly GCA_946800325.1 of Luzula sylvatica. NCBI lineage: Eukaryota > Viridiplantae > Streptophyta > Magnoliopsida > Poales > Juncaceae > Luzula > Luzula sylvatica. The sequence continues at coordinate 44,715,148 of OX326956.1, forward strand.
CCATCAATTGGCCACGCAAGAACAGAAACTGGCAACATACTGAAAATCAGCGACAAAGTTCACGAAAAATCAAGGAATATCGAATAGAAATCAGCAAAAAGCAAAGAAAAAACTGAAATATCGAGAAAAAGTTGTCGTACCCATAGTAGCAAGCCAGAAAATCGTCTGTCTCATCGTCTTCTTTTTTATATAATGGTGTGCTTTCTCTCGTATAGCTAGCGTTTGGCTGCAGTTTCGCCATCGTCTCGCCGGGTTTTTTGTCGTCCCTCATTTTCAGCCTCTAGGCAGCACAATGAGGAGAGAGAGAGGGCAGATTAGGATTTAAGTTAGGCAGGAAATGATTACACTTGGTTCATGCAGTCCATGCAATGTTAGCCATGCATTGGTCTATATGAACCAAGTTCATTACAATCAGGTCCGTACGATACTGATAAATAATGATCGAACGGTCCAAAATAAAACAAAATGGCGTGGCTCAATAACAGGACAGATATATAGAAAGAGTAAAAATATACTTCATTGCAATCAGGTCCGTATGATACTGATAAATGATAATCGAACGCAGGTCCGGTCCTGGGCTTTGGTCCAGAAGGCCTGGGCCACAGGCCTCTCAAATATTTAGGCCTCCAAAGAAAAAACTTTAGGCCTCCACAAAAAATGAAAATCTTGGTCTTTCTCTTCCATCGAGTCTGAGACATGACATTTTGAGCAATGAGCAATGGAAGCAAAGAAGTGGATAAACTCTTTCTCTTCATCGATGGGAAGAAGCTGCTGGACGAACATGCACTTTGCTCGCACGCTACTTATTTGCCGAAATGTCCGAACTTGATTCAATTGCACTAGTCGACTTGGTTTTCTTCTCCAAATTGTGAAATTTCTGAACTTCAATTTCTTGTTTTTTTAGGGAATTAATTATGTTATTGATTTGAAATTCCTGAACTTCCATTTCTTGTTCTTTTAGGGAATTAATTATGTTATTGATTTAGTTTGATTTTCTCGTTATTTTTTATAATTAATCATCACTGTGAATATTATGTCTTCCTCCTCTCCCATCAATTTGAATTTCTCAATATTTTCATTTCTTTTTGAAGTCGAATAGTCAAGGGCAACCAGCAAATTTAGATTCAATTTGAATAATTAGGTCTTAATTAATCTTCTTATTATAAATTTTGTTGAAATGTTTCATTTTGGACCTATCTTATTTCAATTTTATAATGCATGTTGTAATTTGTGTGTTTAATCGGGAAAAGTTGTGATTTTATTGTTTTTTTAGGGACATGGATTCAAACAGCACTTTGTTTTATGAGAAGAAAATGCAATCGATACTTACTAAAGAATATGTGAGATAGAGGGGACATTGCAAATTTTATAAGAACAAATTTATGAAGCAATCAATACTTACTTCTAGTCAAATTTGAATGCAAATTTAATAAAAGCAAAATCGGGTTAGAATTATTATTTATTTTACTTTTTTCTTTTTCTTTTTTCATATATTATAACTTTTTAATATATAATTAAGAGAATTATTTTTCGAAAAGAAGAACCTCGTGACAATAATCGCCAAAGGCCTCCAATAATGCAGGACCGGCCTTGATCGAACAGTCCAAAATAAAAAGTGGCAGAACATCTAAAAGAGTACTTAATTAAATTTCTTGTAGCATGCAAGATATTGTCGTATTGAAAGAGAGAATGTATGGCCTACGGGCCAAAAAATCGAAAAAAAAAGAAAGAAAGAGAGAATGTATAAACGTCATCATTTGTTCTAGTGAAATGTGCCACCGTTTCGCTGTGCCATTGAATTACGTTTGTCGGTATGCATGGCTTGGCTTTTGGATTCGTTGAATTCTTATCTTCAGGAGTGAACCGACATAAAACAAGGCAATCTTTTCATGCATGCTTGACGTCCCAATGAAATCAAGATTTGATATTTCTTGAGACAATATCAGGAAATGAGTTCCCGAGAGATTTATGATATTTTCATATTTTACACAAAGCGAGTTGAATTGGACTATTTATATTGAAAAATGTCCACTCTTATTTTTACTTTCTATACTAAACTGTCGTTAAATGTTGAGTGTGTTCTTTAAATTTAATTTTGTTTAATCATTTTCTTGAATAGAAAATTACACAGTTGACAGTTGGTTGAGTGTGAGTTGATCATGGCACGCAAAAAATCATAAAATCATATAATGTAAAAGTTAGTGAATTCAAATTGTATTGACATTAATTGACGAAGAATATATAAAATTGTTAAAAATTATATTATATGAAGTATCACAGCCCGCTTAGTTTCCTCAGTACCCAAATGGAATTTCCTCACTATGCCCATTGAATTACTAAAAAAAATTTAAATGCACAAATCTTTAAAAAATAAACGACTAAGTCGTGTAAGTATTTTTTTCGATTACATAAAACTAGCCGGATGTGCGCGAAAAATTTCGCACATCCGTGTTTGGACTTTTTTTAATTTGAAAATTTCCTTGTGCGAGTGTTGAATTTATTATAATAAATATTTATAAATCAATATATTATGAGGATCGAATTGATACACTAACTATAACATTTAAAATGCACATAAAAAAGAGAAATTCTACATATCATTTTCAACGATAATGTCATGTCAAGTTCAAACATCTCAAGATTAGTTTTTGAAATATAACTTAAACTAGCTTTATCCCCGCGCAATTGCGCGGGATGTTTTTTATATAATTATTTAAATAGAATTAACGTGTGTGCGAATTAACGCGTGTGCGAATTAACGCGCATGCGTTTGAACTAAATTAATCTAATCATGACATATTTGCAAATATCATGATGTCAATAGATGCATAAGGTTCATGAAATTAGTCTATCACGGATATTATTTTCTAATATAATTTGTATAAATAGCATTTGTTAAGTGCTTCTAAAATCGATTAATATAATCAGGACATATTCGCAAATTTGTATATGAATGTAAAATAGGAAAAAAAAACCAAAATGTAAAATAAGAAAAAAGGATCGAAATGTAAAAAAGGATCGAAATGTAAATAAAAAAGGACCAAAATGTAAATAAAAAGGACAAAAATGTAAATCAAAACTAAAAAGGACGAAAATATAAAAAAGGACCGAAATGTAAATTAAAAAGGACCAAAATATAAATTAAAACTAAAAAGGACCAAAATATAAAAAAAGGACAAAAATATAAATTAAAAATGTAAAAAAGGACCAAAATATAAATTAAAACAAAAAAGGACCCAAATATAAATAAAAAGGACCAAAATATAAATTAAAAAAATATTTTTTACACAAAAACCCTTGATGATGTGGAGGCTTAGAATTGCAAGAATTTTGTTTGATTTATATATAAGATATAATGTATGTAAAATAAGAAAAAAAGACCAAATGAAAAAAAGGACCACAATGTAAAATAAGAAAAAAGGATCAAAATGTAAAAAAATGTCGAAATGTAAATTAAGAAGGACCAAAACGTAAATAAAAAGGACCAACATGTAAATTAAAACTAAAAAGGACCAAAATGTAAATGAAAAGGATCAAAATATAAATTAAAAATGTAAAAAAGGACCTAAATGTAAATAAAAGAGGACCAAAATGTAAATAAAAAGGACAAAAAATGTAAATTAAAACTAAAAAGGACTAAAATGTAATAAAAATGACCAAAATGTAAATTAAAAAATGTAAAAAAGGATCGAAATGTAAATAAAAAGGACCAAAATGTAAACAAAAAGGATCAAAATGTAAATTAAAACTAAAAATGACCAAAATATAAATTAAAAAAAAAAAATTTTAAAATGGACCAAAATGTAAATTACAAAACAGCCCCTGATGACGAATAAAATGGACCAAAATGTAAATTTTTTTTTTTTACAAAAAAACCCCTGATGACGTGGAGGCTTAGAATTGCAAGGATTTTGTCTACTTTATACATAAGATTAATTAGCACAAAAGTATCTCTAATTACTCAAATTTCAGCACTTATTTTCGAAATTGACCTAATTCAATGAAAATTATCTCGAACTTTACCATTCAAAGCTCTTCAACAACACATGAAACGAATTTACTATCGATATCACCAGAGAAGCATACATCTTTATTCTCTTTTCGTTTTGATACCTCTGTTAGGGTTTCATGATGATTGATACGGCGACAATGAGATATTCTTTTTACTTCATAGACTGGCCATGAGAGAGTCTTCATTGTTGTTAGTTAAGATCTAGACGAGGTGAATAGTTAATGCAATGGTACAATTTTCGTGCTAATGAGTTTTAAGTTAATATGATGCGTAGGCGAAATTGACATTTAGAGTTAGAAAGATATTACCGAAACAAATAACACGAGATATTTGTTTACGGTGTTCGGTAGGTGGTTGCTTTGTAGTTTTAACTCACCGTCTACTTGCTCAATCGACTGATTTGATTTATTTCAAGTATCTACGTTTCCGGAGATGCCTTGCGTTTTTTCGGATTTCTATTGAATTCTCAACTCAACACTTACAAGATTTGCCAAGATCGATTTCACCGTTTTTCACCGTTTTTTACAACAGTGATATGTATGCATATCCATGTAGGAGTTCCGTTACAACGCCTGAAGTGTCTTTTGTAACGGACATCCTACTGTAAGTGGTTTAGGATTTGTATGTATTGTCCGTTGTAACTCTGAGTGGTCCGTTACAACGGACTTGGTGGCACCGTTACGAAGGCTTGGTGATTCCTTTGTGACGAACGCTATGTGTTTATAAATCTAGTGTATGGGTCGTGAATGTCCATTACAACGGACAAATGGTCTATTGTAACAGATCCTTCATTATTTGCAAAATTTGCAAATATTCTCATTTTTATTGTTTCGAACATATTTATTTGTTAACTTGAGATTAATAACTTAAAGACAAGTTTAGGTATACTATGGGTTATTTTGGTGATTTTGTGATATCCCAACTTGTGGAAATTTTCGATGTCTTGATTTATTCACTTGATCGAGCAATCTCGTCTTTTCCTTTTACCGTCGTCTTGATTCGTCGACGTCTTGACACATTTCATTGATGCTCTTGATGGTCTTTGTCTTTTGTTCAAGTGTTTGCGTTTGCGTACGTGCTTGTTTCTTCTTTTGATTTCTTTTGCGGTCCATACCTATATATATCTACAAGTGACAGTTACATAATTTGATTAGTGGTATCAACATTGTTTTGTGATAATCAAATCATAAAAAATTTGAACCAACATTCCTTTCATCTTGTTTCAAGCGCGGCAGATCTTGAGATACAGAGGCAGGCGGAGGTCGCCTTGTTACCCTCTCTTTCTCTTTCTCTTTCTCTTTTTCTTTCTTTTTCTTTTTGCTCTTTCCCTGAAAGTGAGAAATGGAAAGAAAAAAAATTCCTAATTTGTTGGGATATTGTAAAAAAACTTCTATCTCTCTATTTGGAAATTCCAAAAAAAATCTCTATCAAAATTTTACTTTCAAAAACCCCTTATAATAGTTAAAACTAACTATGGTCGATATTAAGGTGGTGTTTGGCAAATGGATAAGTTAAGAATAACACATCTTATCTTCTTATTCTTTGCCGAACATTAATATTTGTATGAGTAGCTGATAGGATAGAGGGTATAAAACTATCACCACTTTGATGAGTGATAAGCTATCATGTTATATTTTTCATTTGTTCAAAAAATATCCCATACTCATCTCTTCCAACAAAACACATTTTCAAATTCTTTTTTTTCTTAAATCTCATATTTCTTTTTAATAGTGCATGATCCACGTAAATAAATTACATTCCTAGCTTTCTCATGTTTTTCTTTTTAATTTAAGATCTTGGTCGAGAAGAAATCATGGAAGCAAAATTTATGTTTTTTCTCATTTTTTTCACTCTATGCGACTTGATTATTTTGCAAAGCAAATTTGAAAAAAAAAATTCCATTTCTTCTTGAATAAAGTCATTATACAATAATGTTTAGTAAATTATTATACAGTAAAAAAAATTATGAATAATAAAAAACACTAAATATCATACAATAATAAAAAAAACACTAATTATTATACAATAAAAAACACTAATTATTATACAATAAAAAATTATGAATAATAAAAAAATTATTATACAAATTTGATTATTATACAATAAAAAAAAATTGTATTTAGGAGAGAAATATAATTTAGTAAATTACTTAATTAAAGTCATTATACAATAATATTAAATTATGAATGTTTATATAAATTACAGTAAATTGACTAAATATCTCATAATGTTTTGAAATGGATATTTTGATAATTATACTTGATTCACTTTCGAAATTAAATTTATTTCCATTTTTATTTCTATCACTTTGCCAAACATCCTTATCAAATAATACATACACGCATGCATACATACATACATACATAACATAACATAACAAGGCATAACTACTTATTCTTGAATAAAGTTATACTTAAGTTATCTACCATCCAAACATAGCCTAATTTTTTTTTTTTTGATAAAAATACCCCTCTATTTACATATGTAGTAATTTAAAAATATTTCTTAACATGTATTGGTTTCAAAAAAAAAAAAATATTACATGTTGCATTTATAAAATTTTAATATTTTATTTATTATTCATGAAAAGTAACATCAGATAATAAAAAAATGAAAAACAAATAAATAAAAACCTCGAAACTATATTGATAGAAAAAAAATATGTTTAAACATCTAGTTTTTTATTTTCATTCTCCTTTTATTATTTTTTTAATTGATTCGTGATATTTTACTTTTTTAATATTTGTAAGGTGTTCGTTTAATGTTGTTGTTCATCTTATTATTATTTTTTCAGGAAATATAAAAATCAAATATATATAATGTATGAAATATTAAAATTTTAACACATAACTATAGTTTTTTTTTAAATATTATATGCTAAAAAAAATTTAAAACTTTTTAAAAATTAATAAGAAATACATTTTTGTTTATTTTACTACATATGTAAATAGAAGGGTATTTTGGTCAAAAGAAGTTTAACATCATCCATGGTTAGTTTTAACCCCTATAGAGGGGTATTTCAAAATAAAAATTTGGTAAAAGATTTTTTTGGAGTTTCCACAAAGATAGGATTTTTTTACAATATCCAAAGAAGTTAAGGGGATTTTTGAAAATTTCCCAAATAAAAATATATAGAAGGATGAGAGAACATGATAATGTATGTAGACATGGTAGGTATTAGTCATTGTTATTGTTTCAATTTCTTTGATGCACAAAAATCATGTATATTTAAATTTAAATACATAAAATAATATTTTTTATTTGGACCATTAGATTTATAATCAATGATCTAGATTATACCAAGTGACTTCATGTGGAGCAAAAAAATGTGTGTGACATTATCATAAATTATAATTATAATTAGGCTCTTTGTCCTTCATCTATTTTCGAAAAAACAAATTCGTCATGTTTTGAACTCATAACATTTTGATCCTCGGATGGCTAGGAAAGTTCTGCTTAGTTTAACTAAAGGGGGATTCTTGAAAAACCTCCTATTTTTTTGGAATTTGTCAAAAACCCCTCAACTTCTAGATTTTTTTCAAAAACCCCCTAAAAACTAAGTTGCATTCTTCAAAACCCCCCTATTAGCGTTAATTTTAACATTTCTTCCAAATTATTATTTTTGGCCCTAAAATATCCTTCACAATTTTTTTTGTAATTGAATTTATTCCATAAATTAATAAACAAATAATAGTTTACAATATAATATTTTATAATATTATCTTACGATATTTATTATATTATTCTATAATTTTTAAATGATTTTTTAATATAAAATTATATCATGTGGAAAATTAAAATTGTAATATAAAATTGTATTTATTTAATAAAATAATACTATATATATTATAAATATTAAAATAAAAAATTGAGTTGTAAAATATTATCATAAACCATTTTTTGTTTTATAAAGTGAAATATTTAGTTTATTTATGTATTTATTTATTTATATTGGATAAAAGAATTTATTAGGGTATTTTTGTCCGAAAAAAGAATAATTTGATGGAATGTTAAAATTAACACTAGTACGGGATTTTTGAAAATGAAACTTAATTTCTAGAGGGTGTTTGAAGAAATCCAAAAATTAGGAAATTTTTTGACAAATTCCAAAAAAGTTGGGGAATTTTTTAAGAATTCCCCTTAAATAAAATCTCATTTTTTGCGTATTTTTGTAATTCATATAAAATAAACTTATATATTTATGTACAAGTGTCAAAGTTAAGTCGAATGATACTAAATTTAATTATTAAACTAATTATCTTTCAGATATTCCTTTTAATTCCTTAAAACTTTTAATATCTAAGAAAAAACACGGTTGAAATGTATATATTAAATCATTATTTGATTTATTTTTTATTATTCAACAATATTAAATATGAACATAACGTTACAAATTTAAAAACATAAACGACGACAACAACAAATACTACTAATAATAATTTATCCTAACAAAATATCTATATTTTTCTTGAGTAACTTTTTGTTTTATTAACCTTGCCGAATATTTACTCGGACTTGGGGCAGCAAGAACCATCAAGTAATATAAGGAAAATAAAATAAATAAATACACATTAGCCTCTCTGCACCATCACGTTATCCATAAGAGAGTAAAATTTATATTCCTTGATTTCATTTCTCCAATTGCCAGTCGTGATAATAAAATATGGAGAGCTCAACACAGTCAGAAGATATTGCCGCCTCCAGTGAGGTACAAAAGCATAGTCAAAACCCATATCAAAGCAAGATGTACATAATCTCTTTGTTTTGAATCATTTTATTTTGAAGTTGAAATTGAAGTAACTAAGTATTTGATTCTTTTTCATAATTAATAAATCAAGTATTTCATTTTTCTTCTTTTCTTTCTGAATTGTAAAAATTTCATTGTTTTTCGACTGGAACAGAGATTTTCGAGTCTCAATTAAATCGTTATTCAATTCTGTTCCACATCTACAGATCAGGATTGTTACTCACTTTATATTGAGTTCTGTTAATTTGGAGTTAAATTAGATGTGGATCTTTTGGAATTGGTTAACTTTTCTGGTTGATTTGTAATTTTTTGACTATGTGATATAGGTTTCAGATTGTTTCGATTTTCAGGCTATTTTTGTTTTAGGGTTTGAAGATATCTCTTCTTCTAAATCCTTGTGTTTGAGTCGCCTTGTATTTAAAGTTAATATTGTTGTATTATCGTAGATCATCTACGGACTGCAAAAACAAAGAACAAATAGGAATCAAGCAAATCAATTTCGCAATTCGTCCGAAAAGGTAAAAAGAAGTTCAATGAATGGTTTCGCATGAATATTTTTGCGGGATTATGATGATATGAATTTTTATTATCTGTCAAGCTAATCTATATAAATTCAATGATTCATAATTTAAAACCCCGAACGAAAATGATATTTGCATGCCAGTATTTTATTTCTTTCCTTTTCATTTTCTTCTAGGCCCGTCGAGAGAAAATTAAAGAAAAGATGAAGGAGTTGCAAGAGATGATACCAAATTCTCACGAGGTGAGCAGCCAAATTTGTCCCATTTTTATCGATTTGTTATAATATCTTAATTTGTAACTAATTATTCTCACGAACGAAATGAAATTTATCAGCAAATTTTCTTCCCTTTTTTTGAATAAATTGTTATGATATCTTAATTAGTAACTAATTAATCCTCAATTATTTTTAATATCGAGTGCAGTTGGATAATATTTCATTGCTTGATGGAACAATATCTTACATTAATACCCTTCAACAACAAATTCAGGTACCTAAAAATTGTCAAATAAATAATATGATGAAATTATTACAGACTTTATTAGTAGATATATCATATTAGATTTAATCCAAAAGTATATTATTTGCTAATTTTCAGGCCATAAATGGAGTGAATTCATTTTCAAATGTGCTCTTGCCTCCTTTTGATCATTCCCAACCGGTTGCCCCAAACTTTGTTTCTATGCCGGAGCCTCCAAATCCGTATTTCCAATTCCCAGTTTCTTCTAACTATATGGGATCGGAATTCCCCGAAATGGTCGTGCATGGGAGATGTGTGTATTACTCCGATTCAAGCTCGTTCGATGAGAGATATGGCAATTAATGAAGAAAATTCTTAGTTTTGGAAGCGGGTTCGAAATTAATCGGGATCTTTTAATGCTATTTCTTCTGAGTTTTTACTTATTATATGTAAATATTTCGAGTTGAAGCCGGTCTAAAAAAACTTGATAAAAATTGTGAGAACGCTGTTAAGTATTTATCATATATGTAATCTCCATTTCAAATTTGCAATGTGAATTTCAATCTACCTTGCCGATTCGGCGTGTTTGCAGTGACGATCATAGATCAGCTCAACCGCCTGAAATTTCAATTAACAGAAACTGGGATCTCCAAATATCAGGGAACGAAAGTCTGGACCATCCAAAACGAGAATTGCATTCTTAGAGAAGGACGGAATTGATTTCCCGGTTTAGAAAATCCAAGACCAGTTGACCCAATTCTCACTCTACACTCCACTGTCCACATAAAACAAATACAACCATTACCACAGAGAAAGACGAGAGAGACAGCTGTGTTGTTTGTCTCTACTTTCCACTTCCGCAGTACGACTCCGCCGCTCTCCTCCGCTCTCCGCCGAAGAAACCAAAATTGCATAGAACTTGGAATTTAGCAAGTTTTCTTTGTTGGTATTTGCTCCGTGCAATCGACTCTTTCTATAGATCCACAAATCACAAGAAATTCAGAGAAAAAATAGGAGAATGGTGAGGGCTTCGACGGTAGCGATGGTGGCGGGGGTTACTTTTGTCCACGTGCTTGCTTTCCTCCTCGCCGTTGGGGCTGAGAGTCGCAGAAGCACGGTATTACTACTTCACCTTTTCCTCTTCATTCATTCATAATTTGTCTCAAAATTCCAATATTTGCTCGCAATTAATAAATTATCAAGGTTTCAGACAAAATCTGGAGGAAATTAAATGTTGGGTTTTTCAGGGGAAATTGGTTCCCGACGAATACGACCTTAAGGCGTACTGTTCGTACGACTCAGACGCATCCACCTCATATGGTGTGTCGGCCTTCTTCCTTCTCCTCGTGAGCCAGACGGTCATCTGGTCGATCACTCGCTGTCTCTGTTTCGGCCGTGCTCTCTCTGCAGGTGGGTCCCGCACCTGTGCCATCACTTCATTCATCCTCTCTCTGTAAGCAAACCTAGAGTTTCTCCTTCCACCATTCTTCTCACTACCATTTCCAATTTCATATTTCAATTTTCGATTTCCAGGCTTACGTTCTTGATAGCCGAAGCTTGCTTGGTCGCGGGATCGGTGAGAAATGCGTACCACACTAAATATTTCGGGGATTACGTGAAAAACGATGCTGCCACTTGTGCCTCGCTTCGAAAAGGAGTTTTTGCCGCAGCTGCAGGAATGATAATCTTGTCTTTGATATTCAATTTCGCGTATTGTTGGAGCTATTCGAGGGCGGACATGGGCGGGTGGGTTAAACACCAGAATGAAATGGGCGTGGGCATGACCGATTACGGCCACGATGCTCGCGGCATTAGTGAGGGTACTGATAAATAAGGTTTGATATTGTGATGTTGTTTGGATAAATTATCTGATTACGATGTATCGAGTGTCGAGAAGAATTAATTGGTTGGGTTTACAACTTACAAGTTCAATATTGTTGCTTGGTTTAAATTGGTTGATGCGAAAACTAGGAGAAATTCCGGCCATGGTCTTTTAAATTTATTATTTATCATAAAACAATAATTCCAACTAGAAGAATTCCAATAGATTTTGAATTCGAGTCATGTTGGTATTATCAATAAAAATAGTTAGTACCATTAGTCATTCGTGATACGCGAATAATATGGTACATAATACGTTCGTGTATAATTCGGATCAAACGTTTTTCAAGTCGGTCAAATATTCGGTCAAATAAAGCGCAATACGCTAATAATTCGTCAATTCGGTTATTCGTCATAATACGATGCAATAATTCGGTATATAAAAGTATATAAATGTACATTTGTTTATCCATAAATAATTCAAAATTATAATTATTTTATTAAATAATATTTATTTTAGTTCAAAATCATAATTTTATATATTATTATTGATATTTTGATTTTCTTAATCATTTTTGGAAATTTATGTTTTTTTATTTATTTAAAAAAAATTATATTTTTTTCTTCTAAAAAAACGTATTATACGGAAATACGTGTATTATTCGTGGTTTTCAAAAATTATTGTAAAATACGCGAATTATTGATCAGGTTGAGTACGGAAACGTCAATACGTATATTATTCGTAAATTATACGCGTATTATTCGCGAACTGAACAACTATGGTTGATATTATCAATAAAAATACAAAACCAAATATATCCACTGAATTAGGTTTCTTTCAAAAAAATAATTCCCACTAGAAAATAGAAAGTGCACAAAAAATATTTCTTACTGGATGTCAATTCAAGTTTCTAAAATAAATTATCTGGAAATCCAATGGGCCACCTAGTGATTATATCTTGACATGTACATAAAATTTATGGTATAATACAAGCTCATGTGGCTGGGTAACGTGTACATATAAATTAAAAGGTACAAATAAATTTTAAAAAGAAAATCGACAGCCCAAATAATAGTCTAATACTATCACAGTCTATCTTTGTATGAGTTGTGTTGTCTTAAATTTGATAATCCGCTAGGAGAATACTCGCGGTACGCAACGAACATGTAAATTATGTTTTTTCATTGTAATACAAATTACACATTTGTATGATAATAATAATAATAATATCATTTTAAAATAAAATTATTTGAATTCCTTTATTTATGATTGTTCATATGTTTTGCAATTATTTTAGATTATGATAACAAAAAATCTAATTTTCTTAATCAAATAATATTACTTATAGTATTGTCATTATATAATAATATATAAAAATAAGGTATAATACAATTTTGCGAAAAAACATAACAACATATATTATATTATTGTTCACAAATATTTCATACAATATCAAATATTAAAATAATGAATCATACAACATATGTAATAAGACATTATTAATTATATAGTACAAATAATTTTTATTGATTCAAAATACAATGGAAAATATAAAATAATATAAAACTTAATAGTGGAAGTAATTTATTAAATAATATCAAAATCTAATTTATAATACACATAAATACAAATTATTTTATAGCATATAATTATTTTTATTTTACATTTTGTAAAATAAAAATACAATTTGATAGGTGTTTACACGTTTAAGAAGTAATTTAGATGGACAAACTATTTTTTAATTCTATTGTTTTTTTGAAAAAAGTTTTGTTTGCTGAAAAACACAAATATAATCTACTTAGTATTATATGAGATTTTTACTGTTATAATTTTTTAAATAAATAAATAATAATACTTAAAAATTCTATTATGCAAATAAAATTCTTAAAAATCTATTATGTAAATATGTATTTGTTTGCATTGTATTTACTTACGTAATATCTTTACAAATTGAAATTATGAAAACTATTATGTATGAACTATGCTAATATGGATGTCAAAATTAAGAAAAAATTAAAATGAATATATTTGATGGGTTTATAAAATTAAATTTCTAAACATAATAATAATATATGTTGTATGTTTTATAATATAATATATTTAATTATTAGTATTTTATATATAAAGTTTTCATATTCCATTGTGTTCCTATTTGATCATGTAATTTTATATGAAAGGTTAAACAATTGATTAGACTTGGTTTAATGTAATTCTAACCAATAATAAAATGTCGCATCATTAATGTAGGATGATGTGACTTTCTAAGAATGCTTAAAACATGGTGTAAAATAATGACACATAAATAACTACACAAAATATGATCTTCATAAAATCTAACAAAAAATTAATGATTGAGATTAAATCACATCACTACATCTAATAATTCAAATTAATACTTAAAAATAGTCATACAAAATGCATGAGAAGCCTCAAAGATAAGTGCAAAATAAGGAATGGGTAAATTTTATTCGTAAAAACTTAAAAAGGATTTCAATTTCTCTGTTGTTTTCTGTCATCTTCGTAAAGATAAAAAATTCGAAGAAAAGCAAAAATCTAATATATATTTCGTTTTCTCTTTCTAAATTGAAGTCCGTCGATATTTTTGAAAGATCATGTCACGAGAGAAAATAATTAATGTATTGGCCATTATCTCAATTGAAAAAAAATAAAACAATATATTGAAGTATAAGTATTTGATCGAATTTGTTTCAAAATATGTGACCCGTGGTTTTTTCCCCTGTTTTTTATATGGGAAATGCTAACGCACTACAGGCCGTCAAATAAACCGCAGCCCGCCACGTGGCTAAATTTGTGTTTTAAAAATATATTAGGTAAATTAGACGACCGATCGCATTTAACGGGCAGCGCCTAGAATACGGACAACCTCCAACGTTTTCAGATAGTTGTTTTTGCGATGTACCTTTCACCTTCATAATTATATCTTTTTACAACAACTCCCAATGAAAAACACTACTATTTATATCTTTTTTCTACGACAAATATTATAAACGTGTAAATAATAGTAAACAGGGTATAAATATCAAACATATCTTTATCCACAATAAAAATGTATAAATAGCAATAAACTTGTATTCATAATATAAAAAATATAAATAATAATTATTTATATTTTATTTTATCAAGAGTATAGAAAATAAGATATAAATAATAGTAAAAAACTTAAACTACAACAAATATTTTTTTTGTAGTATAGAAAAAGGTATTAACCACATATCTTTATTTTCATGGTATAAGAAAATGTCATAAAAATACTAGAAATATATATAAAGTATAATAAAAAGGTATAAATAAGAACAGACCATTATACATATTACAAAAAAATGGTATAAAAATGATATAGAAAAAGTGAAAAAGAATACATATAAAGTATATGATAAAATTGAGAGGGGACCGGACATCAATGCATTTTGGAGTGCATTACATTAGAGTGCAAAATCATTTCTTTTTTTTTATATCATGTTAACTGCCTATATTAATAATAATTATTATTATTAGGGATAGGATCAATGGCCAACACTCTTGTTTGGCCAACGTCGGCCAACAACACTTATTACAATAAATCTAAATATTATAATCGAATCTTAACCGTATATATATGTTTTATATCATTTAGATATGATGTAGAAATTTTTTTATACAATTTCGATTTTTGTATCTAACAAAACCGATAACATATTTTCACAACCGTCTATTTCGCTAAATTCATAGATTTCCATGAAGGAAAATTCGAAACTTAGTAAAAATTCATCTTGAGACTATCTATATGATTTAAAATACATCCAAACCATAAAAATCGAATTTCAAAATTTATTTAATGATGATTCATGTTGTAACTATTTCCTACCGTTCAATTTTTTAGAGTATTATGATAAGTATGATAGAAGTTTTTATTTTTCATGAAATTAAATCTACAACATTCTCAAATGATATAAATCATATCTATACGGTCAAAATTCGATTTTAATATTTAGATTTAGTGAAATAGGTGTTGTTGGCTGACGTTGGCCAAACAAGAGTGGTGGCCATTGATCATATCCCTTATTATTATTATTAATATTATTATTATTATTATTAATCGAGTGGTGATTTGTTTTTTACGACAAGCCCGTAGGCGAAGTGGTGATTGTTAAATATATATATTAACACAATTTTTATTTTAATAACAAGATACGATGCGATGTCGACCTCGGGCAAACCTAATAACAGCGCGACCGACCGTGACTCCTCGCATGAGAGAAACAAAAAAAATTGGAAACAATTTACTAGTTCTAAGAGAGAAATAGCATTGTTGGTTTGCAATAATTCTAAACATCCCCGCGCTATATAACCCGATGTGATCCCGCACCACTTTATTTAGAAAGTAATTAATGAGAATCATTGGAGAAAATAGAGCAATTAATGAGAAATAATGTTAAATTTGGAAATTAATTTAGTTGCGGGGTGAGTGGGAGCCACGAGCCACGAACTAAAGTTGCAGCCCTATTTTATACTGCTGGGTGTATATCATTGCTTGTTAGTTTGTTACAGACTTCATTAGGGCATGTTTTGTTGATCGTATTAGAAATAACATCAAGTAAATTAACTTTCCGCAAGTCGACTTCTCGGAAATTCACTTCAAATTCAAATGTTTGGATTTACGAAAGTGAAACTACTTGATTTATAGTTTATACGTTTGGATTGATGTAACTGAATTATGAAATTTCTATTAAAATTTGAAAATAAATTTAGGAAAAATTTATAAGAGGACACATTATATTTCATATTTACTACAATGTACCAAATTTTTTGAAAATTTGAGATATGACACTCTCGTAGAAATTGGTTTTTTCCTTGATATATTAACCCATATTGCACCCATATATATGCATGTCTAAAATCTATATTATTTGAAAAACATCAAAATAAATATCGTAATTTTTTATCAAGTGTTAATAAATCATATTTATAAGTATTTTATATCGAAAATAATCATAATTTTCAAAGAAAATAATTTTGACATAAAAACTATTTTGTATCAAATATAAGTATGGATCATATTTTCATTTGATAACTAAAAAATTAATCAAACACAATAATTTAAATAAAAAATATATATAAATATTAATTTTGTATACATCATGTTTTAATATTCTCATATACTAATAATGTTTTAAAATAATTTATAATATTTCTCAATTTTTATAGTTTTTACAAATATTATTTATATTTAAAATATTTTCGTGTTTCTTGTAATAAATATCAAAAATATAGTTTTGATATTTGTAGAATATTAGTCATAAAATCCCAGAATATAAGACCCATGTCAAATATGACTCGTCCCACGATCAAAACCGACTTCTTATGGATCAAAGTTGTCAAAAGGATATAACCGTAATTTCATTTTTATGGTTATTTAAATATATATATGATAGGGACTTAATTGCATAATTACTCAACCATTAATAATATAAATAAGTAGAGTTTGCAAATAAACTCCCCATATAGTTGTAAATCCAAGGACTTACAATTTAGAAAGTTTTGTGGGTAGGTATGAAATGTTCCCATCCACCTCATCACCCCTTCATTAACCATGCGGCCAACACCTCTCTCCGTTCATATCCATTAGCATACATCAGAATTTCATGAAACCCTAAGAGAAAAAGAGAGAAAAAGAGGAGAAATCAAGGAAAAGAGGAGATTTCGCAAAACGAAAAGTGCCATCATCTTCAGGAGGTTGAGTTGTACGAGTTGGGAAGATCAAAAGAGGAATTACTTCGACGTTTCGAGTTGCTTCATTTTCTGTGCCGTTTCGATTTCTCTCTTATTTGTCGAGTTTATTTCCATTAAGTGAGTGCTACTTTCACTTCTCTCTTATTAAAAACATATTACGAGCGTTTCTAGACCTTACATGATAGTCTAGGGTTCTCGTTTTAAAAATCCGTATTATGCTTTAAAAACCGTGTTACTTCACAAAATGTATATTATGTAGATTTGATCATATATATGTATGTAGAATTTGAGTTTGATAAAACGTAAACCGGGCTTACGGTTTTGAAAGAGGGTCCTATGTGAACATACGCGGCTCCTCCGGTATGTTTTAGTTTGTTAGGTGTAGTGTCGCGCGACCCCGTGGCGCTCTTTGGAGGGAATTGCGTAGGAAACTTGATGTAGTGCAAAGTCCCGACCCATGAGGGATCTGGCTGTGGCGCATGGATATCCGTCGTCAGCTCATTTTTGTAGGGAATTTGCGCTTCCCGAGCTTTATGTTATGTTCCAGCCCGTGTGTGACTCGCTATCAGCGCGGGTTGGCACTTCAGTCGAGTGTTATTTGCGTCCTCACCCCGGTTAAAATCATTAGTAGTATGTATATGATTAGATATGAAGGTAAGTTATTTTGATTTCGAAAAACCGGGGAAAGTATTTGAGAAGTATTTATATACATATATGATTTATGATTTCGATTATTTTGAGCGAGGTTTTTGACTACCCATGTATAAGGTCGATCTTAATAAGCTAGGCTCAAAACTCAGTCAATTAGTCACTTCCGTGACAAACCAATTTATTTGAATGTTTTGAGTCTAGGTACGGTGGACAGATTTTCCGGGGCAGCAGGTGTCTAGAGTGTGAGTGCGACGATTTTTCGTTTTCATTGCGAAACCTCCATCTTGTGTATATTAGTTTACTTCCGTTTCTGGCCAGCGAGCCTTTTGTTGCTGCGACTTATTTAGTTTGTGTTTATAAGCTTCCGCTAGGTTTCTTTGTGTTCGTTTGTATATGTTATGGTGATGTATGTATATATGTGCGTGTGTCGTTGTTTTCGAGTTGTGGTATTTATGTTTTTGTGAATTTATCATATAAGAACATGTGGTATACGAGTTGTATACTGGTGGGTTGCCGCACCCTTTTCCATATAAATTTTCGGGTGTGACATTTCTTTGAATTAGTAATGAGTCTAGCGTTACATTTCATTACTAATTAGTAAAAAATGTAAATATTTAAAATATAATTCATATTTACAAATATTAAGAAAATGACAAAATATTTAAAAATAATATAAAAAATAATATTTAATATAATTTTAGTTATTTTGAAATTATGATGATTGATTAGATTCTTATATTAACACAATTAAAATATAATTTATACTTATACTAAAATGTAATAATTTCTTGTGGAATTTTCGAGCTGTGTCAATTTATTTATTTAGATTATTGTGAGTAGTGTTTATTTATTTATTCAGATTATTGTGCTTGATTAATTTTTTAAATTAACACAATGAAAATATAATCCATATTTGAGGGGAGGTTGTGTTGTGATGTATCTCCACTTCATGTAAATTTGACGGAATCTTGAGTTGCAGGAAAAGTGAGAGACAATGTAAGTCGACTTGCAGTAGTTTGACAAATTACATCAAATCAAACAATAAAAAATAGACTAATGCAGTAGGTCGACTTACTAATTGACATAGTTACTGCAAAACAAACATGCATTGTACCCAAGTTAATGTTATTTGTGATAATATTTTCCAAATAATAGTTTACCATTTAAATGTGGCGTACAATATTGCAATGTCCTCGATATTCTTTTGGATATTCTTTTTGCAGAAGAAAACACCACTACTAAATCTATATTTCTTAACAGTTAAAACAAATAAAATAGAATTCACACAAAAAAAAAAAATTTTCTAAATATTTAATAAAATCTTCCAAAAAAACTCAATATAAAACATATTTCAGGGTAGTGATTCCGACAGAAATATCTTCAACGAATCACTACTCAGATTTAATTTGTCTCTAGAAATTGAAAACATCTGATGACATTAATTTGTTTTAACAAAATACACCTCTATTTTCGTATTTAATTTCAACGCATCCTTTTAATAATTCTTATTTTTTTCAAAAAATCAACATGACTTTTTATTATTTAGGGAGAGACCAGCGCGCTGCGCAAACAACATGACTTTTTCAAACAGTAATTTACCAACCCCCTTATTTTGGACCCATCTTTATGCAATTTCCTCATGCCACCTCATCACAACTCATGCCATATCATCACAATTATTTCAACCATTAGATTATGATATGTGGCAATATATGAACCATAGATTAATTTTTGATTTTGTGTGATTGTGTTTTATTTGTAGATATTTATGTGTTCCTTATTTTACACATACTTTTAAGCAATTTTAGAAGGCCACATCACCTTACACTGATGACGTGTCAAAATATTATTTGTTAGGTTCATGTTGAACCAATTGTATTTGATTTTGATTTTTTTTCACAATATGTTACATGATAAATTGTGAATACAAATAGAATGTGAAGAGTTTAAATATCTAACATTAATAAATTAATATATAATATCATAAAAACATCAAATATTGTTAGTATTTTCATAATATAATTTAAAAAAATTAAGAAATATATTCGCATGAATTTTATCTTTATTTTGAGATCCATATTATCATATATTTAATATTTTTCTCTAACTTAAAATTATGAAAATAATTATGTAAAAAAAAGATATAAAAATAAATATAATTACATTAATGACTTGTAAACCTAATAATTATTATTTTTAAAACTATAATTGATAAAAATTGCACATACTACTAAGTATGTTATTATCATATATTCAATACTTTTCTCTAACATAAAATAATGAAAACAATTATGTAAAAAAAAATATAAAAAAAATATAATTACATTAATGACTTATAATCCTAATTATTATTATTTTTAAACATATAATTGAAAAAAATGGCACATCCTAATTATTATTATTATTTTTAAAACAATTATGTTATATTTGTATTTTTACTTAAAACAGTTTCATGTTAATTTCTAAAAAAAATAATGAAATATATTTATTTACTAAACACAAATAATTTCTTTAACTTATATAATATTTTTCAATAATAAACATGAAACATAAAAATTATCAGACACAAATAATTTTTTTAAACTTTTACAATGTTATTATTCTTAATTCTAGATATGAAAATTTAGAATATCATATGGTTTTTATTTTTGTTTATGTCCACGCATGTTATTTTTATTCTAATTTTATCATAATCAAACTTCCTTAATCAATATGATATTTATTTTTTATAAAGTCTTATATTTGATCCCGAAAAATCATAACTATATATTATGTGTATGGTAAGTCAAATGAAACAAAACCGCCGCGAAGCGCGGGTAATCTCCTAGTTTCAATTAAAATAATAAATTATATATATTAATGCTTTATTCAAACATTCAATTCATACAAACAATAACAAATATAACATATACATCACTATTATGTTAATTATGTATTAGCTCATTATATTAGTTATATGTTCGAACATTAAAACATCCTGATGAACTATTTATTAAAAAAATGTTTGAACATTAAGATAACATCATGAGCTATAATAACATAACAACTAGTCATAAATTAATATATTATCATCGTAATTATGTATTAATTAATATTAAAATATTTGAAATATACAAGGATCTTAAAACTAGCTGTGAATTTTTATTATTTGATGTTAGTTTCGTGAGGGGGGTGCGTATAATAGCTTAAATATAAAAATTATATGAATATTAATTATTATATGTTGTATATTATGTTCTTTTAGATCAATATTTGTTAAAATATCTACAGAGATTTCTTAAATAACGAAAAATACTAAGGGAAATTTAGTAAAATTACATTTCAAAAAAATAAATAAATAAAAAAAAAAATTTGGGTCAAGTTTAAGTACATTCATTGTTAAGTTTAATTACGATTACATATACATTGAAACATACTGTCTAGAGGGAGTTTTTGGATTTTTTTTTTTAAAATGTAGAGTTTTCTTGTAATATTCATGAAAGTTGAGGATTATACAACTAATTTTTTGACTATTTTTTTATTGACAACTGTTGAAAATTAAAACTAAATGGTAAATTAGTATTATTTTGTATAGATATTTCCAGGAATCTTTTTTCGGAAATTCTTAAAAAACCCCCTAACTTTTCTGTAAATTATGAAAAACCACCTGACTTTTTAGAAAACCCCCTTTATTTTTTAGATCCTCTCAAAAACCCCCTATATTTGTTTCTTCTTCAAAAAAAATCCTAACATTTTTAGATTCTCTCTAAAACCCCCTATCCATTTGTTATGTTTTTTAAAAAATGAACATTATACCCCCATAGTTTTATTTTTTAAATCTCTATAATTTAATAAATAATGAATACATATTAGACTATTATAAAAAAATAAAAAATATTAAAATAAATAATACATGATATTAAAATATTAAATAAATAATACATAAATATTATAATATTATAATAAATAATATTGATATTAAAATATCATTTTCAACAATTATTAATATTTTAATACCTATGTATTATATATTATAATATTTTTTTATCTATGTATTACTTATAATAATATTTTATATCTAAGTATTACTTATTATTATATTTTATAGATATACATAGATGTTTTCATATCTAGGTATTAAAATATTAATAATTGTTGAAAATGATATTTTAATATCAATATATTATTTATTATAATATTTTAATATTTATGTATTATTTATTATAATATTTTAATATCATTTATTATTTATTTTTAACATTTTCTATTTTTTTTATAATAGTTTAGTATGTATTTATTATTTATTAAATTATAGAAATATATAAAATAAACCTGTGAGGGTATAATGGTCATTTTTTTAAAACATAGCAAAAAGATAGGGGGTTTTTGATGGAATATAAAAATGTTAGGGGGGGGGGGGGGGGGGGGGGAAGAAGAAACAAATATAAGGGGTTTTTGAGGGAATCTAAAAAATATAGGGGGTTTCTAAAATGGCCGGGATTTTTTCATAATTTACAGAAAAGTTAGGGGGTTTTTGAAGAATTCCCCATCTTTTTTTTATCGTTGTTTTTATTTTTTATTTTATGCTAGTTTTGTATGAAAAATATATAATAAATGAAATATTAAAATTATGTATGTGGTATATAGTTTTTTAAATTAGAATATGTTACAAAATATTTATGGAAAATTTTAAATTAATAAAAATAATACAACAAATGTTTATTAAAATTATATATGAAAAATAGAGAGGTATATTGGTCTATAAAAATTCTAACGCCATGAAATGTTAAGGTTAACCATAGGTAGGGGTGTAAACGGTGCAGATACGGGCGGATAATGATCAAACCGTATCCGTATCCGTTTAATTTTTCCGAATACGGATAGTAACCGGATACGGATACGATTCAGATATTATACGAATATGGATATAATTTGGATATTATAGAATACGAATACGGATTAATTTCGGATACTCAAAATGTTATTATATAAATTATATTATTTACTAAAAATTTGTCTAAAATATACAACTCTTATTGCAAATATTGAATGTCATCATAAATAATATTTTAAAAAATTATCAATATTACGAATATATAAAAGAAATTATCATGTCAACCATCTTATATAGTAAATATTTTTCTTATTCGAAATATTCAAGTATCATTAATAAAAATAATCGTACAAAATCACAAAACAAATAAAAGAATAACAAAATACGGTAATACATATATGATTCTAATATCTGTATTCGTATCCGTATCCGGATATCCGAATATGTATCAGTATCCTTCCGTATCAATATCTGGGAACGAAATTATTTATCGTATTCGTATCCGTTGCTAGAAAAATATATCCGTATTGGTATCCGGCATCCGTTCGGACACGGATATTTTTCGAATACGATTACGATTTTGTCGGATAATATATGATCCGTTTACAGCTTATAGGGATACATGAAAACGGAATTTTATTTGGAGGGAGATATTTGGAATATCCCAAAAAGCAAGGGTAAGTGGTAACCGATTAAAAAAATGGGAAAATATACTTGTCTCCCAAACTCATCCCAACACGTTTGATGAGATGGCGAAAAATAATTGTGTGCGTTGATTAATCTTTCTAATTGAGTTAATTAATTATTAATTGACACGTCAATTAATTATATTAATACATACTAACTGACGTGTCAATTCAATTGAATAGTCAATTAAATCGTTAATCAAATCAATTCACTTAATCATCATTTGTTACCTCATCAAAGCTAATTTTTTATGTTACCGGGACTGGATATATGACCCCAAAAAAATAAGGAGTTATTCGAAGATTCCTCAATTTTAAAAAAAAAAAAATCATGACGTTGACAGGCTCTGCTGGTCAGAACCTTAATTTTTTTTAACGAACCCAAACTTACTACCATCCTGTTCGGTGATGAGTTTTCGAAGGCTAGGAAGACAAGAAAGTAAGGCCCTGTTCGGTGGTATAGTTTTGGTGGCTAGGAACTTTAGGAAATCAAGTTTTTGATGGATATGAAATTTGGGTGTTCGATTCATTGTTAGGAAGTCAAGGAAATGAAATCAAAACTTATCAAAATCCTAGGAAAGTGTCTATATTGATGGTCTTTTGAAACTTACCTCATATTGGATTTTTTGTAGTTTAGAAGATTGAGAAAATTAAAAAAATATTTTCTATCGTATTTGATATCGTAGTCTTCCCACATTTAATCGTATTTGATATCGTATTCGTATTTGATATCGGATAATAATAGTAATAATGATAATATAATAAGAATAATAATAATAATAATAATAACAATAATAATAATAATAATAATAATAATAATAATAATAATAATAATAATAATAATAATGTATTTAGAAATTAATAATAATCATAGTAATAGTGATGTATTTAGCAATTATTAATAATAATAAATGATAATAATTGTGATAAGAAATAATTATTTTAATAATAATAATTATTATAATAATAGTAATAAAGATAATCAAAATAATAATAATAATAATAATAATAATAATAATAATAATAATAATAATAATAATAGGGATGTATTTAGCAATTATTATTAATAATAAATGATAATAATTGTAATAATAATAATAATGTATTTAGAAATTATTAATAATAATAATAATAATAATAATAATAATAATAAGAGGGATGTATTGAGCGATTATTATTAATAATAATAAATGATAATAATTGTAATAAGAAACAATAATAATAATAATAATAATAATAATAATAATAATAATAATAATAATAATAATGTATTTAGAAAATAATAATAATAATAATAATAATGTATTTAGAAAATAATAATAATAATAATAATAATAATGTATTTAGCAATTTTAATAACAATAAATAATACTAATTATTATATAAAATAATTATTGTAATAATACTAATAATAATAATAATGATGATGATGATGATGATAATAACAATAATAATAATAATAATAAAAATGTAGAAAAGTAATAATAATAATAAAATAATACATAATAAAAATGTAGAAAAGTAATAATAATAATTATAATATTTATAATAATAATAAAATAATACATAATAAAAATGTTGAAAAGTAATAATAATAATAATAATAATAATAATAATAACAACAACAACAACAACACAACAATAACAACAACAATCCTAAGTTTTCATCAAACACCTTTTGAACATCCTACAATCGCAGTTTTTGCATTTTCCTGCTACCAAAGTTTCCTGATATTCATATATTGGTTTCCTGCAACTATGAGTTTCCTGTTGCTACACAAAACTGACCTAGCAAACACGCCCTAATGGTTTTTGTGATTTTGCAAAGTAGGTATTTGGACTTTGGATCGCGAGTAAGAAGTCAAGTTATTGAATTGAAAACTTGCCCAAATCTAGAAAAGGTATTCATTTTGATGGGTAATGAAAACTTACCTAAAGTTTGAATTTTGAGTTTTGGTGGAAAAAATAATTAACAATTACTTTTACGTTTTAATTGTTATTTGGAAAAAATAATTTTGAGTTTTGGTGCAAAGTAGGTATTTGGACTTTGGATCGCGAGTAAGAAGTCAAGTTATTGAATTGAAAACTTGCCCAAATCTAGAAAAGGTATTCATTTTGATGGGTAATGAAAACTTACCTAAAGTTTGAATTTTGAGTTTTGGTGGAAAAAATAATTAACAATTACTTTTGCAAAGTAGGTATTTGGATTTGGATCGCGAGTAAGAAGTCAAGTTATTGAATTGAAAACTTGCCCAAATCTAGAAAAGGTATTCATTTTGATGGGTAATGAAAACTTACCTAAAGTTTGAATTTTGAGTTTTGGTGGAAAAAATAATTAACAATTACTTTTACGTTTTAACCATAGTAATAAATAATTAAAATGTTTTCTTTAGTATTAAATTTAACTCAATATACAATTCAATCATGATAATTTGTTTTCTAAAATTTAGTTGTATTACAAAATAATATTCTCTAAAAATTAATGGTACTAAAAAAATATATTCTAAAAATCAGTTGTATTAGAAAAATAATTTTCTCTAAAAAATAATGGTTTTAGAAAATAATATTCTAAAAAATTAATGGTATAAAAAATAATATTTTCTAAAAATTACAAGAAACTTTTCATTAGAATCGTAAATTATTTGTAAATTATTGGTAGAATTTATTTATGTCACATGATTATATTGTTTTAATATGATAGTTATAGGATTTCATTAGAAATAATATAATTTTAGAATATTCCATTGTTTTGTTGTTTTTTAAGTTACATGTATTAATTAATATGTTATGTTATGTTATGTGTAATAATTTATCGGATATTGGATATCGAATATCGTATTTGTATTCGTATCCAAAATCGGATATCACATACCGTATTAAAAAATATTTGCTATTTTTTTAAACTTGTCATCCAAAGAGTAATTGTATGAAAAAAAATATTCTCTAAAATTTAGTTGTATTAAAAAATAACATACTCTAAAAATTAATGATAATAAAAAAATAATATTTTCTAAAAATTAGTTGTAATAAAAAAAATATTCTTTCAAAATTAATGATATTAAAAAAATAATATTCTTTAAAATTATTTTTCTTTCATTTGTGTTACTTAAAATATACTAATTTTAAATTATTGGTATGATTTATTTATGTGAAATAATTATAATATTTTGATATGATTAAGAAAAAAATATAAAAGTTATATAATTTCATAAAAAAAAATACAATTCTAGAATATTTTATCAATTTGTTACATCTAATCATATGATTTTCATCAAACGCCATTAACATCCTACCCTCGTAACTTTTGCATATTTCTGCTATCGTAATTTCCTGATATTCATATATTGATTTTCTGCAACTACTAATTTCCTGCTACTATACAAAACTAATCTAACAAACACGCTCTAAAGTTATCATTATCTATACAAATATATACATAAGTTCTCAAATTATCACCGGTCAAAAATTAATAAGAGAATCTTGAAAAAATTGAAAGACAAACTATAATATTTCCATTCAAAATCAAATTTACATGTGACGTAAATACAAAAAAAAAAAAAAAAAAAAAAAAAAAAAGGAAAAAAAAAAAAAAAAATTTGTGTAAATGATGAAAATTCGGTGGTGCTCTATTTTTTAATAAGACTTCAACCCACAATTTTACATAATATATAATTTATGACGAAAATACAATGTTAACGTGATATCAATTAAACATAAATTAAATACGTCTTCGCACTGGATTTGAGATATTTCATGACTTCACAATTTGCAATTAAATTTACATAATCGAAATCTCGAAGAATTGACCCGTATCGCCCATACCAATTTTCCATACCAATTTTATTAAAAAAATTATTTTTTCATTTTTAGTATCGTCATTCTATTTTTCTTCTGTTGTTAGGAATTTTGGCTGGTTCTCGTGAGCTCTGTTGTCTGGTGGATTATTCTTCCAAAATCGGCATTCAAATTGTCTACTTTCAGTTTTGCTTATCCTTGACGTGGAGTTATACAAGCGGTTGGGACGGTACCGACGCACGTACCGTGCCGAAACAACCAAGAATAGTACTTTTCCACGTGCACTGCACATGCCTCGTCTGGAGCTCGTCATGCCACGTATCAGTATTTCATTCGTTGGCACGCTCTGTTTGTTGTTTCGCTGCTGACATTCGATCGTACGCGTCTTACAAAACCGCGTTAATTTCTGACTTTAGATATACTTGGCTATCTTTATGCAAAAAAAAAATATATATATATATACTTGGCTATCGATATACACTCATCTCTTTTTTGGCACAAACGGACATCTCCTTTTTACAATACATCACATCTCTTTATTGTTTTCTCATCTCCGATATATATTTTTCTTCGCTATATCATTGATCAATTTTAATTACTTCTATTAAAACTTTTTCATATAGTGCAGTGAGTGAGAAGAATGGAGATGTCCATATATACTAAAATGGAGGGGACAATGACGGAAGTTCAATTTTCAAGCAACGAATTTTGAAGTTGCCATAAATAAGACTCTTTCTTACCTCACAACAAAATAGTTTTTTTCCCCGGTTCTTGCGCGTCCAATACTAATGTTCAAGCACCGCAATAAAGTCAGCAAAACCAATTCTTCGTCTTCTTCTACAAAATCCCATTCATTTTCTTCCTCTTCTTCTTTTTCTTCCAAGACTAGTTCTTCATCTTGCGACTTAGACGCCATGGATCAATCAGAGGTCAAAAAGATCTTTGCACGCTTCGATGCCAATGGAGACGGCAAAATTTCCGGTACTGAACTTGCTGAGATCCTCCGCGCCCTCGGATCTGACGGTAGTCCCGAAGAGGTACTAAAATGTGCTCATTTTTGTAAAATCGTAGAAATTAAGTTGCACTATAACCAGATCTACTTACTGCACCTTGTACAAATTGATTTTAACGATTTTGATCTTCAGGTTAAACAAATGATGGCTGAGATGGACGCAGATCAAGACGGATTTGTCGACTTCAAGGAATTTCTCACCTTCCAGCTAAGCACTCGTCAAGACAACGCCTCCGACGAAGCGGAACTGAAAGAAGCGTTTGCAATGTACGATTTGGACAAGAACGGGGTTATATCTGCAAAAGAGCTCCACAAAGTGCTGAAGAAGATAGGAGAGAATTGCTCGTTTGGTGATTGTGTGAAGATGATCAAGTCCGTTGATTCTGATGGAGATGGCTGTGTTAGCTTCGAGGAATTCAAGAAGATGATGGGTAAATCTGGATAACTGTGTTGATTTGATTCGCTCTTAGAGACTAGTTAGGGTTATTAATATGCTCGTTTTTAAGAAAAATGGGGGATTAAGTTTGAGTACTATGTATATTTGGTCTTCATTTTACTGTAATGTTTCGAAGAATTATATGATCCATCAGTATGTAACTACAAAATAATTAACTGTTTGTGTTGTTTTCAAATATTTGCCTTTCTGATTCTTATGCTTATATATGTTTTTTTTTTTGTTACAAGTCCTTAGGCGCACACTCACACACACACTAGAAACTAAATGATATCATAATAAAAAATTTCTTTATAATCCAGCTGCAGAAATTGAGCAAATCAAAGCGGTGATACTTATATAGGGATGTCAATGGTGTGGATATTGCCCGAACCGACCCGAACCGTATCCGAAAAAATATCCGGATTCGAAAAAAATATCCGAATCCGAGTGGATCCGGATATGGATCTGGTTGCTAATTTTAAGATCCGGAACCGGATTCGATATTCGGTTTTGGTGCGGAAACCGGATCCGTGTTCCGGATCCGGATATTTTTAGGATCCGGATACTCGAAACTAGATTCGAGTATCCGAAACCGGATCCGGATACTCATATTACATATTATTTTATGTATTATATTTGATATTAGTTGAAAAATCATATACAAATTAATGATTTCTAAGTGATTTAACTCACAATCGTAAAATTATGTTTAAATATAATCATATTTATCGTTTATGTCAAAAATTATATATATTTATAGTTAAAAAATAAGTTACGTTATGATAACATAATATCCGTTTTAATATCCGAAACAGAACCGTATCTGTATCCGTATCCGACAATATCCGAACCGTATCCGTATCCGTTTATTATCCGAACCGTATCCGGATCCGACAATATGGATATGGATCTGGTATGACCACTATCCGAACCGGATCCGAACCGTTGACACCCCTATACTTATATCTATTATTATTTATTATTTAAAATGTAACAGAAATTGAGCAAATCGAAATGTTAAGAACTTGATTGAACTTTGAATCGTAAAACACTAAAAAATTTGTCTTCTTAAAAAAAATATATACATTGGATAAAATAGCTTAGTATGAATTCTTTGTGCATGAATATTTGATTTAATTTAGGAAAATATATTTATTTATTACTTCAAAATTGTCTCTCAACATGGGGCGTTTTGAACTCTTCTCTTTTTTTAATCAAGCTTGATTAGTGTTTTACAATTTTCCGTAAGTACATCCCGACGGGCCAATCCAACGTCCGAACGCTTAGTTCAATTTTCTACGACACATAGTGCAATCTCAGCCCAACTTGACCCCCCACTGCTAGGGGATGCTCCTTCCGAAAGCGACCATGAGAAGGGGCCGCATCCCAAAGACAACATATATGTTTAAGGTTGCCGGATCTTCAAGCCGACATGGAATAATGCCAAAAGAGAGAAAGATGTCAAGACAACGAGATATGGAAAGCATATACATCGATCTCTTCCTTTAGCTCATTTTCAGATCTCACATCCGGTAGGAATTGGGATTGACATCAAATTTGGCCTAATATACGCATAACGCACGCCCGATCTCATTTATATATTTTTTGTCGACATTCGATAGACGGCCAAAATGATAAACAAACTTTTTGAAAATAATTTTGTTTTCACACGTCGCGCCAAATTAATTTATAGTAGACCAATGTACATTAAGCTTGCCGTGCATTAGTCTATCTCATAAAACTAATAGACGAGGCAAATACATGTCACAAAATCAAACGATCGAAAAACATAAGAGGACATATATTTGTACGCAATATTTCATCACAACATCATCGATGACATCACTCCTTGTGAATTAACGTGTAATTATTTCTCATTTGAATTAACAATTTCGAATTAATATTTCTTAATTAATATTTTTTAAATGTTAATTCGGTATTTTTATTGATTATCGTGTTAATTAAATGTGTTAATTAACAATGAGTGATGTAATTTAAGATGTTAATTACAAGTATAATTTTCCAAAACACAGTGAACTCGAGCTATTAATGATTTTTTTATTTTAAGCCTGACCCAAAAATATGTGAAGAACCCAATGAACCCGGCCCAATTAACAACATCAAACGGGTTTGTGTTTTTATCTTGTTTACTCTGGAGTCCGGATCCGTTATGAAAAATCACTAGGGTTTTAGAATTTTTGTTTTACAACCATCGCCTCCAGTGGGAAGTTTCTCAGTCCTTAGCTCAGCTCGTCTCCAGTTCGCATAGCCATGGCGAGATCGTCACTCTCTCGCCGCCTCTCCGACCTTCTCCGTCGCGAATTATCGCCATCCGCCGCAACTTTAACGGCGTTTCCGCACCGTTACTACTCGTCGGGGAGTGTCGCCAGGGTCAAAGAGGAGAAGGATCTATGGTGGCGAGAAGCTATGGATCGGATGCGGAATATAGGAATCTCCGCCCATATCGACTCCGGAAAAACGACCTTGACCGAGCGTGTTCTGTTCTATACCGGTCGAATTCACGAGATCCATGAGGTCAGAGGGAGAGACGGCGTGGGAGCTAAAATGGATTCTATGGATTTGGAGAGGGAGAAGGGGATTACAATCCAATCAGCTGCTACGTACTGTACATGGAAAGATTATCAGGTCCTTTGGCCTCTTTCATGCAATCATCACGAAACTCAATTTCTCTGATCTCAACAAAATTCAACAAATTCATCATTCTTCAATTGAAATGCAGATAAACATAATCGACACGCCTGGTCACGTTGATTTCACGATCGAAGTGGAAAGAGCATTACGAGTACTGGACGGAGCTATACTCGTTCTCTGTAGTGTCGGAGGCGTACAAAGCCAGTCTATAACTGTAGATCGTCAGATGAGACGGTACGAGGTACCGAGACTTGCCTTCATCAACAAATGCGATCGCATGGGAGCAGATCCATGGAAGGTTCTAAATCAGGTACGCGGAAATTGCACAATACTCACATTAGTCGAAATTGATAATCTCGAATCTTTTTAAAAAAATTCGATTGTGATTTTGAAAGGCGAGATCCAAGCTTCGTCACCACAGTGCAGCTGTGCAAATTCCACTTGGATTGGAAGAGGAATTTCAGGGATTAGTTGATCTTGTCGAACAAAAAGCTATTTACTTCCAAGGCTCCAATGGGTATAGTACCATACTCATTTCCTCTAACAATATTACGAATTTACCCTTGAAAATTCACAAATTTCTGAAAATCTTTTTCCAGAGAGAAGGTTGTATCAGCGGAGATCCCATCTAATGTGCAAAACTTGGTTAATGAAAAAAGGCGTGAATTAATCGAAGTCGTTTCGGAGGTAGATGATGAGCTGGCAGAGATTTTTCTCAGCGACGAACCCATTTCTGGTCCTGAACTCAAGGTACTTTTATATTTTGTCAGATTTTTTCAAGCAAGCCCTTGCATTATTTCTAAATTGCCAAATAGACCATAATTAAAATGTATTTTTTAAAAGGCGGCAATTAGGAGGGCTACAGTTTCACGAAAATTCGTTCCAGTGTATATGGGCAGTGCATTCAAAAATAAGGTTTGAAAAATATATATTATAACTATGTATATTTATTAATCAATTCGATATGATAATTGATTAATTCAGTAACTCGGTAATCATAATATGTTTTAGGGTGTACAACCTTTACTTGATGGTGTTCTTGATTATTTACCCAGCCCTGTCGAAGTTGACAATTTTGCCCTTGATCAAAATAAATCTGAAGAAAAGGTAAAAAATTTAATTTCACCGCCTCTCTTGTTTCTCTCTCTAAAATGGCATACTGATATTTTGTACAGGTGCAATTAGGCGGTACTCCAGTGGGTCCACTTGTAGCTCTTGCATTCAAGCTGGAAGAGGGGCGTTTTGGTCAATTAACATACTTAAGGTATTCCTTTTAATATTCTTACAAATCTTTTTTAATTTATTTTCTAATTTGGTTTTTATCAGAGTATATAATGGAGTTATACGCAAAGGTGACTTCATCATAAATGTCAACACTGGAAAAAGGCTCAAAGTAACAACACAAACTTCATTAAATCACAATTTACTATTATTTTAATTTTTACAACTTTCTTAATATATCTTTTTAGGTTCCGCGATTGGTACGGATGCATTCTAACGACATGGAGGTTAGTTAGCACTCAACAAATTTTGTCATCTCACCAATATTTTCATATATGCCCTTCAATAATCACATTATTATTATTATTCTTAACTTCAGGATATTCAAGAAGCACACTCCGGACAAATCGTTGCTGTGTTTGGTGTAGACTGCGCTTCAGGCAAGTAACTAACTAATAATTTTTTTATTTAAATAAATAATTTTAATTTTAAAATATAATAGGGGACACATTTACTGATGGGAATGTGAAGTACACGATGACATCAATGAACGTGCCCGAACCTGTCATGTCTCTTGCCGTCTCTCCCGTGTCGAAAGATTCTGGCGGCCAAGTAATTAATCATTATCATTTTTTCTTTTTTTTCGCGCTATTTTATAATATTAATTCTGATATCCGTGTTTATTTTTATTATGTAGTTTTCAAAAGCTTTGAATCGGTTTCAAAGAGAAGATCCTACCTTCAGAGTTGGTCTCGACGTTGAAAGCGGCCAGGTCCATTCTTAATTTTTCCATAGCAATTTTCAAAAATACCCCTATTAAAAAGTCCCAAATTATTAATTATAATATGATTGTATTATTTACAGACGATTATATCTGGCATGGGCGAATTACACTTAGAAGTCTACGTAGAACGCATAAAACGTGAATACAAGGTAAAACATTTCTAACAAACTCTGACGTATCCTAACAAACTCTGACGCTATGTAACAAACTTTGATGACTGAAAGGTGGAGGCGACGACAGGGAAGCCTAGAGTGAACTTCAGGGAGACGGTGACTCAGCGAGCGAATTTCGATTACTTGCACAAGAAGCAAAGCGGAGGTCAAGGTCAATACGGACGAGTCACCGGTTATATCGAGCCTCTTCTAGAAGCTCCTGCTGGTGTAAAGTTCGAGTTCGAGAATTTAATTATCGGACAAGCTATTCCCTCTAATTTCATCCCTGCCATTGAGAAAGGGTTCCGCGAAGCCGCCAACTCGTAATCCCTCTAAAATAAATAAATAAATAAATAAATATTTCTTTTATTTGTTTATTTAATATATTTTATTATTTCAGGGGGTCGTTGATAGGGCACCCAGTAGAACACGTGAGGGTAGTTTTAACTGACGGAGCTGCGCATAATGTGGATTCTAGCGAGCTTGCTTTTAAATTAGCGTCCATTTATGCTTTTAGACAGGTGAAAATATTTTTAATTAAGGATTTTTGAATGGTAATTTTGTAATTATTGTTTTATTTTGGGGTTTTTAGTGTTATACTGCTGCGAAACCGGTTATTTTGGAGCCAATGATGAAGGTTGAAGTTAAAGTGCCCACCGAGTTCCAAGGCACCGTCACTGGCGACATTAACAAGTTTTTTTTTTTATTATTATTATTATATTTATTTTCTAATGATTATTTTTATTATTGTAATGAATGATTTGTGTTGTGCAGGAGAAAAGGTATGATTGTTGGGAATGATCAAGATGGAGAGGATACAATTATCGTTGCAAATGTACGTATAATAATGGTTATTAATTTATATACATCTTGCTTTATTTAGTTACACACTAAATTATTAAATATTTGTAGGTACCGTTGAATAAAATGTTCGGATATTCAACATCCCTTCGATCCATGACACAGGTTCTTTTTTCCTTTTCTTCATATTTTCTTTTTTAATATTTATTTTATACTTTGGATATTTTTGATATTTTTTCTGCAATGCAGGGTAAGGGTGAATTTACGATGGAATATATGGAGCATTCACCAGTATCGAAAGACGAAGAAGTGCTGCTCGTCAATGCCTACAATGCTAACAAGGCAAATGAATAGGTTATTTAATCTTTATTTATTGCTGAATTTTTGGGGGGTTATAATTTATTATTATAGTGGGTGCATGTACACATTATTTATATGTTTATACGATATGATAAAAGCTTGTTAGGTAGATACAATCTTTTATTTGGGTTTGGATTTGTTCTGACTAATCAGCATAATGAGGTGCTGATACCGTCAAAATTTTGCAAAAATAAGATCGAAACCATTCATGTTATTATTTTTTTCTCTGATAAAAAAAGTGGCAATTAAATTAGTCCAATAAAATTCAAAGCAAGTAACTTTCAGTTTTATCTGATAGTTATATGATCCATTGACTTTCCATTGCCATGACAATGGCATAATTACATGAATTATAAAACAAAACAAAATAAAATATCTAACTGTACCCACCAATGATATACTTATTTATTTACTAGCTTAATTAATTATTAAGTTAATTATCGAATAACTCCTTATGCACATAATCACCACAAGCAAGGAGTGACCCAGCTCGGGCTTGGCCGAGTCAATAGCGGGTCGGGTCGCCAACATGCCGCCGCGACCGTTTTAATAACTCCGCCCTCTAACCTGTAACACCCCACATCCCTTCCCTTAGAGCCAACCTCTTCATCGCAAATATCAAAATCCTCCCCAAAATAAATACAATTCCGTGGAAACCCTTCCAAACCCTTAACTGGTATCGAAACTGAGGTGCCCCGATCCAGAAATAACACCTCGTCCAATAGTTTCTCGACAGGTGTCCACCCCAATTCCTCTGTCTCTAGTTTAAACACTTCGAATTCTCGTGTTCTTCTGCCGTTGTACTTCCTTACTACTAGTAGTAAATCGTCGGAAGTCGATACGACCAGATAAATTGAGACGTCCTGGTTGTACGAAAATGGAGAGGAGGAAACGATGACTGTTTCTTCGAAAAAATTGGAGATGTCAATGGTGCTTAAGATTCCACCACGTGTAATGGCGTAGAGTTTTCCTTTGTGTAGCTCTGCGTCTGCGAATCTCCAGTACCGTCCCGCATAGGCCCATCTTTTGTCTCCTGCCCTGTACAATGCTAGACCTAAAAATAAAGAACAAAAAAATGGATAAAAGACTCGTGCTTTCGGTACGTACCGGTACCAAAGTGGAATTGATGTATGTATTGTAGTGTGAAAATGTACCTGATTTAGGAAAGGCAACAGCGATCCAGAAACCAGAAGAGCCTTTATCCCAGCAGAGTTTGCCTTTCTGGAGTAGGTACTTCCAAAATCCTACGTTGGATCTGTGACCGATCCGGTCCATTGACGACATATATCGCTCCACGTCACTCGGAGTAACCAGATCGAACAGATTGGGAATCTCCACAACCGGAGGCAAATTGATCATGGATCGAGAAAACGGGTTGAATAAGAACAAATTGGTAGTAGGACCCATTAAGAAAAGCCATCCATGAGAGGATCCGAGACACTGACAATGAGAGCCGCTGGGAAAGGGGATGACAAAAGACCGAGTTTCAGAAGGGGAGAAGAAAGTGAAAGTATTTCCGGGAAGGAGAAGAAAAGGGAGCTGACGAGGAAGGTGGTTGGGACTTCTGTCAGAGGCTGAGCGCCAGTCGGAGCATACGGCGCGGAATCGGATGTAGTCGGCATGGAGGGATATACGACCGCCGATGAAGTTCACAATATCGTACGGAAGCCTTTCCCATCCCATTTTCGAAATTCAATTCAGATTCAATTTCGATTTGAACTAAATTTCATTGAATTCGAGAGACATTTATAGTTTTTTCCACTCCTTTTTCTTCTGAAGGAAGATTGAAATCGTGCGAGGAGGAGATCTGTTGACCTTAGGAATTCGTCATTTTTTTTTTTTCAAACAAGCCCTTGGTCTAGGAATTCGTCAATTGAGAAGAGGAGATGGTTAGCAATAGCATCGTCAACGTCATGGTCGATCATCTCCCGTTTGGAGAGAATGGAGAGATTGGTTAGATTATGATCGTTAAATCTGATTGGATGATTAACGATTTAGTGCCGTCTAACTCTAGTTAGATATGGTGAGTTTATTATATATTATGTACGGGTAACGCGATCTTTTTTTTTTTTAATATATATAGCATAAAAGATTAGCCCCATTTGCAAAATTAGTTCAATTTGCAAATTAAAATGCTTGGCGAAATAAAAGTTGTCTCGCCGACAATCTGGCAAAAAGTATTTAAAATGAATTTTGGGTTGCTAATCAGGATCAAAATATAAAAATTAAATTATGCATCATGCATGTTATATCCGTAATTACTCCGTATGGACTAATTAAGAAAGTGATTAATGCATTAAATTATCTAATTTGTTGTTGGAGGATAAATTGTGGGGTAAAATAGCGGGGTGCATAATATCATCCAAAATATAATTAATATTGTGAAATGCTAAAATCCGAATTTTATATGTTTCGTCAAAATATGTGGCAAAAGAACAAAAAATGAATTTTGACTGTTAACCAGAATCAAAATACAATTAGAAGGGTCATGAGTAGGGATGTCAATGGTGTGGATATTGTCCGAACCGACCCGAACCGTATCCGAAAAAATATCCGGATTCGAAAAAAATATCCGAATCCGAGTGGATCCGGATATGGATCTGGTTGCTAATTTTAAGATCCGGAACCGGATTCGATATTCGGTTTTGGTGCGGGAACCGGATCCGTGTTCCGGATCCGGATATTTTTAGGATCCAGATACTCGAAACTAGATTCGAGTATCCGAAACCGGATCCGGATACTCATATTACATATTATTTTATGTATTATATTTGATATTAGTTGAAAAATCATATACAAATTAATGATTTGTAAGTGATTCAACTCACAATCGTAAAATTATGTTTAAATATAATCATATTTATCGTTCATGTCACAAATTATATATATTTATAGCTAAAAGTAAGTTACGTTATAATACATAGTATCCGTTTTAATATCCGAAACAGAACCGTATCCGTATCCGTATCCGACAATATCCGAACCATATCCGTATCCGTTTATTATCCGAACCGTATCCGGATCCGACAATATGGATATGGATATGGTATGACCACTATCCGAACCGGATCCGAACCGTTGACACCCCTAGTCATGAGCATAGTTAGTCATTCGTGATACGTGAATAATACGGTACGTAATACGTTCGTGTATAATTCGGATCAAACGTTTTTCAAGTCGGTCAAATATTCGGTCAAATAAAATGCAATACGCTAATAATTCGTCAATTCGTTTATTCGTCTATTGTTATGTTTATTTTACATAATACGGAGCAATAATTCGATATATAAAAGTATATAAATGTACATTTGTTTATCCATAAATAATTCATAATTATAATTATTGTATTAAACAATATTTATTTTATTTCAAAATCATAAATTTATATATTATTATTGATATTTTGATTTTCTTAATCATTTTTGAAAATTTATTTTTTTTTAATTTATTTTAAAAAATTATATTTTTTTTTCTAAAAAACGTGTTATACGGAAATACGTGTATTATTCGTGTTTTTTTAAAACAATTATAAAATACGCGAATTATTCATCAGGTTGAGTACGGAAACGTCAATACGTATATTATTCGTAATACGTAATTATTCGTAAATTATACGCGTATTATTCGCGAATTGAACAACTATGGTCATGAGTTCAAAATTCTAGTTTTGGTGTGTTTCACCCAAGTTACAGATATCGCTTATATAACAGTCGATGATCGCAAAGCAATATGACTGTTATACCGAATTTATATCGGAACATATCAGTGGGATACCGACTTTGTACTTTTTAATATTAAATATATATATTATAAATATTTTTTTATAATATTTTTTATACTAAATTTTTAAAATTAATTCAAATTCTACATTATTAATATTCAAAATTCAACGATACAAAATAAATTTCAAGTTAAATTAAAAATACATTCAAAACTATAACATAAAATTCATAAATAATATAATATATTATAATAATGGACCTGTCCAAAATTAAATGTTGAAACAATTGTAATTCAAATACAAATTAATAGGTTCAAATCAATTATCGGTCCATATCGGTCCATATAGATTCATATATCGAACCATATCGGTCCATATATCGGTCGACTGATTTACTCAACCGATATGGAGCATAGCGTAATGGACATGCACCGATTAGCGATATGAAACTGACATACCGGTCGTATCAGTGATATTTAGAACACCGATTTCGCCAGGGCACTTGACGAAACACATCAAAACCATGATCCCTTCTTATTGTATTCTGACTACGAGCAGTCCAAAATTCGTTCTAATCTCTTTCGCCAATTTGTCTGGCGATTGCATTTTTGTTTGGCCAAAATACCTGATGAAAATGATCAATGTTTTAAATAGCGTGTAGTGACGCATAGCGTTTTGACGTTTAGTTTAGCGGTTAGCGAAAAAACGGGCGATATAGCGCCGTTTCCCAATCGCAGCGGAATTTGATCAAAATTATTCTTTCTATAATACTACAATATGCATATAAATATACTTAAACATCCAAATATGATTCAGAATAAAATAATAAATGTACCATAATAATAATAATAATTATTATTATTACTAGTTATTATTATTTTTATTACTATTTTCATTATTTGTTGTTATTATATTAATACTAATAATAATTGTTGTTGTTGTTGTTGTTGTTGTTGTTGTTGTTGTTGTTGTTGTTATTATTGTTATTATATTATTGTCGTCGTCGTCGTCGTCGTTGTTATTATAATTATTATTGTATTATTATTATGTTATTATTATTATTATTATTATTATTATTATTATTATTGTTGTTGTTGTTGTTGTTGTTGTTGTTGTTGTTGTTGTTGTACAATTACACTCAATTTTTTGTATGAACATATTTAATTAATTATTTTACTTTTTGTAATCACGATATAGCATCGTTACAATCGTTATATGTGCATGCTCTATGCTATAGCAGTCCGCTATAGCATTGCAACGGAACAAAACACTACATAACTAAAATTCGAAGCGATGCATCGTTTACTTCCAAAAATTCGCTATAGCATCGTTATTTAAAACATTGAAAATGATAAATATGTAAACATTGAAAACATATACCATTACATAACTTTTTAATAATAGAAAAAATATTCGAATTACAACAATACTAAATTCTAATTAATTCATTTATTACAAATTATGCAATCAAATATGTCCAAAATAGCGAACGCTCTTATTCGAGCATAAAATATGTGAGTATGGTGCGCTTTCCTCAGTAAATCATGATTTTTATAAATTATACACCAATGATCGTTCGAATTGTTCAAGAGTCGGTTTTCTTGAACAATTCAAACGGTTATTGTTGTAAAATTTGTCTATTTTTTGTACATCAGCGGCAAAATCGATTCAAGCAGTTTCCTCAATTACGCGAACCTTATGCAATATGATGATGATGATGAAGACAACGACGACGACGACGACGCGATGATGATGAAGACGTGAACCTTTTGATCCTTTTAAGAAATTCCTTTTCTAAGAAAGTTGCATCCCATTCAACAAAATCTTTGTTAGTTGTCTTGCGCCAAAAGTAGTATCCTTTTGTATTTTCAGATGTTCAATATATGAGAACTGCAACGTACTTCTAAATGATAATCACTTAAAGACATATAATGTTTCATCTATTAGGTATGTTCAATATATGAAGTTTTTCATATATTCGTGTTATTAAATGATAACTTTTTTCATCAACGTTTGCATAACTGCAACGTACTTTTAATCAACACGACATTCTTGTTATGTATATTAGTATTTCTGCTAATATCCAAGACATGTGAACATTTTAGAATTCAATATTTATTATCACTTAAAGTTATGTGGTTCAAAACCAAGTGTATTTTCTTAAACACTTCTAAATGTAAATATAAAAACTCATGTAACAAGATGTAAATAACATCAATTCATAAATATAACAAATACAAATTATCCACATATGATAACTTTTAGAACACAAATCTAACGGTGAGAGCCTAGATTTAGACTAAAAACTTCATGCGACATAATGTATTGTTTTGTTGCTTTATATTTAGGGATGTCAATGGTGTGGATATTGCCCGAACCGACCCGAACCGTATCCGAAGAAATATCCGGATTCGAAAAAAATATCCGGATCCGAGTGGATCCGGATATGGATCTGGTTGCTAATTTTAGGATCCGAAACCGGATTCGATATTCGATTTTGGTGCGGGGACCAGATCCGTGTTCCGGAACCGAATATTTTTAGGATCCGAATACTCGGAACCGGATTCGAGTATCCGGAACCGGATCCGGATACGTATATTATATATTATTTTTATGTATTATATTTGATATTTGTTGAAAAATTATATACAAATTAATGATTTGTGAGTGATTTAAAATCACAATAGTAAAACTACATTTAAATATAATCATATATATCGTTCATATCACAAATTATATATATGTATAGCTAAAAAATAAGTTATGTTATGATAACATAGTATCCGTTTTAATATCCGAAAAAAACCGTATCCGTATCCGTATCCGACAATATCCGAACCGCATCCGTATCCGTTTATTATCCGAACCGTATCCGGATCCGGGTAATTCCGTATCCGTATCCGTATCCGAAAAAAAATATGGATATGGATCTGGTATGACCACTATCCGAACCGGATCCGAACCATTGACACCCCATATTCAGTAGTTGGTATAGTTATAGGTATTGGTGTTTGGTTTTTTGTTTTCATCTTTGTATTTCATACTGTGTGTTTTGCAATTTATTTCTGTTTCGGATCTGTATTTTTGTATTTGGGGTTTAGTGTCTACGGAAAATATAAGAAAATTTATTATAATTATTATTTTTTTCAACAAGCAAAATCATCTTCTTCAATGAATATTTTGGTCCCGCTCGCCACCCCCTAGATCCGCCTCTGACTGTGGCTCCTAAGACATAGCTACAAAGCTTTTCACGTGGTTATTATATTATCACCCGCGACTATTAATCAACACCAACAACGACGGATTCTTAGTTTCAAATAAAATGAAAAATTATTCTCTTCTTTATCTTCATAAACTAAAACAGTTCAAGAATTTATTCGTAGTAACCAATTTAGCATCAATTTAATGATATTTCCAGCATCGAAGCGAAACTCACAAACTAGTAGTACAATACTTACCAAATCGACTAATTATTATCAACTAAACAAGATTGTTTAATTCTCAGGCAAGTATAGTCCCCATCATAACGGTAACAGCTTCGCCCCGGATGAGCACTCTACCAGATTTCTCCATATATTCTAAGTACAACACACCACTTCTCGGTGAAGCCTGAAAACATGATGATTACAATCAATAATCTAAAAAACAGTCAAAATATTTCAAATTAGAATATCAACAAATATTGTACCATGAGAACAGTAAAGTTTTTCTTGTTCAATTTGTTGCTCCAATACGGCACCAACGCACAGTGTGCACTACCACATACCGGATCCTGCATACAAAGAGAGACAGAATTATTTATTCAACGCAAACATAACACAAGTTAAAAAGAGAATAAAAAACATATTTACAAGATATAAATAACCTCGTCAATCCCTATTTTAGGGCAGAAGAACCTGGTAAAAAAGTCATATTCAGAACCCTCATGGGCAAGCGCAGTAATGATGACTCCTCGTCCTGCACATTTCTCCAATTCTTTGTAATTCGGTTTCAAATTCAAAAGTTCTGCTGCTGAAGAAACTTCGACCTGAAAAACATAGATAAAGTATAAAGAACCACTCACACACGGACACACGCACAAATAGAGAAGGAGAGAGAGAGAGAGAGAGAGAGAGAGAGAGAGAGAGAGAGAGAGAGAGAGAGAGAGAGAGAGAGAGAGTTATCTTACAATGAGGTCACCCTCGGTAGATTTGAGAACATTAACAATGGAAGCTCCGTTCAAAGTCAGAGGAATCAAAGGGAATTCGTCGACGTCTATATCCGCGACGGGAACTACTGGGAAATCGAGTTCTATGCAAAACTTGTCATCCTCCCCGTTAGTGATTTTCTCGGAATTCAGAATCATGGATTTAGGGATCTTTTTGGAAGTTAAAATTCCAGATTTTGTTACGAACTCGATGATGTCACCTTTTACAATACCAGATGTGAGAAGAAAATGTGTTGCTGCCAGAGTACAATGCCCACAAAGCCTAATCTAAGTTTTTTTAAAAGAAAAAAAAAGGGGTAAATATATTAGATCCAACGGCTGAAATAATTTGATTAATCTTATTAATTTCAAATGATGAAACCTCAGTAATGTTGGTGAACCAACGGAGGTTAAATCTGCTGGGTCCTATCTGGCCATTGGAATCAGATCCAACGGCTGAAATTGGCTGAGATGGAAAAGTCGTTTCTGAAACATTAAACTCTTTAGCGACATTTTGCATCGAATTCGTGTCGACATTCGATGCATCTATCTGTAAAAAATAAGAATAAGAGGCATATCTCAATTTTGTTAAAATATTCACTTTGCTTTTCAGTTTTCACTAACTTTTAAGTTTTACAACTATTCTTTGGGCAGAATCAGAATTCATAAGTAAAAAACGGAGAAGCATATACGATCTACATATTATCAAATGTGAATAATAAAAATAGTTCTTTAAATATTTAAACAGATAATCTCTGATTAAAGAATATGCTAGAAATATATTTCAATATCTTAGCAATTAAATAATGCTATAATAATACTCACGTTACACGATGAACATGTTAATTATCTTTATGTTTTAGTACGAAGTACTAATTTTAATGATGATAATGAAATCATCTCAAAGTAAAATAAAAT
Source organism: Luzula sylvatica (assembly GCA_946800325.1). Classification (NCBI taxonomy): domain Eukaryota; kingdom Viridiplantae; phylum Streptophyta; class Magnoliopsida; order Poales; family Juncaceae; genus Luzula; species Luzula sylvatica. The sequence continues at coordinate 44,758,627 of OX326956.1, forward strand.
TATTTCACACTATATTAATCTCATAATATTTTTAAAACTCATTTACGTATAATAATGTATATATTTTATGATGATTTTACGTTATGATAACATATGATAGCATACGACCATTTTTTTATCAAATATTAATACATACAGTTTAAAATATATATAATAAATATTATACCATTATTGTTCGCAATAGTTAATGCAATACTAAATATAATAATAATAAATCATACATCTTATGTACTCATTGCACGCCATTCACTATATAATACTATTAAAAATTTTATTGATCCAAAAAAAACAATGAAAATTATACATAATAACCAGTGTTTTAAATAGCGCCGCTATTGCGGCGCCATTGCGGGTATTGCAGCCAAGGATGAGAAAATGCAACACCGCACGAAATCTATGCGGAAATGGCGATTTGGGCGCTACAACCGCCATTGCGGCGCTATAGCGGTGAATCTTGCGGGTTGCGGCGGTGTGAATAGCGGTATAGTAGACGCTTAAAAAGAAAAAACAAGGCTGGTTGCAAGGCTCTTTCCCATTTCGTGAAAAAAGAAGAAAACCCTACATAGCGACTGGCAAATGACTGACGGATATGGACGATTGGTGACTGTAGAAGGAAGACGGCTGTCAGAAGTAGCTAGACGACCGGAAGGACAACACGGCTGCAGCAGGAAGTTACCGTTTCTTGCTGATTTCGTGCTGAAAATCAGGTTCTTTCTGATTTCGTTTTTTCTTTTCATTTTTCTTTGGCAAATTGCTGAATCCTACGTAATAGTGAGTTTAATTCGAGTTTGATTTACCGTTTAGATTGATTAATATGTTATTTCTATTGATTCATATACCTAATTTGATTTTTCTCATGAAATCTTGAGAGTACAAACAAAACTAACTTCAAATCAGACCTCAATTGATTCGAAATATAGTATTAAAATCAGTGTTTTAAATAGCGCCGACTGATTTGGGAGTGCGACATGTACGAAGTGGTCCGAAATGGGTAAAATGAGCGTGGAAAAATTTCTGGACGAATCTGCAAAAAAACCAAGTCCTAACAGGGTATTTTCGTGTTGAAAGTTTTCTGAACCCGACTGATTTGGTGCTGAAAAATGAGGTCGATATGGAGATCTTGGCGGCAACTGGTACTGGACACATCTAATTTTCCTTTAGGTATTATTAACTGTTGAGATTAGAGAAAGAACTTGTTGCAATTCGAGAATTCGAAGCCAGGTATTATTAACTATTAACATTTCAAAGTGCAATTTTTCAGTTTAGCCCTTGGTATTAATACAAATTGGTTTTTGTGAGCAGTGAGAAAGGGGCTTATGACGATGAATATGAAAACGAAACCTTTAGGTAAATTATCTTTGTTGATTTCTTAGTTTGCTTTTTATGGGCTATATGAGATTTGAAAATTTGTAAATATGAATAGAGGGGTTTTTTTGCGAAACACTCGTCAAATCTCGTACATCTCTCTCCAGCATGTGCATTTTTATGCTTCAATTATAATTTATTAAGATATTTGTATCATTGAATTGGATATGTTTCATTATAATTTATTCATGAATTTGTATTGTTTGGTATGTTTAGTTATTATTATTTAATTAATTTAAAATGTGTAATTAATGTGAATTCATATATATATGATATGATTGTTTTTAATTAAAAAAGAAGGGGAGTTCTATCATACATCCTTTTACAAGGGTATTTTGGATATTTTAGCAATTAATAATATTTGTAAAAGGATGTATCATAAAATTTATCTTTTATGGAGATTTTTGTTTAAATGAACAACAAAAAATTCCAATTTAGTTAAACATTAATTGATAAATATATTTGATATCTTACCTTAAATATTAATAAATGAATAATTACTCCAAATATCCTTGAAAATGGGTGTATGATAAGGAAATGAGTGTATGATAGAAGCCCCCCAAAAAGAAATACAAGGCCTTGTTTAACATAGTAACAATTTTTAGTAGTGTAAAAATGCACTATATTTATTACATAAATTATTATCGCGATGTATGTCCGCAATAAAGTCGTAGCGCTGCAATTGCGCCCGCAATCGCAATCCGCTACAAAAAATGCCCGACCGCAATAGACCGCAATATCGCAATTTAAAACATTGATAATAACACATTTAATTGTGAAAATTATTTAAAAAATAGTATCAAATTAAATTTATAAAAAGGTAATTAAAACTTATTTCACATCATATGTTATTTTTAAATTTATAATTTTAAAAGTAACAACTTTAATATGTTTATAAGTTTAAATGTTTATGATATTTATGTTTTGATAGCTAAACTATTATTTTATGAAAAAGTTTAATATTAAAGTTGTTTGAACAAAAATACAAATATAACCTATTTAGTATTATATAAGATTATTACGACGATCATTAAAGAAAATACTTAAAAGTCAATTATTTAACTTCACATTTATTTGCATTGTATTTTCTTCCATACTATATCCATAAATTCAAATTAGAGAAAACGTTCTTAGGAACCATGTTAATATGAATGTCAAAATAAATAAAAAGTTCAAACAAATATATTTGACGATTTTTTAAAATTGAAATTATAAATATATTAATAGTCATGAGATATATTTTATTTAATTTATTAGTTTTCATACATAAACTCTTGATCTTTCATTTGTATTAACATTTGATCATGTAATTTAATATGAAATGATGAACAATCGAATAGACATGATCCAACGTGGACCCAACGAATGATAGTAAATATATACCATTAATGTAGTATGCAGGGCCGGCCCTGGCCATTGGCCGGCTTGGCGGGCGTCACAGGCCTCCAAAAATGCGAGGCCTCCATTTTTTTAGAATGTTTATGTGTTGATAAAAAATATAACGGACCGTGTTCAAGGTGTTCGATGAAATGTCTAACACGAAATACAAACATAATTTTGATGAATTTATATTTCAAAAAATGAATTTAATATGTTTACAATGATATAATACAAAGAAATCATTTTTATAAGAAATTTATAGAAAAATATGTTTTTACATGTCGTAGTCAAGGTGTTCGATGAAATGTTTAAGATATAACGTAAACATGATTATGGGAGATTTTTGTTTGAACAATAGGTTTTTATGGTTATATCAACGATGTTGTGCAATACGAGGCTTCCAAAAATGCGAGGTCTCCATTTTTTTAGAATGGTTATGTGTTGAGAGAAAAAAATAACGGGTCGTGCTCAAGGTATTCGATGAAATGTCTAACATAATAGAAACATGAATTTGTATTTCCAAAACTGAGTTTAGTACCTTATTACAATGGTATAGTGCAAGACAACTATTTTTATGAGAAAATTATTCATAGAAAAATATATTTTTACATGTCGTAGTCAAGGTGCTCGATGAAATGTTTAAGATAGAAAGTAAACATGATTATGGGAGATTTTTGTTTTGAGTAATTGGTTTTTATGGTTATATCAATGATGTAGTGCAATGCAAATTCTCCATTTTTTATGAAAGATTTGTGCGTAGAGAAAAATATTTTTTCAGAATTTTATCCAAGGTGTTTGATGAAATGTCCAAAATAAAATTTAAAGGTGTTTGAAATGTCTAAAGTCGAAATATATAAGAATAAGAATTAGTGCAATTCGCGGCTTTCGCTTGTTGTGTGCATATGTGTCATATTTATAAGAATCAAGTTGAGTTTTATTATTATTTTAGAATTTTCATTTTCACAATTGATTTTTTAAAAAAAAAATTCGAAATCATGTGATGGTGTTCGTCAAGGCCTCCAAAATAACAGGACCGAGCCTGGTAGTATGATGTGATTTTCTAAAAATACTCGCAGTTAGTTGTTAAATAATAGATATATAAATGTTCACAAATAAACTATATATGAATATGAATATGAATATAAAAAATCAATGATTTAAATCTTGTCATGCATTATTAAATGACGACGTTACACGAAAAAATTACAAAAAGTTGAATTAAAAATAAGAATTCGAATTAACTAATAACATGTTTGTCTCATAGTCATTCGTGTGAGGCGAATAATACAGTACGTAATATGTTTATGTATAATTCGAATCAAACATTTTTCAAGTCGGACAAATATTCGGTCAAATAAAAAGTAATATGCTAATAATTCCTCAATTTGGCTATTTGTTTATAGCAATGTTTTTAAAACCGGACCGTACATCGACCCGGCCGAGTCTCGGGTCGCTGGTTCACTGGTCAGACCGGTGGGTCAACCGGTTCAATGACTCGTTTGAAAATGCAAAAAAACTCTATCATATGTAATCAAGTAAATTTCAAATATCACACACAAAAATTTTAGATGTTTCAATCCAATTATTCAACCAAAAAAATAGAAATTTGATACTCAATTAACATATAAATACCATGAAATCATAAAGTTAATTTAACTTAAAATAAATACGAAGTTCAATGAAAGATCCAATAATTTATTACAAGGTATTAATACGAAGGGGTCTAAATAATAATTATTGCATGAATATAAATGATAATGTACATTTACAATTTTACAGGGATATAAATATAATATAACAAGGGTACAAATAATAATTTACAAGGGTATAAATATAGTTTTACAGGGGTAAAATAATATTTTGTAGGGGAATACATGAAATTTTATAAACAAATTGAATTTGAATTAGATTGAGAACTGATTGTAGTCAAGGCCATTACAATAAAGAAAAACTGAACGCAAGTAAGACAAAATCAGATTGAGAAATTTCGTTAATTTAGCAGTTGCTAAATTGTTTTCTTAGTTTTGTAATTAAAAAAAGAGTAAAAATGTAACTGAGAAACTAAGAATAAACTGAGAACTTCATAATCAGAGAATAAACTGAGAATAAACGGAAAACTGAAAATTGGAGTTGGGTCGCAAAGAATGGCTCAATTGATCAAACAAATAACAAAATTACACATATTGATTATCGAAAGTAGAGATTAGCTGAAAATCGCATAGAAAAAACATGTTTTTGGGATAAAAATTGGAAGATCGGTGAGATTTGTTGAGAGATAAAAATCGGCAGAGAAATACATACCAATAGAGAGATTAAAATAGATGGGAAAAGAAATATTCAGAGAATGAGTAAGATACAAGTCGGGTAGACAAATTCAGTTGAAATCTGGAAAAAATCGTCAAAAATCACGAAAACTTAAAACCTAGAAGGCTCGCAGTGGAGAATGAAAATGAAAAAACCGGCCGGTTTTCTTGGTTCGGTCTGGTCCGGTTTTTGTATTAAACCGACCGGTTCAAGTTTTTCTAGCGGTTAATATGCATGTCCGATCCATTGATTGGACCGACCCGTTTTTTCAACCGGGTCCGGGTTTTTCGGGTTAACCGGCCGGTCCGGTCCGGTTTTAAAAACAGTGGTTTATAGTTATGTTTATTTTACATAATACGAATACAATTATTCTATATAAAAAGTATATAAATATACTCTTTTTTTCCATAAATAATTCAAAAATATAATTATTTTAAATACTATTTATTTTAGTTCAAAGTCATAAATTTATATATTATTATTGATATTTTGATCGGCTTAATCATTTTTTGGAAATATAAGTTTTTTTATTTATTTAATAAATTTTTTTTTTCTTCTAAAAAAATGTATTATACGAAAATACGTGTATTCTTCGTGTGTTTTTAAAAAATTATAAAATACGCGATTTATTAATCAAGTTGAGTACGAGAACATAAATACGTATATTATTCGTAATACGTAATTATTCGTAATTATTCGTAAATTATATGTGCGCGACTGAACAACTATGGTTTGTCTTTGCTACTATTTGATGGTTCTCAATTAAATAAGTGAATAAAGCCGAGTTGAGAGTAAAACTTCCCGAAAAGTAACGCTAGTTTATCATTAACATGCAATTGTCTTGTCATTATCACATTATGCAGATTCCTAATAATCCAGCCCTAATTGTCTCGTTTTGCTAATTTAATACCTCCAATATAAAGATCATATCTTAATCATTATCCACTTTCCAAATTAAAACAATAAACTATCTTGAATAGTAAATCCAGATCATATTTGGTAGAAGACAAATTATCACAAATCACTATCCATCTCTTTTTTTGTGAGAGGAATTGGCGAAAGTGGCTTATTTTTTTTTTTCAAGATGATTAAATATTTTCGACCCTCTGACGAAAGACTAGTCTAGCGAAAAAACGAGTTTTGCAAATTAACCAAAACTCTAGTTCTTCTTACATATTGGACTTTTGACAAGATTACTTTACAAAAAAATTCGAAATAAAAAGATAAACACTAACCTCCAAACAAGCGGTGGCTCCCTCTTGGCCGTCGGAATCAAATCTCACGGCGGAGATTGCAGGAGATACGACGGCAACCATGGTGCCGTTAAACTCTCCGGCAACGACTTGCATCCATTTTGAGTCGACGTCAGCACCGTCTTCTAGAAAACATACTGCTGCTGGGTTGCCTTTGTATGCCTCATCAGTAAATGCATCGATCTGTATTTTTCAAGTAAAGAAATGCTATTTTAAATACAAAAATAGAATAATGAACATTAAGATAGAATACTCAGTGTATTCATCACGAAATACTGACCACGGCGTATTTGATTGCTCGTTTAGGCATTTCAGCAAACAGTTGATGTGCCTCTGGAGACGGAGATCTGGAGATCTGGATATGGAGAAAGAGTTTGTGCCGGATTTAAACAAGTAAAGTAAGACTTTGGTTAGGATTGTCTATGGCTTAGATATGTGTTCGTTTTTGTATTTGGTGTTTATAATTAAATTATGTTCATACTAAATGTCTATGATTGGTGGTAGGGCCGCATTCGGTTGAACCGAACCGAACCGAATCGAATAAGAACAAATCGAATCAAACCGAACCGGACTAGTTTCAAACCAAACCGAACCGAATAAAATTTGAACCGATTTAAAACTGAACCGAATAAACCGAATTTTTTATTCGGTTTATTCGGTTGAACCGAATTAGAAGTTTTATAATGATAAAATTCAAATGTTATTTACAAAAAAAATATAAATCCAAATCATATAAAATATACCTATGTTATTTATAATTTTACAATAATTAATTTTAACTTTTTAAAATGAATATAATAGAAAAAGCGAAAAATAGTATTAATTCGATCGGTTCGTTTTAATCGGTTCTGAAAATACCAAAACCGAACCGAACCGAATAAACCGAACAATATCAATTTTTGAACCGAACCGAACCAAATAAGCCGAAAAATCGAACCGATTAAACCGAATTCGACCGGTTCGGTTCGGTTCCCAAATAAACCGAACCATTTGTCCATCCCTAATTGGTGGTTGTTACATAGCCCTCGTGTTTTGTGAGTTTTATAAGAAAACCTCCAACCACATGAATTGTTTATTCATCCTCTCATTTATGGGCTGTCAAGATCAAATAAATGTATGCAACCACAATATTGTTTTTTCGGGTGGGTCGCATTTTGTCTGTGATTCACAATTTATTTTATTTTTAAAATAATTTTAATAAATTTTAAATTTACCACGACATAATTATTTTTTAAATAATGTAAATATTATTCGCAATATGCAATATGTTTACCTATTATATTTCAATTTTCTAAACACGTGAAACTGAACGATAAGTCGGCGTTTTAGTGACTTTTTGATAAATCGATGATTAAACGGTTAAAAAACGATAACCTTACCAAAAAAAAATGGGGGCTTGGGTATCCTAAACATTCAAACACAAAACAAATCGCTACTACAAAAAGCCTTGTGGAAGATAGACATGGGGAGAGGAAAACCTGTGGTCTCAATGTCTTAATGAACTTTATGGAGTGACGAGTACCGAGGATCTATCGAACATTCCGGACTCGTCCCTTTCATATTTTATGAAAGACCCAATTAAACTACTACCTATTTATAGAGTTTCCACTACCAAGAGTGAAGAAAACAGGGACACAATTTGGCAATGGAACAACAAAGGAATTTTCTCCTCTAAAACCGCATATAATTTCCTACGGGACTTGGGAGCCGTCTCTTGGGGAAATGACCTTTGGAAGATAAAAGTGCCCCCCAAAATACATTTTTTTCTTATGGCTATGTTTCAACAATAGACTCAACACGTCCGATGTATTACAAAAGAAAGGATTCCCAAATAACTCGACAATGCCCCCTATGTAACGGCCACAACGAAACCGTAACTCACCTCTTCCTCGAATGCTCCTACACAAAAGCAACATGGAAGCTAATACAACGCATGACCAAAGCACTAATAACTTGGGATCCGAGCCATTCATTCATACAATCCTGGCAAACAAATAGGAAACAAGTGCCAAAAGAAGATAGAAACACGTGGAAAATCATTTGGGCGGCAATCAATTGGAACATTTGGAAACAGAGAAATAAAAGAATTTTTCAACAAGCATCATCTCCTCCGATTTCGACGGCCGCAAAAGCCTTCGAGGAAGCACTACAATGGAAAGGAGCTACTACAAAACCGAACCCCAACTCGGTATAGGAGATTTAAAGAGATAGGCCCCTGACTTTTTTTTTTCTTCTCTTTCTTTTTACGTTTGGTTTACTATTGTAAGCATCTTTTCTTTGCTTAATGAAATACCTAGGGTATACCGAAAGGGCCCTATTTCAAAAAAAAAAAAAAAGATCATCATGATGATAATAGTTTATGATATATAATATTGTATTTTTATAATATCTTAAAAATAATAATTTATGAAATAAGTAAAAATATGATAATTCAATTTTGTATATCAAACTAGTACATAAACGTCCAAAATAACGACATAAACATAACATAAAAATTTGATTTAGATGCAAAAAACGATTCAAAAACACGGGTTAAATGAAATTAACACGGCCCAAAAGACAATATTTCTCGGGCTCAAATTAATTTAGATGAAAAAATCGACAATAGAAAAATATTTAAAACGTTTTAGGGTTAAAAATGGTTAAATTTTTTTGACCGTTTTGTTAGATCGCATTGTAAAAAGGGACATTAAAGTTAAGCAACCATTTCTCGTTTTTAATTGTTTTTAATCGTTTCGGATTGTTTTTTTAAACACGTATCCCCGCAATCAGGGCCGGCCCTGCCCATCGGCTGGTTAGGTGGGCGTCACGTTCCTCAAAAAATACGAGGCCCGGATTGTGGTCAATTTGTTCGATGAAATGTCTAAGATATAATATAAACATAATTATGATAAATTTATGTTTTTACAAATAAGTTTTCAAACGCCATAGCAATGAAATAGTGCAAGACATTCATTTTTTTTGAGAGGATTATTTATAAAAAAAATATACTTTTACATGTTGTAGTTAAGTTGTTCGAGGAAATTTCTATGATGATATATAATGTATAATTATGAGGAATTTATATTTTGTGCATTTAATTTTTGAATAAACCTCTAGCCACTCTCTCCCTCCCTCCCATATCCCCTTCCGAGTGGATGGCATGTGGGTCCCACATGAATTGATTTTTGTAATAGTAGATGTGGGTTCCACATGTCAATGAGTCTAGGGAGTGGATTTGGGAGTGAGAGTGAGAGTGATCCTAGCATCACTCTATTTTTTAGGGATTATGTCCAAAGTGTTCGATGAAATGTTTAAGATTAAATTTAAATATAATTAAACTCAAAACAGGATATTGTTTTTATTGACTTAAACTTCATTTTTTCTAGTTTTAAGTTTTTATTATAATCTTCGCCACATGTCTCTATAAATGCAGGACCGATCCTACACGCAATAGATTATTATGGAAAATATAGAGTAAATAAGATATATAGGGTGTTTTAATATATAAGACGGTTATTAAATAGATTATAGAACGTTCCTAATTGAATTGACTCAAGTTCATGTAATTTCCCTGGTACTTTGCAATAGAGATAGGTTTGTGTTTTGATGCTCCCACAATTTCAGTTAATTGTTATAGATTTGCATTGAGTGATTGTGTCAGGTCACAAAGACGATTTAAATAATAGTGCAAAAAAAATAGATTTGCATTGAGGGTTATTAATAGGTTTGTGTTTTGATGCTCACACAAACAGTACATATATATTTAAAAAAATATTAAAATCTACTGAATAACAGCATTTAAAGCGCAATATTGAAAATCACTAGGAAACTAGTAAATCATATCCAATACGCTACATGCCGAACTTAACACATTGAACACAAGCAATAGCTGTCCATACCTACCAATGCATGTTATTTCTTCTTAAATCGTCTTATTTGGAGTATTTAAAGGATCATATGTATATATATTTTTTTTGATATATATGGCCCGTAGGCCCCCTACCCTACCCCTATCTCCTACATTATTCTACCCTACTAAGACTACCTAGTTTTTTTCCCTTGTCCTCGACCGGGTTCCAACCCCAGTCTTCTGTGTAGCAGCCCAGATACCATCCACTACGCTAATGCGCTGGTGGTAAGGATCATATGTATATTGATGCGGGAATTTATTGCTTAAATTACGGGTTTACTTTGGTTATTCCATTTTATTCAATAAGTATGATAATTCTTAGTGTGAAAACTAGATCGAAAATGAACATAATTCGTATAGAAACCACATTGTAGAATCCACGAAGAATCTGCATAATATCCGCGTAGAATCTGTTGGAAATAACAATGCAAAATATATCGGAAATAAAAGAATAAAACAAGTAATAAATTGAAAATTATTTACCCGGATCGTAAAAACTGTCTTAAGACGTATTCCGTCGTAACGTGCTTGACTTGGAATCACCCCAAAATAATCCAAGAGCTCATTCCCTAAGTTAGTCAATTCGCGAATAATACACGAATTATACGAATTTTGAAAAATACGCGAACTTCGCGTATCCAATTAAGTGATTCGAAAATATTCGCGAATTATATGGCCAAAAAATATCCGGCCGATTTTTTGCCGAATTTTTCAAATTGGGAATTTTTAATTGTTTCTATGTATTGTAATTTCTAAGTTACATGAGTCATATCATGATCTAAGTTAGTCAATTCGCGAATAGTTTGCGAATAATACACGAATTATATGAATTTTGAAAAATACGCGAACTTCGCGGTATTATATTTTACCGAATTTTTTGAACCAAATTTTTAATAAAAATCGTATTATACACGAACCTATACGAATACGAATATTATCCGTTCACGTTTTTTAGGTCCGAATTTTTTGCCGTATGGAAAAACGCACTATCCGAATTATACACGAACGTATCCCGTATCGTATTATTGCCGTATCTCGAATGACTGACTATGCTCATTCCTTGGGGGCACGACCTTGGGAGTGTTGATGATAAACCCCTTATGTATCCGGCTTAAAAACGTGTATGTATACTTTGTAAAAATAAAATTTCTCCTCCCCTTAAATTTACAATAGTTTTGGCCTTTCAAAAGAAGCCACGTAGTTACTTATTTGACCATCCATTCAACAATCATATCGTATTCAATTCAATGTCTAAATCATGCTTTCTACCCCTACAAATTGTGTCCACCACGATAGAAAGACACTCCATGCCTTTCTCCATTTTCTTCTCTTCTTAAATTTACAATAATTTTGACCTTTAAAAAAAAAAAGCCACGTAATTACTTATTTGACCATCCATTCAACAATCATATTGTATTCATCTCAATGTCTATATCATGCTTTCTACCCCTACAAATTATGTCCACCACGATAGAAACACACTCCATGCCTTTCTCCATGCACCAGGTCTAATTTTCTCATCTTGAGTTCTCGTCCGGCCTTCGAAAAACTTACCCGTCTTTGCGTGCCGAGCACGTAGTTCTCACAGAAACCGATTTGTACCGATTTTACCTTCGATAACAGACCCTTGAAAATCGACACTTGCATCCTTTCGTGACTCATGTGACCGAGCCGATTGCGCCATAACATCGGATTAGTCGCTGCTCCCGAAAGCGCCAAACAATCTCCTCTATTATAGGTAAGATAGAGGGTTCCCGTCTTCGCACCTCTCGCCACCACCATGTCCCCTCTTACAATATTCCACGACTCGTTCTCAAACACCGTCTTGTAGCCTTCACTATCCATCTGCTCGACGGATATCAAGCTCTTCTTAAGACCGAAAATGTACCGAACTCCTCGCAAGATCCATCTAAATCCGTTACTAAATTTTATCTGGACATCACCTATGCCTGATACGATCAAAGGCTTTCCATCTGCTAGGTGAACATTTCCTAAATCTCCTGTCTTGAAATTTAAGAACTTATCTTTCTGCGAGGTCGAGTGGAATGATGCTCCTGAGTCCAAAACCTAGGACTCAACGGGGCTGTCGACATATAAGATGAGAGCGTCGTCTGTGTCCTGCTCGGTGACAGCATTTGCAGAACTCGATTCCACCTTCTCCTTTCTTGCCACAATTTCAGCACTCCAACTCGCCACGTGGTCTTGACTTGCTGCGTCCTCTCGACTTGGCTTGCCCGCGGTTGTTGCTCCTCTGACCTTCACGGTCCCGACTCTCTAAATTCAACGCCAAACCCGAGGAATCCAAGGCTTCGCTTCGCTCCTTACGCCGAATGTCATCATTCAGGATACGGTCCCGTACTTCCTCAAAGGTCAGATCCTCCTTGACGTCGATAACGTCTACCGTCGTCTTCCAGCTCTCCGGGAGAGATGACAGTAGCATTAGTGCCTTCATCTCATCACCAAAGTTAAATTTGAAAGAATCCAATTAGTTTGAAATAACCTGAAAAGCATTTAGATGCTCCGTAACAGGCCCGTCCTCCGTTATTCGCATATTTAAAAGACGGTGCACCAGGTGCAGTTTGTTTAGCGAAAATGATTTCTCGTACATTTGAAATAACATATTATTTTTTTTATATTTTATTATTTTTGGTTCTGAAGAATGAGGCGGCCGACAGAGAGGAGACAAAGATATTAAATAAGAGAGATTAAATATTAGGTTTTCGTTTTGCACATTTTTCTTTCTAGTCCCCTTAAATTTTGATATTTACACTTTGGTATTAATTAAGGCTTAGTTATTTTGTAATTCTTTATTTTATTCTTTCCAAACATATATTTAAATATTTAAAAACCTTATTAGAAGAATATTTATTAAATTTTTGTTATTATTTTTTTTTCGGTGGGTAACAATCTCCGCCCCTAAAAAAATATTTCGTCCTCGAAATTCGTCGGCGCAGAGTAATAATATCTCTCAAAAAGATTCAGCGAAAGGAATGAGATCATTGAATAGTCAAAATAAGGAAGCATCTTGATATCAACAGTGAAAGGAATGAGCTATCCGAAAAACCAAGGCAGGAAATAGATGAAAATGAAATATGCAAGAAAACCCTAACAGGATAATATTTTAGTTTTATATAACCCAATAAATATTTTTTGTTTTTTTGTAAGGAAGTGTGAAGGATAATTGTTTTGAAAGTTTGAAGTGATATCACACCCAATAACTGAGGAAACAAATAAGGATATTGATTCGGAAAGATGATTTTTAGATTAAATTATATTTGGGTCCAGATTTTATAATTTTAAATTATGCTATTTTTTTAAATATTAAACCATAAGTACTAATTATTAGACACAAACGAAATGGTCGAAGAATCGATTGCTCTGATACCATTTTGTCACGTCCCAAAACCGGAACGCGACTGCCGTATATCATTAATTATAATTAACGATATACGAAACACACGTGTCTATTTGAGTAGTCCAAAATTTCATCCTAGCTTCGATTCCGCATCTACGATAAACCTACGCAAAAGAAACCAAATAAATGGATGAGTTTAAAAACTCAATAACCGTCGCTAAAAACCGTCGCTAAAAGACGCAAAAACCGTCGCTAAAGGTGTTACCAACGGCCCGCCGTCGCTAAATAACCGTCGCTGAAAGTTGCGTTGCTGATGTCACTTTGAGCGACGGCCCGTCGCTAATACTGGTTTCAGCGACGGTTTATTTTCAGCGACGGCCCGTAGCAGATATATTTACCGACGGCCCGTCGCTATGTCACTTTCAGCGATGACTCGTCGCTAATGTCACTTTCAGCGACGGTTTATTTTCAGCGACGGCCCGTAGCAGATACTATATTTAATTAATTAATTATTATATTTAATTAATCAATATTATATTTAATTAATTAATTAATATTTAATTATTTATTCATATTACTATTATATATGTTTATTATTTGTTATATATATTGTTATTATAATATACTATTAATGTAAAACATATTACTTAATTACCTATATTATTATTTATTATATACACACACACATATTTCAAATTCAAAAATAATACATATACATATATATATCACAAATTAAAAAATAATACAAATAATACAAATAATATAACAAATATCACAAAATTCAAAAACAGAACCCCCACATAATATCACAAATAATACAAAATAATACAAATATTCAAATAAACAATACATAATACAAATAATACAAACAATACAAATATGAAAATTACGAAAATGCTACCTCGTCACTCCATCTTCCTTGCTCACCGCAACGAGAATCTCGATGCACACATCCTTCTCGATTCACTCCGTCATGTAGAATAAAATATGAAAATTGTTAAATAATAAATAATACGAAATAAAACCAATCAAATTTCAAATTAAGTTCAGAAATCACAAAGTTAATATAAAATTATATTATATTTATTGTTTTAAATATGGAAAATACAAAAAAATATGATATAATAATTAATAATTCTCAGTAATTAGGGTTTAGGTTTACCAACCAAGCATAATTACGACTAATTTTGAAATAATAATTAATAAAAATCCTAAAATTTTTTATTCATAATTATGATTAATAAAATTAAATATTATATTTGAGTGGAATAAAAAAAGATTTAACTGACCTTAGCACGCATAACGCCTCGTCCGCGTCTCGAACACTCACCGCATTTATTTATTTCGAACCTTCATCAGCACCGCGTCTCGAACACTCACCGCATCGGCACCGCGTCTCGAACCCCTGTTACTGGTACGCGCCTCCGATTTCCCTTGTTATTGGACGTCATCAAAACAAGCTGCAAAATAACACAATAAAATTACGTATTAATTAAAAATATTATTTTCTGAAAATAAAAAAATTAAACATAATAGAATAATATAATAATATTAAACCCTAATTATACCCTAAATTATACCCTAATTATACCCTAAATTAAACCCTAAATTATACCCTAATTAAACCCTAAATTATACCCTAAATTATACCCTAATTAAACCCTAATTAAGCCTCCACCATGACAGCTTCCCCCACGACGACATCAGCATTCACCACACCGCCGACGTCGATCTTGTTCGCCGAGCCCTCTATGCCCTTAATAGTCTGGACACCATGGCTGTGCGAATAGTCTGGACACTACATTTGAATTAAATGAAAAGTTAATAACCCTTAATTATTGATTAATCTCATTTCGAAATATATATCGACTTGATTTGATATTTAGCTCCCAACAGCTTAGAAAACCTTCATTAGATTCTGGTAGCAATGATCTTCTGGCAAGTTTTCAGCCACCACAGCTGAATTCAATAAACCAAAAATTCAATGGCGATACTAAATTATCCTAATTAAATCCTAATTAAACCCAAATTATACTAAATTAACAAACATAAATCAACTTTCAAAACAGAATTTAAACTAAAAATGAACATGATGTAAAAAACCTAAGAGTACTTAAAACTATAAAAAATTTAGAAACCCTAACCTTAACTCTAAAAAATTAAAAAATTATACCTTCATCTAGCAAGAGTGGAAAGAGGGGCGGTGCAGGGGGCTGTGCAGCACACTCAAAGTCGCCGTCGCCAGTCACCAGTCACCAGTCGCGAGAGGAGAAGTCGCCGTCACCAGTCACGAGAGGAGAAGTCGTCGTGGCCGTCGCCGTCACCAGTTGCGAGAGGAGAAGTCGCTGTGGCCGTCACCGTCACCAGTCGCGGGAGGCGGGGCTGTAGTTAGGGACGGGACAGGGGGCTGTGGAGAATAGGGGAAAGAGCGAGGGTGCTGTGTGGAGAGGAGGGGAAGAGGGGTGAATGAGTGTAATGAGAGAGAAAGGGGCCAGCGGGGTTAAGTAATTGTGCACAAACTTCACCGACGGGATAACATTAGCGACGGGCCGTCGCTTATACTTATCTGCGACGGTCAGACCTTAGCGACGGTCCGTCGGAGATATTTTGAAAATATATGGCGGTTATTTCAACATTTGCGAGAGCCTTTAGCGACGGTTTATGAATCTGCGACGGGCCGACGCAACCTATTTGAAGAAAATACAGTTTCAGGATCAACCGTAAAAGTGTACACAAGGATAAACGAATGTAGTCGTACATTCGTAGCCATAACTTTCAGTAGGAAAATCCGATTTGAATGGTTCAAATTGGGTAAGATAGATAATTAGATTATCTATAACCTTCATGTAGAAATATATTTCATATGAACGAAGTATAAGTGTCGTTTCTGTGAAATACCGAAAGGGTGCAACAGTATGACATACAGTTAGTAAAACAGTCATAACTTTTGCATACGAACTCCAATTGGGCTGGGCCAAATTGGGTCGTGTAGATAATAAGATTATCTACAACTTTCGTGTTGGTTGATTTTCTGTCAGAGAAATGTATCAATTTCGTCTGGACAGAATACTGACCAGGTTTATGCAGTTTTCTGTATGAGAGGGTGTATATTGGATATACATGCCTTTTGGCTAATCCTGATCCTATTAGATATAAATAGGATTTTCTCTCTCATCTTAACTAAGTAATCATTCTGCCAAAGACACTAAAAAAAAGAGCAAATTCAGATTTGATCTTTCGTGAGTGAAAAGGTGCAAAGAGAGAGAAATAGAGAATCAATTCGATCGAGCAAGTTCACCGGTGCATCGTCTAGGCAGGTGCATCCGTGACCGACGTCTTGCGACTCAAGGTGGATACACGTAGAGGAGCAACATCTGAGGCTCTTTCAGTTGTGATCGATTCGGACGCGTGAATTCAGTCGGAGACGAAATCAAGCGAATCGGCGAAGTCAACAAACGGTGAAAGACGCGTGGTGTGGGACGCGCGGATTGTCACCAACGTGACAGGAGATAGAAGGCAGCGATGAACCCTTCGAGTGCAATCAATTTTGCACCGGTATGAATCTGTCCTTCTAATTGCATCGTACCCTCGAAGTCGTGGCGTGATCTCGGGAATCGGGGAATCGGACCGGGCCTTCATTCCGCTGCGCGGGCCCGGGGTCGAGGATATTCCCCAACAGTGGTATCAGAGCGATCGCCATCGATTCGAGGGTCGAATCATAGTCGTATATTAGATATACGCACGGGTTATCAAAGTTCGTACCCGTTTGCATGATGTTACATATAGAGAAAGTCAAATTCCGTTAAAATCACAAGTGGAATTCGCTAGAGATCGATCAAAAGTTGATTGAGAGTATCTAGGAATTATCGTGAAAAGGTTTCATGATTTATCGTTTCAGAAACGAGCGAAAACGGAAGAAACGGCAAAATCTGCAGAAAATTAGAATACGAAACAGTGAGTAAAACTAAGATAATTTTGAGTGGGAAACTCCAAATTGATTGGATCAAATTGGCGTAATTAGCTAATGAGATTATCTATGACTTTGATACAGAAAGTTTTTTCATTTGAACGAATTATCAGTGTCGTTTTTATGAAATACTGAAAGGGTGCGACTGTTTGACATACAGAGACTAAAACGTCCGTATATGTCGCATCGAAACTCCAATTGAGTCCAATCCAATTGGATTAGTTAGATAATAAGATTATCTAGAACTTTAGTTCACGTTCAAAGTCGGTTGGAACAACTTAATATTTTTGTTTCAACAGAATACTGAAAAGGTGTCTGTAGTTTTCTGGTTGAAAAGGTGTCTATTGGATAAACTTACCTTTTCATTTGTTCGTATTTTACTAAAACTGGTATAAATTTCAGTAGAAAATTCCGATTTGAATGGTTCAAATTGGGTTAGTTAGATAATGAGATTATCTAGAACTTTCATGTTGTAATATATTTCATTTGAGCGAAGTATTAGTGTCGTTCTAATGAAATACCGAAAGGGTGCAGAAAAACAGTTTTTCTGCCGCCCCGGGGGCAGTGTTTGGCGCCCCGGACGCGTCCCGGGCGAGGTTTTCTCGCGCCCCACGGCCCTTGCGTTACAACGGATGGGGAAGCCCGTTATAACGGACCCTTCTCTAGATGCTGTTTTTGTTTTCGCGATAACTTTGGTTACGAAGCTCGGAATTTTGAGTTCTTTATATCGATTTGATCGGCATCAAACATTCTAGCATATTAGATAATTAATTATTTAGAATAATTAATCTGCCTAAATAAATCATATGCATTTACAAATCTTGTGATAGTGATATAATATGATTATGTCACGAATTTAGAAACATGCAATGGCATGATCCCTCATAATATTTAAGTCATGGAAATGCCTTCCATATTCACAACCACTATGATCGGTACTACGTCTCACATGGGTTAAGGCCAAAGCCGACATGGGTTATTGTAGTCATCGACGGGGTGGCAAGCGTTAAATAGGGACTGATAAGGGTTAAGGCCAAAGCCGACTTATTAGTAGTTTATTTGAACGATACGATGAGTATGGTTGTGACTTAACCGTTCAAGCCAGTAAGGGTTGAGGCCAAAGCCGACTTGATTGGAAGTTCGGGGCATAGATAGGATGCACACACGGAACTGGGATTGTATAGGATACGATCCATCACCGAAATCCTATAAAGGTTCGAGAGTCGCATTGGATGCGATTGGATATAATCCTACCTAAATAGCGAGATCCCACTCGTCTGCCAAAGCAACTTGTGGGAGGATCGTAAAATATGGGTTTTGAGTGTTATGGACTTGGAGTCCCGTATCGGTATGAGGGTTATCGATTCGATAAAAATAACACATTCATATATTCATCATATAAGCATATAGATTAAGTACGCACGGTTAGGAGTTAATCTTCATCATCCGTTTAGAATTATGTTTTCAAGCAACACCAAATATATCGATGAGATCGATATGATAGATGGCTTTTGGGCCGGAATTACCGTTATTAACCTTGATAGTCAAAGAATAGTTCTTAGACTTAAAGGAACGTGTTGGACACGGAAATGGTAGATTCGGGGCTCAATGCTATGGCTTTAGAGAAAGCCGGGTTCGATAAACTTTAAGAAGGAATCGAACGATATTACGTGCCTTGTGGTGGCATGTATAGACGCAAATTTCTCAAAATTATTTTGAGAATTCGGGTGTATATGAAAGTAAAACACAACGCTCATGAAATAGTTTCAAGAGCTAGAGCGCGTTGAATGGTTCGATGCGGCTCAAAGAGTAGGTCAATTTTGAGACGCCTTATGGGTCTTTGATTAACACTCGTGTGTTGATGGTACGAGATTTGATCTTCGTGACCGAATATCATATGCATTCGATAGATAAGTCGATCCCGAAATTGCATATGATGCGATTTAAATTTGAATTGGAGATGCTCAGAGTATCCGAGGAATCCAATGCATATAGATGCGTGGATGTCCTTGTAATTCAAAAGCGGGATCGAAAGAAATATATGTCTAAGGGTATTTTGGGAAAATGTTTTCCAAACAGAAAGTTCGGACAAGGAGTTGTCCAAACTAATGACTCAAAAATGGTGAAATCCGAGGAGGATTAAACCTAGTAGTTGATTGCTTTTTTTTGGCATTGCCGTCTTGGCCATATAAACGAGATTCGCGTATCTAGATTCCATATGATGGATTGCTAGAATCATTTGAATTAGATTCGATTGATTAATGCGATACTTATTTATTAGGCAAGACGACAAAGGGCATCATTCTCCAATGGTTGGAGAAAGATCCAACGAATTATTGGAACTTACGTTCACATGTAGATGATCCGATAAGTTCCGAGGCAAGAGGAGGCTATCAGTATTTTGTTATGTTTATGGACGGTTAAATTAGATATGGAAATATCTATTTAATGCGTGCCGAAACGGAGACTTTTGAAAGGTTCAAAGAGTTTCAAAAATGAAATACGAAATCAAATAAGCAAGAAAATCAAAGCTTTTCGATAGGATCGAGAAGGCGAGTATTTGAGCTAAACCTTTCGATAGGATCGAAGAGGCGATATTTGAGTTATGAATATTGATGATCATTTATGATTGTGGAATCGTTTCACGATTGCCTTATTCGGAACATTGAGATGTGTCCGAAAAGAGGAAATGAACGCATGTTGGACATGGTTCGATAAATGATAAGTCAATAGGATCTCCCAAAAATATTTTGGGGATACGCCCTTGAGACAGCGGCACTAATGAATGGTTGCATTAAGATATGGACCATAAACCTTCTAATCGGTACAAAAGACGCCATATGAGATATGGATCGGAATGGTTCCGAAGTTGTCGCTTGTACAGATTAGAGGATGTGAGTGTATTTCGAAATTTGTTTCGGTTAAAACTCAATCCCAAATCTGGAAATTGTTCGTTTATACTTAAGGAAACTAAAGGGTATTAGTTCTAACGTCCCGACGAAAATGAAATTTTCGTGGCTCGAAGAGATGCCTTCTTGGAGGAGGACTAGATGCGCACAAGTTTGGAACTTGGTGCCATTTATCTCTATGCGGGCTAGTAGGAGTAGAATAAATCTCGAAAGAGTTCGTGATTTGAAAATGAACATTGTACCGATGAGAGTTGACATGGCTTCATCAAGAGTTGATGAACGTAAGTCGAACACACAAAGGAATTTTTCGTAGATCAAGTAGGCTATATCATAAGCCGGTAAATACGGATTTATCGTGGCTAATGATGATAGATTGAAATCATATGATGATTCGATATTCTACAAGGATGCTATGAAAAGTTGATTCCACATGACATGGTGTCATGAAATTTGAGATTCGATCCATGTGAATTATCAAGTTTAGAACTTGATTTCATTACTTTCTGGGTTAGACCCGTGAAATGTGAGTGGGTTTTTCAAGATGAAGAACCGACATGGATAGGAATACGCATATATGTAAAGCGAGGCTTTTTGCGAAAAGTTTCATGCAATTCATAGTCGGACTATGAAGAAATGTTTTCGCTTGTTGCCATGCTTTCCCATTCTCGAAATTCTGCTTGCCATGGTCGCGTATTATGACTATGTGATGTGGCCAAATGGATGTCAAAACCGAATTTCTTGACAGAAATTTTATGAAAGGATGTGTACTTGACACAACCTTACGGTTTTGTCGATTCATAAGAATCGGGGATAAGATATGCACGCTTTAACGATCCATATGATGGATTAGAGAAAGCTTCTCAGAATTGGAATATTCGTTTTGACGAAATTATAAACTGTTATAAAATTGTCGAAACGAATGGAATCTTTGTGTATACATGAAGGTTAGTGGGAGCTGCATTATATTTCTTGTAACGACAAAGGATTTAGACGAGACTGCTTATGAATTAAGCGTGAAGATCTATAGGATAGATCTAAGAAGTTCCTCGTTCTATGTTATAGCACATATATCGACATATTGTTGAAAATGGTTTTCTACATGTAAATTCCTTGGAGGAGTTAAATCGAAATGTCGAATGACAGAAATTTTCAACGGCTCGATGTGAGACATCAAGCAGCGCGAAAAGTAATAATATGATGCCTTACATTTTGATGATAGGATCTATTATATCTGTCATGATATGTATGTAGCTATCTGTCGTACAAATAAAGCGTCTAATTCACCGTCAATAAAATTCATGGGAATCACATGAGTTTGAATGTAATTCGATTACATGACACTAACTCTTGTGAATGTATAATGGTTATACAAATATATACATAATGGTTATGTATATTTAAACCCATCGGGATTTGTATTGATAGAGGTGAAGTTTATCCTTGAATACTTTGCGAAAGAATTCAGGATTTTTTATCTATAATGGTGTGGAGGACGTGTTGGTTATAAAGAGTTATAACAAACAACAGTTTCCAAAGATTAAGCACGTCCAAATATGTAGCACGACTTTCGATCACAAAGTGTGTACATGTTTTGCTTAAATGAAAACACGGTTATGTGGAAAGGTTCCACAAGACCAATAGTTTATGATTCTATTTACGGAGGCGAGTATATTGCGGTTATTAATCGCAAAAGGAAGTGGTATGGATCAAGGATACATGACCAAACTCTAGTAGTCACGAGTTATCGGATTTATGGTTGTTTATTGTGTGAGACACAATAGTACAAGCAAAAAATGCCGAGGTCACAACCACTTCTAGCCAATACTCAGAAAATTTCATTTGATCCACGAAATTTTATGAAAAGATGTGATCGTAGGTATTGGAAATGTTCCAATCCTGATGATGATTAACATTAGCGGGATCGTGCGGACCCGTTTACAAAACCGCTCTCTCTAGTCGCGCGTGACTGTCATGCGATGACTATGGGTATGGAGATACCTAGAGGAGGAAGAAGAGAGTAGAGTGTAGTTATCTAATACGATAGTCCTCGCAGGTTATGGGTATGGAGATATCCATAGGTAAACGTTGTATCACCCAAATACTTAGTCCATATGAATGCAACCCTTTTAAAAAAATTTGTTTACTTAAATTAATATGCATTCACCTTATATGAAAACTGTGTGCTGGGTTGTGTAATATGATTACATGAACCTTGATTTGAACTTGTGTGGACGTCGACATGGTTGAGGACTATGTGCAGCAAAACCGTCACACTTAAAGTGTCATTTCTAAACATCCCTAGTCGCGGATCAGCTTGCTTAAGAGAGAAGCATTTCTATTATTGGATAATAGACTGAACGCGTACACTAGTACGTTTGCCGAGGAGATGATTATGTTTTGCTAATCATGGGACAAGGTGCTTGTCGAATCGGGAACGTAGATATATGTTAGGTTACATATATTGGATATGACCGAAGCCGCGAGTCCATGACATGGTTTAGTCATTATAGATGGACTTGCGACGGATGGGGTTTTAGATTCTTCATACTAGAGGGGATCATTGATTGCGTTACGTGCGTAACACAATGCTTTGATATGATCTTACGCTCACCGTAACAGGGAGTTAAAAGGGTCATCATTGGGTATTGTCCGAAACACGGAATTCAATGTGAGTCTCCAAGATAGGAATTGTTTATTCCGAAAGGAAGAGATATCTCTTAGGCCGCTCGATGAATTGATTAACGAAATCTCTGGCCAGAGTCAATGATATTAAAAGTTAATATCGATTGTAATTTGTTAACTCAATTCGGAATCGAGAAATAAGTATAGTTAATCAAGACATAATGATGACTACCACCATGCCTTTTGATTAACGGATATCGTAAACAAGAGAACTAGTAACCGCTATTCGAGATAGGCACAATGATCACAATCATTATTCGTTTAACATGGGTAGCTATGATGGAGTGACTAGATCCCGCTCATGAGCTTGTAGGCATTGGAAACTGTTGAGAATTCACCCATCCCCGGGCCCGCGCAGCGGATATGAAGGCCCGGTCCGGTTCCCTAAATCCAAGATCACGCCATGACTTCGAGGGTACGGTGCAAAGTAGGATAGACGATTACCAGCGTGAAATTGATCACGCACGACGGGTTGATCGCTCGCATCCTTCTTTTCCTTCGGTGTCACATTGGTGACTAGCCCGTACGTCCCATACCGCACGTCTCCCACCGTCTTGACACGCCTCGGGTTGTCTTCGTGCGTTCCATGCCCGCATGATTCCACAGCCCGTTACTCGATTCGCTCGTTTCAGTCTCCGGCAGATTTCGTTCCTCCGAATCGATCACAACCGAAAGAGCCCCAGATGTTGCTCCTCTACTTGTATCCACCTTGACTCGTAAGACGTCGGTCGCGGATGCAACTGCCTAGACGATGCACCGGCGAACTTGCTCGATTGATTGATTCTCTATACCGAAAAACACATTTTCACGGTTTCTCTCTCTAGAAAGTTGTCTCACAATTCTCTGGAATATTCTGAATTAATTAACTGAATGAACCACACCAGATGAGAGAGAAAAATCCTATTTATATCATATAGGATTAGGATTGGCCAAAAGACATGTATATCCAATATACACTATTTCACACAGAAAGTTGCATGTATCTGTCCAGTATTCTGTCCATACGAAATTGGTAAATTCCTCTGACAGAAAATCACCCAACACGAAAGTTGTAGATAATCTTATTATCTACTCGACCCAATTTGGCCTGGCCCAATTGGAGTTCGTATGCAAAAGTTATGACTATTTTACTAACTGTATGTCATACTGTTGCAGCCTTTCGGTATTTCATAGAAACGACACTGATACTTCGTTCATATGAAATATATTTCTATATGAAGGTTGTAGATAATGTTATTATCTATCTAACCCAATTTTAACCATTCAAATTGGATTTTCCTACTGAAAGATATGACCACGAATGTACGCTTACATTCGTTTATCCTTGTGTACACTTTTACGGTTGATCCTGAAACTGTATTTCCTTCAGTCTCCCACTCAATTTCAGATCTAACTAAAAGGTACTCATGCATATCCAATATGCATGATTTTAGAGAATATAGCTCGCGTATCAAATACCAAGCTACGCACATCTTATGTGCCAATTTTATAATCAAGCCCGACTTAGTACGACTCGTTGTGTGACCAGGTAGGTTCGGTTAACGATGGCAGTAGGCTGTTTCCATAGCACTACAAGCCCATGAGCGGGATCTAGTCACTCCATCATGGCTACCCATGTTAACACGAAGAATGATTGTGATCATTGTGCCTATCTCGAATAGCGGTTATTAGTTCTCTTGTTAGCGATATCCGTTAATCAAAAGGCATGGTTATAGTCATCCTTATATTTTGATTAACTATACTTATTCCTCGAGTCCGAATTGAGTTAACAAATTTCAATCGATATTAACCGTTATTATCATTGACTGTGGCCACAGTTTTCGTTAATCAATTCATCGAGTGGCCAAAGAGATATCTCTTCCTTTCGGAATAAACAATTCCTATCTTGGAGACTCACATTGAATTCCGTGTTTCGGACAATACCCAATGATGACCGTTTTAACTCCCTGTTACGGTGAGCGTAAGATCATATCAAAGCATTGTGTTACGCACGTAACGCAATCAATGGTCCCCTCAAGTATGAAGAACCTAATACCCTACTCGTCGCGAGTCCATCTATAATGACTAAACCATGTCATGATCTCGCGGCTTCGGTCATATCCAATATATGTCACCTAGCATATATCTACGTTCCCGATTCGACAAACACCTTTGTCCTATGATTAGCAAAACATAATCATCTCCTCGGCTAACGTACTAGTGTACGCGTTCAGTCTATTCCCTTGTAATAGAAATGCTTCTCTCTTAAGCAAACTGACCCGCGACTAGGGATGTTTAGAAATGAAACTTTAAGTGTGACGGTTTCGCTGCACATGGTCCTCAACCATGTCGACGTCCACACAAGTTCAAATCAAGGTTCATGTAATCATATTACACAACCCCGCACACAGTTTTCATATAAGGTGAATGCATGAAAATTTAAGTAAACAAAATTTTTTAAAGGGATGCATTCATACGGATTAAGTATTTGGGTGATGCAACATTTACCTATGGGTATCTCCATGCCCACAACCTGCGAGGACTATCGTATTAGATAACTACACTCTACTCTCTTCTTCCTCCTCTAGGTATCTCCATACCCATAGTCATCGCATGACAGTCACGCGCGACTAGAGAGAGCGGTTTTGTAAACGGGTCCGCACGTTGCCGTTAGTGTTAATCAACATCAGGTTTGGAACATTTCCAATACCTACGATCACATCATTTCATAAAATTTCATGGATCAATGAAATTTTCTGAGTATTGGCTAGAAGTGGTTGTGACCTCGGCATTTTTGGCTTGTACTATTGCGTGTCATGCAATATACAACCATAAATCCGATAACTCGTGACTACTCGAGTTTGGTCATGTATCCTTGATCCATACCGCTTCCTTTTGTGATTCATAACCACAATATACTCGCCCTCGTAAATAGAATCATTATTGGTCATGTGGAACCTTTCCACATAACCATGTTTTCGTTTAAGCAAATCATGTGCACACTTTGTGATCGAAAGTCGTGCTACATATTTGGACGTGCTAAATCTTTGGAAACTGTCGTTGTTATAACTCTTTATAACTAACACGTCGTCCATACCATTATAGATAAAATAAAATCCTGAATTCTTTTGTAAAGTATTCAAGGATAACATTCACCGCTATCAATACAAATCCCGATGAATTTAAATATACATAACCATTAAGTATATATATATGTATAACCATTATACATTCACAATAGTTAGTCTCATGTAATCGCATTACATTCAAACTCGTGTGATTCCTTGGATTTTATTGACGGTGAATTAGACGCTTCATCTATACGACATATAGTCACATACATATCATGACAGATATAATAGATCTTCACATCGAATGTAAAGCATCATATTTTTTTTTTTTTTTTTTTTCCGCCCTGCTTGATGTCTCACATCGAGCCGTAGAAAATTTCTGCCATTCGACATCTCTATTTAACTCCGCCAAGGAGTTATATGTTGAAAACCTTTTTCAACAATATGTCGATATACGTGCTATAATATAAAACGAGGAACTTCTTAGATCTATCCTATAGATCTTCACGCTTAATTCATAAGCGGTCTCGCCTAAATTTTGTGTCGTTACAAGAAATATAACGCGGCTCCCACTAACCTTCATGTGTACACAAAGTTTTCATTCGTTCCGACAATGTTATAGCAGTTTATAACTTCATCAAAACGAATATTCCAATTCCGAGAAGCTTTCTCTAATCCATCATATGGATCGTTAAAGCGTGCATATCTTATCCCCGATTCTTATGAATCGACAAAACCGTAAGGTTGTGTCAAGTACACATCCTTTCATAAAATTTCTGCTAAGAAATTCGGTTTTGACATCCATTTTGCCACATCACATAGTCATAATACACGACCATGTCAAGCAGAATTTCGAGAATGTGAAAGCATGGCAACATGCGAAAACGTTTCTTCATAGTCCGACTATCAAATTCTTGAAACTCTTCGCTACGAGCCTCGCTTTGCATATATGCGTATTCCTATCCGTGTCGGTTCTCATCTTGAAAACCCATTGTCTTTTCGTGGGTCTAACCCGGAAAGTAATGAAATCAAGTTCTAAACTTGATAATTTTACACGGATCGAATCTCAGAATTCATGACATCATGTCATGTGGAATCAACCTTTCATAGCATCCCTGTAGGATATCGAATCATCATATGATTGCGATCTATCATCATTAGCCACGGTAAATCCGTATTTAACAGCTTATGATATAGCCTACTTGATCTACAAATAATTCCTTTGTGTGTTCGACTCGTATTCATCAACTCTTGATAAAGTCGTGTCAACATTCATCGGTACAATGTTCATTTTCAGATCTCGAACTCTTTCGAGATTTATTCTACTCCCACTAGCCCGCATAGAGATTAGCAACATTAAGTTTCAAACTTGTGCGCATCGAGTCCTCCTCCAAGAAGGCATCTCTTCGAGGCACGAAAATCTTATTTTCGTCGGGACGTTAGAACTAATACCCTTTAGTTTCCTTAAGTATATATGTCATAAACGAACAATTTTCAGATTTGGGATTGAGTTTAACCGAAACAAATTTCGAAATATACTCACATCCACAAATCTGTACAAATGACAACTTCGGAACCATTCCGATCCATATCTAATATGGCGTCTTTTATACCGATTAGAAGGTTTATGGTCCATATCTTATATGCAACCATTCATTAGTGCCGTTGTCTCAAGGGCGTACCCCCAAAATATTTTTGGGAGATCCTATTGACTTATCATTTATCGAACCATGTTTAACATGCATTTATTTCCTCTTTTCGAATACATCTTTAATGTTCCGAATAAAGGTAATCGTGAAACGATTCCACAATCATAAATGATCATCAATACTCATAACTCAAATATCGCCTCTTCGATCCTATCGAAGTGCGTAGCTCAAATACTTGCCTCCTCGATCCTATCAAAGGGCTTTGATTTTCTTGCTAAGTCGATATTGTATTTTGTTTTTGAAACTCTTTGAACCTTTCAAAAGTCTCCATTTCGGCACGCATTAAACAGATATTACCGTATCTACTTTAACCATCCGTAAACGTAACAAAATACCGATAGCCTCCTCTTGCCTTGGAACTTATCGGAACATTACATCTAAATGTAATTTCCCATAATTCGTTGGATCTTTCTCCAACCTTTGGAGAATGATGTCCTTTGTCGTTTTGCCTAATAAATAAGTATCGCATTAATCAATCGGATCTAATTCGAATGATTCTAGCAATCCATCATATGGAATCTAGATACGTGTATCTCATTCATATGGCCAAGACGGCAATGCCAAAGGAAGCAATCAACTTCTAGGTTTAATCCTCCTCGGATTTCACCGTTCTTTGAGTCATTAGTTTGGACAACTCCTTGTCCGAACTTTCTGTTTGGAAAACAATTTTCCAGAATACCCTTAGACATTTATTTCTTTCGATCCCATCCTTGAATTACAAGGACATCCACGCAACACTATGCTTTGGATTTCCCGGACACTCTAAGCATCTCCTATTCAAATTTACATCGCATCACATGCAATTTCGGGATCGACTTATCTATCGAATGCATATGATATTCGGTCACGAAGATCAAATCTCGTACCATCAACACACGAGTGTTAATCAAAGACCCATAAGGCGTCTCAAAATTAACCTACTCTTTGAGCCGCATTGAACTATTCAACGCGTTCTAGCTCTTGAAACTATTTCATGAGCGTTGTGTTTTATTTTCATATACACCCGAATTCTCAAAATAATTTTGAGAAATTTGCGTCTACACATGCCACCACAAGGCATGTAATATAGTTCGATTCCTTCTTAAAGTGTATCGAACCCGGCTTTCTCTAAAGCCAAAGCCTCGAGCCCCGAATCTACCGTTTCCGTGTCCAACACGTTCCTTTAAGTCTAAGAACTATTCTTTGACTATCAAGGTCAATTACGGTAATTCCGACCCAAAAGCCATCTATCATATCGATCTCTTCGATATATATTTGGTGTTTGCTTGAAAACATAATTCTAAACGGATGATGAAGATTAAGCTCCTAACCGTGCGTACTTAATCTATATGCTTATATGATGATTATATGATAGTGTTATTTTATCGAATCGATAACCCTCATACCGATACGGGACTCCAAGTCCATAACACCCGAGATCCATATTTCGCAATCCTCCCACAAGTGACGAAGGCCTATCGAGTGGGATCTCGCTTATTTAGGTAGGATATAATCCAATCGCATCATATGCGACTCTCGAACCTTTTAGAATTTCGGTGATGGATCGTATCACATACAATCCCAGTTCCGTGTGTGCATTCTAACTATGCCCCGAACTCCAATCGGATTGGCTTGGACGGTTAAGTCATAACCATATCAAACGTATCGTTCAAATGAACTACTCACGTGCATGACGAAGGCCTAGAAACACGTAAGTCCCCATTTAACGCTTGCCACCCATTAATACCATCAACATGTGTGCATGACGAAGGCCTAGAAACACACATATTGTGATACCAATTTCGATGGTTGATGATATGGAAGGCATTTCCACGACTTAAATATTACGAGGGATCATGACATTCATGTTTAAATAATTCGTGACATAATCATATTATATCACTATCACAAGATTTCTAAATGCATATGATTTATTTAGGTAGACTAATTATTCTAAATAATTAATTATCTAATATGCTAGTATGATTGAATTAATTGATTAGATATAAAGATAGGCCTAAATGTATGTATATCTCATATACACCTTTTCAAACAGAAAACTGCATACACCCTTTCAGTAATCTGTCAGAACGAAAATGGTAAATTCCTCTGACAGAAAATCAACTAACACGAAAATTGTAGATAATCTTATTATCTATCCAACCCAATTTGGCCCAGCCCAATTGGAGTTCGGACCCGAAAGTTACGGCCGTTTTCCTGACTATATGTCGAACTGTCGCAACCTTTCGGTATTTCATTCGAACAACACTGATACGTCGCTCAAATGAAATATATTACAACATGAACGTTTTAGATAATCTCATTATCTAATTAACCCAACTTGAACCATTCAAATCGGATTTTCCTACTGAAAGTTATATCAGTTTTGGTAAAATACGGACAAACGAAAAGGTAAGTATATCCAATAGACACCTTTTCAACCAGAAAACTACAGACACCTTTTCAGTATTCTGTTGAAACGAAAATATTAAATTGTTCCAACCGACTTTGAACGTGAATGAAACTTCTAGATAATCTTATTATCTAACTAACCCAATTGGATTGGACTCAATTGGAGTTTCGATGCGACATCTACGGACGTTTTAGTCTCTGTATGTTAAACAGTCGCACCCTTTCAGTATTTCATAAAAACGACACTGATAATTCGTTCAAATGAAAAAACGTACTGTATCAAAGTCATAGATAATCCCATTATCTAACTACGCCAATTTGATCCAATCAATTTGGAGTTTCCCACTGAAAATTATCTTAGTTTTACTCACTGTTTCGTATTCTAATTTTCTGCAGATTTTGCCGTTTCTTCCGTTTTCGCTCGTTTCTGAAACGATAAATCATGAAACCTTTTCACGATAATTCCTAGATACTCTCAATCAACTTTTGACTGATCTCTAGTGAATTCTACTTGTGATTTTAAACGAAATTGGAATCTCTATATCAATCATCATGCAAACGGGTACGAACTTTGATAACCCGTGCGTATATCGAATATACGACTATGATTCGACCCTCGAATCGATGGCGATCGCTCTGATACCACTGTTGGGAATTCACCCATCCCCGGGCCCGCGCAGCGGATATGAAGGCCCGGTCCGGTTCCCTAAATCCAAGATCACGCCATGACTTCGAGGGTACGATGCAAAGTAGGATAGACGATTACCAGCGTGAAATTGAT
The DNA here is from genome assembly GCA_946800325.1 of Luzula sylvatica. Classification (NCBI taxonomy): domain Eukaryota; kingdom Viridiplantae; phylum Streptophyta; class Magnoliopsida; order Poales; family Juncaceae; genus Luzula; species Luzula sylvatica. Next base: position 44,789,665 of record OX326956.1, read on the forward strand.
CACGCACGACGGGTTGATCGCTCGCATCCTTCTTTTCCTTCGGTGTCACGTTGGTGACTAGCCCGTACGTCCCATACCGCACGTCTCCCACCGTCTTGACACGCCTCGGGTTGTCTTCGTGCGTTCCATGCCCGCATGATTCCACAGCCCGTTACTCGATTCGCTCGTTTCCGTCTCCGGCAGATTTCGTTCCTCCGAATCGATCACAACCGAAAGAGCCCCAGATGTTGCTCCTCTACTTGTATCCACCTTGACTCGTAAGACGTCGGTCGCGGATGCAACTGCCTAGACGATGCACCGGCGAACTTGCTCGATTGATTGATTCTCTATACCGGAAAACACATTTTCACGGTTTCTCTCTCTTTACACCCTTTCTCTCTCTAGAAAGTTGTCTCACAATTCTCTGGAATATTCTGAATTAATTAACTGAATGAACCACACCAGATGAGAGAGAAAAATCCTATTTATATCATATAGGATTAGGATTGGCCAAAAGACATGTATATCCAATATACACTATTTCACACAGAAAGTTGCATGTATCTGTCCAGTATTCTGTCCATACGAAATTGGTAAATTCCTCTGACAGAAAATCACCCAACACGAAAGTTGTAGATAATCTTATTATCTACTCGACCCAATTTGACCTGGCCCAATTGGAGTTCGTATGCAAAAGTCGGCTTGATCATAAAATTGGCACATAGGATGTGCATAGCTTGGTATTTGATACGCGAGCTATATTCTCTAAAATCGTGCGTATTGGATATGCATGAGTACCTTTTAGGTAGATCTGAAATTGAGTGGGAGACTGAAGAAAATACAGTTTCAGGATCAACCGTAAAAGTGTACACAAGGATAAACGAATGTAGTCGTACATTCGTAACCATAACTTTCAGTAGGAATATCCGATTTGAATGGTTCAAATTGGGTAAGATAGATAATTAGATTATCTATAACCTTCATGTAGAAATATATTTCATATGAACGAAGTATAAGTGTCGTTTCTGTGAAATACCGAAAGGGTGCAACAGTATGACATACAGTTAGTAAAACAGTCATAACTTTTGCATACGAACTCCAATTGGGCTGGGCCAAATTGGGTCGTGTAGATAATAAGATTATCTACAACTTTCGTGTTGGTTGATTTTTTGTCAGAGAAATGTATCAATTTCGTCTGGACAGAATACTGATCAGATTCATGCAGTTTTCTGTATGAGAGGGTGTATATTGGATATACATGCCTTTTGGCTAATCCTGATCCTATTAGATATAAATAGGATTTTCTCTCTCATCTTAACTAAGTAATCATTCTGCCAAAGACACTAAAAAAAAGAGCAAATTCAGATTTGATCTTTCGTGAGTGAAAAGGTGCAAAGAGAGAGAAATAGAGAATCAATTCGATCGAGCAAGTTCACCGGTGCATCGTCTAGGCAGGTGCATCCGTGACCGACGTCTTGCGACTCAAGGTGGATACACGTAGAGGAGCAACATCTGAGGCTCTTTCAGTTGTGATCGATTCGGACGCGTGAATTCAGTCGGAGACGAAATCAAGCGAATCGGCGAAGTCAACAAACGGTGAAAGACGCGTGGTGTGGGACGCGCGGATTGTCACCAACGTGACAGGAGATAGAAGGCAGCGATGAACCCTTCGAGTGCAATCAATTTTGCACCGGTATGAATCTGTCCTTCTAATTGCATCGTACCCTCGAAGTCGTGGCGTGATCTCGGGAATCGGGGAATCGGACCGGGCCTTCATTCCGCTGCGCGGGCCCGGGGTCGAGGATATTCCCCAACACTATTAGCGACGGTTTATGAATCTGCGACGGGCCAACGTAGAGTATTAGCGACGGTGTAAAGCATCAGCGACGGGCCAACGGAAAAATTTGAACATCATCGACGGCCCGTCGTTAATAAAACCATCGGTAATACTCTTCTGCGACGGGCCGTCGCAGAAAGGTTGTTTTATCAGCGACGGGCTGTCACTGATGGCATACGCCCGTCGCTGATACTCCCATCTGTTGTAGTGAATGCACAGTCTTTCTACATAAATCGAATTTATAAAAACAATAAAAAATTATAGTAAATAAATATATTTAAGTATTATATCATCATTTCATATCTCTTTCATATATTAACCAGTCGGAAGTTCAAAATCGATGTTTGAGATGGGTCCAACCATTGTGCGCAACGGATCCAACGGATCCTCTAGATTCTAAGGGAGGCTTAGAATCACTGCCCGAGGTGGGTCTTGACGCACGTGCCAGATCTGGTCATCTTCTTCTCTTTCTATTCTTCCATATTATTAGATAAATAATTATATTTTTAACATATTATTTCTTTGTTTATTTTATCATAATAAACTATACGAATCAAATATCCAAAATCAAATAAAAATTATCGAAAACAACACAATATATCTCAATTCAAATTCAGATTTAAATAAATATGTAAATTCAAGAAATATAGAGAGATCGGTTACCTCGATTGATAGATATTGATAATGACTACGATTAAGAAATATTCAAGAAATAACAACTCGAACAATGCAAGTTTGGAATAAGAACTTGTATGGTGTTAAGGCAGAGTTGAATGATATATATAACTAGCTTTATTCCCGCGCAATTGCGCGGGCCAAAATCGAAAAAGGAGGAAAACAACATAGAAAATACACGGCCAAAGCAACAAAAAATCTCAAATTTTTATATAAGATTAATTGGGTAGAGTGGATGTACCGTGGTCCAAGTCACTGAGTTCATTTATTTGCTTGTTGGTGCATGGTGCAGGTGTACCTTGTTTATGTATTGGCTAGTATTAAAAACAACACACAAAACACAGCAAGCAAACCACAAAAAATCACCAAATTGTTTTGTGAGAGAAGCTGCTCACGTGGCAGCATGAGAAAGGGGCAATTTGTCTAAAAATATACATAAGATTAAATATATAATTGGATTTAGATAAAGGTTGTGTCTCCCAGAAAATGAAAGGGAAAATGGAAATTTAGCAATGAGATCCTTAATATTCATATTTTCTAGTTTGGCAGCCAATTAATTGGGAGGAAATGAAGGCATGATTTTGGAATAACTTTATTTGAACGGGAATTTAATTAACTCGCCCTTTATTTTGCATCTATCTTTGAGTTTCTTCATAAAGTCACATCATCATTCTTATCTTGACTATTAACCATTAGATTGTGTGATGTTGCTTCATCATATGCATTAATATTATATTTGATAATTTAAGACATGCACTTTGTATTATTATTTTTAAGTATTAATTTGAACCATTAGATGTAGAGATGTGGTTTAATTTCAATCATTAGTTTTTTGAAGATCATATTTTGTATAGTCATTTATGTGTTATTATTTTACACCTTGCTTTAAGCATTTTTAAAAATCCACATCATCCTATATTAATGATGTGGCATATTATTATTGGTTAGAATCATATTAGACTAAATCTAATCAATTGTTTAACATTTCATATAAGATTATATGATCAAATGTGAATGCAATGGAATATGAAAAATTTATATATGAAATACTAATAATTTAATATGTAATATAATAAAAAATAAAACATATATTAGTATTATTTTGGAAATTTAATTTTATAAACCCATCAAATATATTCAATATATTTTTCTCTTTATTTTGACATCCATATTAGCATAGTTCATACATACCATTTTTCATAATTTTAATTTGTAAAGATATTATTTAACAAAATACAATGCAAAAAAATACACATTTACATAATATATTTTTAAGAATTTTATTTGCATAATAAAATTTTTAAGTATTATTATTTATTTTTAAAAAAATTATAACAATGAGAATCTCATATAATATTAAGTAGATTATATTTGTGTTTTTAAGCAAACAAAACTTTTTAAAAATATAATAGAATTAAAAAAAGTTTATACATCTAAATTACTTTATAAACTTATAAACACCTATCAAATTGTATTGTTATTTTACAAAATGTAAAATAAAAAAAAATCATATGATATAAAATAATTTGTATTTATATTTATTATAAATTAAATTTTGATGTTATTTATTAAATTACTTCCACTATTAAGTTTTATATTATTTTATATTTTTCATGGCATTTTGAATCAATAAATATTATTACTATATATAATTAATAATGTGTTACTACATGAGTTGTATGATTTATTATTTTAATATTTGATATTGTATGAAATATTGTGAACAATGATATAATATTTGTTACGTTTTTCGTAAAATTGTATTATATCTTATTCTTATATATTATTATATAATGATACTAATATGGGTATTATTATTTGATTAAAAAAATGAGATTTTTTGTTATCATAATGTAAAATAATTGTAAAACATATGAATAATCATAGATAAATGAATTCTAATAATTTTATTTTAAGATGATATTATCAATAATATCATACAAAGATATAATTGTATTACAATGAAAAACATAATTTACATGTTCATCGCGTAGCGCGAGTATTCTCCCAGTATTTCTAAAGAGATACTTTAGAGATTTGATTTTCGAGTGGCTTTCCTTAAAAGATTTGAAATATTTAATAATTATAATTAAGGAAGACCGAAAACTTTGGGAATACCTATAAATTCTATATTTTGAGTTATTGGAATTTTAGGTTACTAGCAGGTCCTGATACAAATTTTAATGAATATGATCTTTTTTTTTTGTAAGATATAAATTCAGTTATATTATAATTTTGGCGTGTAATAAATTTCCCTCCTTAAAATGAATTTCGTCCTCGAAATTAGAATCTTGTTAACAATACACACTAGGAGAATACTCGCACTACGCGACGAGAATGTTAATTATGTTTTTCATTACAATATGAAGTACTTATAAATATGATGATATTGATATATCATTTCATAATATAAATTATTTGAACTAATTTGTTAATGATTATGTATAAGTTTTTCAATTATTTTAGATTATGATGACACATAATTTTATTTTCTTAATCAAGTAATAACACTTATATTAATGTGATTGTATAATAATAATATATAAGGTATAACATAATTTTACAAAAAAACATAACAACAAATATTATATCATTGTTGTTCACAATATTTCATACAATATCAAATGTAAAAAATAATAAATCATACAACATACGTAGTAACATATACTTAATTATCAAGTATTAATAATTTGTTATTGTTTCAAAATGCAATGAAAATTATAAATTATAAATAATAAATCACACAACATATGTAGTAACATATAATGAATTATCAAGTACTAATAATTTGTTATTGATTCAAAATGTAATGTAAATTATAAATAATATTAAACTTAATAGTGAAAGTAATTTAATAACTAATATAAAAAATTAATTTAGCATAACATAAATATAAATTATTTCAAGTCATATGAGTTTTGTTAATTTTATATTTTTAAAACTAACTTTACTATTTTGTAAGTGTTAATAAATTTTATTTTTTTTCGATGGATAAACTATTTTTATATGAGGACCAGAAGCAAAAATAACAGATTTACACGAGGGGCAAGAAGCAAATTGGCAAATGTCATAAATGCCCTTCAAATTTCATTATTGATATAATTATTAATCGAGGTCACGTTAGCCAGACTCAGCTTTGCAGAAGGAACCGCATTGGCAAGAACCTGCATGCCAACAATAAGGAGACATCCCATGGATGATGATGATGTGACTGCATAACGAGATGTTGGATCGAAAAAGGCGAGATGGTGAAACGGATGGGGAGAAGGGGTATGTATGATGGATCCTCACCGCCCACCGTGAATTCCACAACTTCTATATTGAGCATGGTGAAAATGACCAGACTAACATTTGTCATAGGCATACGAAATTTCAGGACCGACCTGCATAGACCTAGACTTGCCACAACACATTGAGAATCTAATTGAGACTTCACAACTTGAGAACGCACTAATATTATTATTTCGATTTTCTCCAATATCTAATCTAATATCAATATTGATAAAAATAATGCATGAGCAACTCCTTAACTTATTAGTTTTCAACAATTACAATACACGAGCTCTCGAAGTTGAAAAATTCAGTCATATAGTTGTGGCTTCGAGGATGCCACACCATCATGCATTTTGAATGTGTACCAAGTACACAAAAGAGGGCCTATATTTATACACATCATTTCACAAAAAAAATATTCTCGATAACATCATTTTTGCATAATTAACAACTTAATTAACGTATAATTAACTCTCATTTAAATTAACATTCATTCAAATTAATAATTAATAATTAATATTCTTCAAATGTTAATTCAGTATCCCTTGTTAATTATAATGTTAATAAAGTGAATTAAATAACATGAAATAATATCATCGATGATGTTTTTTTAAAATGTGACGCATAATATAATTTCCGTACACGAAATTAACAAGCCATCGTGCCTTTTATGTGACCTATCATCAGTCAATTATCATTCTGAATAAACTAATGAGAAATCATGCTTTTTGCATGCATGTACATTAATTAAATGATCCAATATTTAAATGCAGTAGATGGAAATTTTAAAATTAACCTTCACGAAAGCATTCACAGAAACTAATCATATCCCCGCGCAATTGTGCGGAACATCATATTTTTTTTTTGCATGTTTTTTATATAATTTATTTGAATAGAATTAGCGCGCGTGCGAATTGGCGTGCGTGCGTTTGAATTAAATTAATCTAATTATGATATATTTGCAAATATAATAATGTCAATAAATGCATATGGTTCATGAAATTAATCTATCGTGGATATTATTTTCTGATATAATTTGTTTAAATAGCATTTGCGCGGGGTGTTTTTAAACTCAATTAATATGATCATGAGATATCCGCATTAATAAGGAGTCATGAAATAGTCGTAACGTGTCAGATGGATACAACCGTCACCTGACAAATTTCAATGAAACCTCGCATACATTTAAACTTACAAAATTTCACACATACCGCTGCGCAATGAACAAATTATTGATTGAAAAGCAGAAGAAATGATCAAAATGTAAAATTAAAGAGAAGAGAATGGGGGTGAAAACAAAAACTACATCCCTCCACGTGTCAGCACCAGGTGGAGGGGGTAACCTCGCATAAATTTAAACATACAAAATTTCATACATATCCCTGCGCAATGAAAAAATTATTGATTGAAAAACGGAAGAAATGATCAAAATGTAAAAAGAAATGAAAATGGGGTGAAAACAAAAACTATCTCCCTCCACGTGTCAGCACAAGGAGGAGGAGGTAGCATTATACTTACTAATAATTTGTGGTATTTATTTAATTTGCAATTTTTATCATTACTCATATTTTAGTGTAATATTGAATTTCAAAACAAAGGATTAACAGCACTATACTTAATCACCTCCAAGAAATTTTTTGAATTACGTCAACAATTTTCTCAAAATAAATTATTAAATTGCGAGAGTAGACACAATAACATGTCCTCCTGGCATCAAAGCAAACAATTTAACTCGGAATGATAATTGGTTCTGATTTTTGAATATAACAGCCAAAATTGTGAATTTTTTTTTTATAATAAATGGAAAAATCCCATATGTATTCCATCCATCAATGAGAATCGAACCTACAATCCTTCATAACATATAATTTTTGTATCTGACACTCAACCAATTGGATTATCGGCCTATTAGCAAATTGCGAAGTTAATTAGAAATTTAATAGAAAACTAAACGTAGAAACAAAAAATAAAATAAAATAAGAAACATAACAATAGTAAAATATCTTCTAAAGTGAGACATTAGATAATAGGACTAATTTCATGTATATCTCTCCAAAAATTAAAATATGAAATTTGTCCCTCCAAAACTAATATTAAATTTATCCTTTCAAAATTTAAAATCTATCAAATTTATCCATAGAAAACTTAATATTTAGCATATTTATCCCTCCAAAACAAAATATCTATCAAATTTATCCAAAATTGTTAAAGAGTCCATTAAATTAACCAAGATCTATAACGAGAGAGTCAAATAATATTAACCTTCTTGCTATTTGCTTGTGATCCCTACTCTGTTTCTGTTCGGATGCAAGGAGACATGACCATATAATTTTTTTTCGAAAAAACCCTAATTCATTATTAACAGAATTCACTATTAAAGACATGTTAGTGGCAAATATATAATCTATAATTTAAAACTATTGAGTTAAATTTACTTATCCTGTTCCGGTGAATGGTGGTTTTGAAAAGCTAATTATATGCACATTCGAAAAGGCCCCAAATTGACTAAGTCTCGAGCTGAGTCTACAACTTCACTGTTGCTTAACATGCCTCTTAATCTAAAAACACAAAAGTAACGAAAAGAATCAATAAGCAGTGCAATAATTTGTTCATTGATTTGAGAGATTTTGAAAAAACACAAATGCAAATGACATTATATCAATTGAAGGATGTTTGATTTGAGGGATATTGGAATACATGGATATGATAAATACATGTATTTGCTATCCATGCATTTCAAAATTCATATGAGTTGATTGATTCGAGAGATTTTGATAACATTTAAACACAAATAATAAGTTGAAATCCATGATTTCCAATTAGTAACAAAATGAATGATATAATTAAATTAATCCATAATTTATTCAATTACACATGCAAATAACATTATAAAATTTCAATAATTAAAACAATAAAATACTATAAATATAAAAAAATATTAAATTAAAATTGAACTTCAACAACCACAAACAAAAACAATTATCATGAAAATTTTCAACTTTCACACTACACAAAATAAGATTTGTTTTAACACGATATTAGTACTAAACAAAACTAATACAACAAAAAGTTACATAACAAGTTAACAAGTTATCAATTAACATAAATATAACTTACTGAATTACACGATTTTCTCACATTTGCCTCAATATATCATCTCTAATTGTGTCCCACTCTCGAGCTTCATGGCGCCGTCCTCTCATCGTTGTTAACCCTCGATTCTAACTTCACGTGGAATGAGTATTCTATCATCTCTTCTTCTATTTCATATACGATCAATGATCGGCGATTCGTTTTTTACGATCGTGTTCCTTGATCCTAGTAAAGTGCATTTTGTAAAAACCTACAAAAAAAAATTGGTACAGAAAATAATCAGAGGGCTATTAACAGGTACAAAAATATTCAGAGACTATTACTTATTAACCGGTACAAACAAACTGGTACACAATCAAAGTGATACACACAAAACACAAAATCGATACATACAAATTAAGACAAAACTGGTACATACAAATTAGCACAAAACTGATACATACAAATTAGCACAAAATCGATACATATAAATTAACCCTAACTAGTACACAAATTAACCAAAACTGATACATACGAATTAATGAAAACTGGTACACAATAAAAATTACGAAATTACCTTCTATCTTGTTGACGAGAGGCAGAAAGGCCTCTGTTTTGCGAACTAGGGAGAGGCTTCGAAGAGAGCTCCGGAGGGGTCTTTGTCTTTGGCGTGCAAATGAAAAGGAGGCGAACTAAGGAAGAGGATTCTTGTGCCTATCAATCTGGAGGGTTCATTGGCAAGTGGAGAATATTGGGTTAGCGCCTGGAGTACAAAATACGGAACAACGAAGCTTGGAATACAATACATTCCCAAATCAAACAAATGATTTTAAAGAAATCATGTATTTCAAATACATATCCCACTAAATTCCTCAAATCAAACATGCCCATTATGGACTTGATTGACTCAATAAGTCTATCAAATTTGACATCACGTAGGTTATCACATTATCAAATATATCATGTCATTGATTGTCATATCACGACGTAACGATCTAATTATCAGTTAATGTATGAAAGAACTTAATTGAACCAAATTAAAAAGATAAGAAATTTGATTGACTAAATTAAAAATATAAAAAACTCGATTGACCAAATTAAAATATTAAAAACTTGATTGAATTTTAAATAAAAAATAATGAACAAAACATAATATTTTTCCTAATTAATATATGTAAACCTACCCAATTCCATTATAATTGATTTTTACTTTTCATATAAAATTCTAACGCATCAAACAACACATGTCCCTTTTTCAAATACAGGCTCTCATTTCACTTTCTCGAAATAATCCATGAATCTTTCGAAATCTTTTATATCAAACAACGGTGCCACAAAGGCTCAAAAGTCCAAAAAATCAACAAAATAGTTTGTATGGGCCGCAAATGAGATGATCAATAGTTATAAAAAAAGGCGACCCTGCAATAATTGATATTTGTATTCCTGTTTCATGGCCGGGTTCGCAGTGGCCCACAAGGCCCAGCATGAAATTGGAGCCCCTATTGCATGAAACACATGGATTTAGATGATGTTGAAAGAGTGAATTTTTGCCAGATTATCAGAACTTGCTAAAAAAGCATTGGATTTGGGTAGAACATATTTAGTTGGTTTTCAATTTCATTTTAATGATGTCTCCACGAACACTCATAAATTTTTTTGATGCGTCAATCGAGAAAATTTCATTGGATTGATTAGACTTCTTAATTGAATCAAACCAACTAATCTTGATTTAATTGTTAATAAATTCAATTAATTCCTATCAACTCTTCTCGATTGATGCATCATTTAGAGGTGTTGGTGGGGTGTCATATATATAACCCCTGATAGATTGGAGAAGAAGATAATTTTTCTTTCTTATTTAACTCATTTCAGATTACATGTATTTATCAAGTTTCTATTTTGTCTGTTTATCTAACTAACCTATTAACCTATCAATGAGTCATCTGTCCTAGACACTACACAAGAATAAATTGGAGAACTCCATTCTAACACCAAGAGAGGCTCACTGGACGATCCAGTAGAAAACTGAACTGGATGTTTCCAGTGCTAGTCTTAATACGCCCCCTCAAGTGCAGCTGCTTGGAGGCAAGACATCAAGCTTGTTTTTCAGAGTTTGAAAGCGTAACGAAGGTAGTCCTTTGGTGAGAATATCTGCCAGTTGAGAAGCTGAGTTCAAGAACTGAACTCTGAGGAGTTTTAACTCGATTCTTTCGCGGACGAAGTGATAATCCAATTCGATGTGTTTCGTGCGGGCGTGGAAGACTGGATTAGCAGAGAGAAAGGTAGCTCCGAGGTTGTCACACCAAAGGATTGGGGAGCGATACAATGGTATTTGGAGTTCTCGTAATAGGGACTGAATCCACATCAATTCGGCTGTAGCGAGAGCCATTGCTCTGTATTCGGCCTCTGTGCTGGACCTGGCAACAGTAGGTTGTTTTTTTTGAGTTCCACGTCACTAGATTGGTACCAAGAAAAACACAGAATCCTGTCGTTGATCGGCGATCATCAGGGCATCCTGCCCAGTCAGAATCGCTGAAGGCATGAAGTTCAAGATCTGGAGATTTGTTTATGGTGAGACCATGATCAATGGTTCCTTTTAAGTATCTTAAGATTCTTTTTACAAGTGTCCAGTGTTCATCATTGGGCGAGTGCATGAACTGTGAACATTTGTTCACGGCAAAGGTGATGTCCGGTCTTGTGATGGTCACGTACTGGAGGGCCCCAATTGTACTTCGATAGATTGCCGGATCCTTCATTGGAACACCAGAGAATTTCGAGGGTTGATCACCTGCTCCAAAAGGTGTTTTGATTGGTTTGGCTTCTAGCATTTGTGCTTTGCTAAGAACTGATGTGATGAATTGTTTTTGAGAGAGAAGAAGACCATTGGGTTGAGTTGTGGCTTCAATACCAAGAAAGTACTGTAAATTACCTAGGTCTTTGAGTTGAAATTGGCTGTTGAGGGTTGCAATTAAGGCTTGAACAAGAGAAGAGTTCGAGCCGGTAACAATTATGTCGTCGACATAGACTAGAAGAAAGATGTGGTCACCATTATTCGAATAAAGAAAGAGTGAAGCATCAGATTGCGATGGTTGTTTCATGGGCTGCTGATAAGCCTGAGCCTCGAGTGATAGAAGATGGGCTGAGAATCTTCAGAGTTGAAATGGTGGGTTGTGTCACTTGAGATGGGCCTGAAGTTTTGAGCTCGACGAATGGAAAGCGAGTTTCATCAAACTGAACGTGCCTGGAAATAAAAGATTTATTAGTAGAAGGATTAATACAAACATAACCCTTGTACTGTGATGAATAACCCATGAAGACACATGCTTGAGATCGATATTCCAACTTGTTGGAATTGTATGGGCGTGTAAATGGGTAACATAGGCACCCGAGTATTCGAAAGAAGTTATAGTTTGGGATTTTATGAAACAAGGTTTGGTAAGGGGATTGTGAGGATTGTTTAGATGGAATGCGATTTATGATAAAGACGATACTGGAGAAGATCTCAGTCCAGTACGTATTCGGTATCGAGGCATGGGACATGGTGGCAAGACCGAGCTCAATTATGTGCCAGTGTTTTCGTTCAGAACAGCCATTCTGTTCTGGTGTATATGGGCACGAAATTTGAAAATTAATTTCGGGAAACATGCGAAGTAAAGGTTTATACTCAGTGCCACCATCGATTTGAAGTGTTTTAATTGAACTAGATAACAAATTCTCTACATAACGTTTGAATTTGCTAAAGATAGACAACACTTCATCTTTTGATTTCAAAAAATAAATCCAACAAAACTTGCTAAAGTCATCAAATGAACACTATGTAATATCGATGACCAGTAGAAGAGAGTGTTGGTGATGGGCCCCAGAGATCAGAGTGGACAAGCTCGAGAGGTTGATTAGCTCGCACAGATGAGTTGGAGAAGGGAAGTCGATGAGATTTTCCATGGCAGCAATCACCACACAGTGTTGATCCACTTGACAGGGGTTGTAGAAGTTTGGATTGAACTAACGCGGAAAGTACACCATTACTAGCGTGACCTAGGCGGCGATGCCATAGGTCAAAGCTCGACATGGTTTTATTGGAAGTAAACGCAAGAGGTGCGGTATCCACAGTGGAAGAGGAGACGGAATAGAGACCGTCATTGGGGCGGGCGTGGAGCAAAGGATTGCCTGTCACACGATCCTTAATCACACAAACATCCGGAGAAAATTCAATTAGTACATCATTATCTTTTGTAAATTTTGATATGCTTAATAGATTTCTGGTCATGGTTGGAACACAGAGAACGTTTTTCAGTTGTAATTGAGATGATGGATGAGATAAATAAGATGAGCCAATATGAGAAATTAAGAGACCTTCACCATTACCAACGAAGACTTGATCCTTGCCGGTGTAGACTGAGGCTTGAGACATGGAATTTAGGTCAGGAGTGATGTGGTGAGTGGCGCCCGAATCGAGAAACCAGTCAGCAGAGGGGCTGCTCGGTGGTCCAGAGTAGAATGCATTGAGAGTAGGGATGTCAATGGGGCGGGTCGGGTTCGGGTAAGCCTTCCCCATATCTGAACCCGAAATTTCGGGTATTACCTGAACCCGAACCCAAAATACCCGCGGGTAAAAAATTGTACCCGAACCCGAACCCACGGGTAACCCGTTACCCGCGGGTATACCCGTTACCCGAAATCGCCAGCAGCGAGAAGAAGCGTCGTCCACAGGAGCAACGTCATCGTCGTCCACGCCAGGAGCAGCGTCGTCGTCGTCCACCTAGGGTTTGCAGCGGCCAACGGCGTCGTCGTCCACCGTCGTCGTCCACTTGGAGGAGGTTGAAGGAGGCGTCGTCGTCCACCGTTGACGAGCTTCGTTCGTCGTCCACCATTAAACTTTTGGCAGAGAGAGAGAGAGAGAGAGAGAGAGAGAGAGAGGTGGGGTGTGAGGCTGAGAGAAGAGAGAGAGAGAGGGGACTCGAGAGATGGGTAATGGACTAATGGGTTGAAGTTTTCGGGTACGGGTTCGGGTTACCCGCGGGGCGGGTAGTACTCCGCCCGAACCCGACCCGAACCCGAACCGGGTATTTTATTTTCGGGTATTACCCGACCCGCGGGTATTTTTTTCGGGTATTACCCGCTCCGTTCGGGTCGGGTACCCGCGGGTTCGGTTTCTACCCGGCCCATTGACATCCCTAATTGAGAGGCGATTGAGGTGGAGGTGGTTGGAAGTTCTGATTGAAGCGTTCCCAACATCGGATGGCTTGGTGATTGTACCGACCACATATCTGACATGGTTCACGGTACTGAGGGCTGCGTCCCCTTCCACGACCACGGCCTCCACGGGAAGCTCCATTGGAGAAGTTTGGAGAAAAATGATTATTTGGTTGTGGGCCATTTTGTTGAGAGTTGGGCTGAGAATTGTGGTAATTGGGCTGTGCATTAGTTGGACGTGGGCTGTAATTTCTATTTGTGTTGGGTCGAGGAGAAGGAGAGAAGGTAGAGTTATTGGCTAATGGAACAGTATTTTGATACTCAAGGCGACTGTCATAGCTTCGAAGGAAGCTGATGAGATCGGGAAGTCGGAGTGGTTCAGATCTGGTGTTTACTGTACACTCTAGTGTGTTGTAGTCTAATCCTAAACCATGGAGAATGGCATGACATAGATCCAGCTCTGGAACTGGACATCCAGCAGCGGCCAAGCGGTCTGCGATGGTTTGCATCTGCTGAACGTATTCATCGCATGTCAGGGAATGCTTCTTGAGTGTTTGTAATTTCGTTTTGAGATCCATCACATGAGCAACATTATGCGACGTGAAGTTTCGATGTAGGGTTGACCACAAATCAAAGGCAGTGCGGCAATTAATGACCTGAGCGAGCGTAGATTCAGTAACGGTGGATAAGAGCCAACCTAGAATGAACTGATCTTGACGTCGCCAGACGGTGTATTCTGGATTAGGGATTTCAGCAGAGATAGATCCAATGCTTGGGTGAGTGAAGCGAGGGGGTTGAACTATTATTCCATCTATGTATTCATGGAGATCATACGCAGATAGAATGGGGAGTACTTGGGACCAATGTTGCAAATAATGTTTAACGGAACGGTCCGGCACTGTTAAAGTGAATTATCAATTAACGGTGATATAACGGTAATATAACGGTAATTTAACGGTCACTAATCCATAATAATATATCATATATCATATTAATATTTTTGATATTATGATATCTTCTCTCTATGCAAACAATCCATCTTAAAAATTAATTTTGTCAAAAATTATTTTTATCAGATGTGTGATCCCTCTGTGTCTCTGTAATGACTTTGTTAATTGTTACCACACGAATAATTATTTAATGTGATTTCTCAAATTGAAATACATGCAAACTATTATTAAAAGCAAAACAGAATATTCAAAATATATAACCAATATTAAGATTAAAAAAAATGGACACAACAGAACTACAATCTACATGAAAGAACAAAAAGGGCATTGGTACCTAGATTATAACTCCACTCGAGTGTCGGTACTGACAGTTAGGTTCGCTGCTTCAACATACTACGGTTCCACTTTCACGAGAGTTTCGCTGGCCGTTGGGGGTGGAGAAAAGTAGTTTACGAGAATGAATATCAGAGAAAGGTTGGATTAGGAAGAAGTATAATTATTAAAATTAATGCGTTAATATATTAGTTAATAATATTATGTGTGATTTAGGAGCAGGATAATATTCAATGTATTTGTGTGTGAATGGGTGATGACTCTTCACACAAATAGGTGTCTATTAGATATAAAAGAAGTGTCCAGAATAATGGGGTGTCTATGGGGATGGATAGCGATCTCTATGAATAGAACACTTGTACGGTACGATTTCATCAGAGAGTAATAATAAAAAAAGAAAAGTGGAAGCCATTGTCTCTGTGTGTCTCTCTCTCCTGCGTGATACTTCTTCATTGAATTATTTATTCTCCCAGATATTGGTCCCCATTATCTCTCCCACAAATAAATCAAACCATATTTCCAACAATAATTAGATAGGCTCAAATAATTTATGTAATAATTTTTTACCCAAACCAATTTTTTTTCGGCCCACACAAAACACATGCATATAACGGTCCGAATAACACCGTTAAGCATCGTTAAGGGAAAAAAAACGGTCAAACACGGTCAAATAACGGTTGACCGTTATTTCGTACCGTTAAGCAAAAAACGTAACGTTAACCCACCGTTAACCGTTTTTTGGACCGTTAAACACCGTTAAGGACCGTTTTTTGCAATATTGCTTGGGACTGCCAAATGAGAAAGTTTGTGGAATCAAGCTTAACTGGTACTTGATGAGTAAAGGTGATAATGGATGAATGGACATCTGAGAGTGGAGGATCTGTGGATAAGTTTGAGGAAGGAGTAGATGTATTAGTCATCGGAAAAAAAATAGAGAAATGGGAGCAAAAAAAAATTGAGGGTTTCCTCAAGAAGCTCTGATAACCATGATAGATTGGAGAAGAAGATAATTTTTCGTTCTTATTTAACTCATTTCAAATTACATGTATTTATCAAGTTTCTATTTTGTCTGTTTATCTAACTAACCTATTAACCTATCAATGAGTCATCTGTCCTAGACACTACACAGGAATAAATTGGAGAACTCCATTCTGACACCAAGAGAGGCTCACTGGACGATCCAGTAGCAAACTGAACTGGATGTTTCCAGTGCTAGTCTTAATAACCCCTTCATTTAATTCTTTTGATGTCTAAATCTAAATCATAAAATGTATTCGGTATTTATTTATCAGGGACCCAATAATTTTAGGGAAAACAGAAAATTAATTGGCTAGTGATGGTGGCTGTTCACTGCATGTGCTTATATGATTATTGATTTTCATCATAATATGATTACAGTTCGAGTCAACGAGAATAGATATCAAATATTTCTCGGTTTAAACTAACATTACAAGATATCAATTAAAAAATGAAGAAGCCTGAATTTATCTTCTCCGTTAAGTGTGTATGTATTCGTTAATTATGATACATAAACGATGAAAATGAGTGATGGTTGAGGACCAAGACTTTTCTCATAAATAAAACAAGGAATCTTTTTTACCATTAAAGTTTAAACTAAGATATTGATCTTGATCGCTGCCAAACTATATTTGAATAAGAAAGTAAACAAGAGAAAATACCCACACATTCCAAGTAGTTCTAGTCCAGTATAAAATGCTACTATTCTCTTCCACTATATCCCAATTTAATCTCTGTACAAATCAAACTCTTTAGACCCAACAACGAAGAGCTCAATGCCTCTTCAACAAAAACTTTTCTGGATTCTTTTCTTCTTATCTATAGGTTTTGCCTTGGGCATTCTAACAAGTTCAAAAATAAATTGGGCTCCATTTCTGCTCTCTCCTTCTTCTTCATCAGTACAACTACAACTTAACAATGTCAATTATCCCTCAAAAAGTCGGCTCGGTTTGAAAGGATGGGTGGAACCACTCGAAGTCGTGCATGACATGGGGGATCAAGAGTTGTTTTGGAGAGCATCAATGGTACCTCAATTAAGGAGATATCCATACAAAAGAGTTCCCAAAATCGCATTTTTGTTCCTCGTAAAGGGAGAAATCCCCTTTGCGCCATTGTGGGAAGAGTTCTTCAAGGCGTATAAAGGATTGTATTCAATTTATGTTCATTCACTTCCTTCTTATAACGGGTCTGAACCGATCGGGTCGACTTTTTATGGGAGAAGAATTCCAAGTAAGGTATGCCAAGTTTATTCATATTTGCCGATGATATTGTTTTTTGGAAAAATTCTACATTCGTTATTTGAAAAAAAAACAAGGTTTGAATTCATTATTTGATATCAGAAATATATATTTTCGTTTTTCTCTATATATTGTTCCCTTGTTTATACACCATTTTTCAAAACCGCAAAGAAACGAACTAGACATGATATGTGAAGGCACTAAACTAGTTTGTAAAGGGGTCCAAACTAATGATGGCTCCAAAACTTTTGCTTTTGCGCAGAGGGCAAGGTGGGCACATGTCGACATAATGGACGCAGAGCGACGCCTCTTAGCAAATGCATTACTCGACTTCTCAAATGAACGATTTGTCCTTCTCTCCGAGTCCCATATCCCCCTCTTCAACTTTTCCACCGTCTACTCTTACCTCATGAATTCCGCATCAATCTACCTGGAATCGTATGATAAACCAGGTCGGTCGGGTCGAGCCCGTTATAACACACATATGGGTCCTGTTATAAGACAGAAAGATTGGCGTAAAGGGTCTCAGTGGTTCGAAATGGATCGAAAACTTGCGGTGGAAGTTATAACGGATAACACATACTATCCCCTTTTTACGAAATTTTGCAAACTGTGCGTTGCGGATGAACATTATTTACCTACATTTGTTAATATTAAGAGATGGAATAATGTGGAAAATAGAAGTTTGACATGGGTTGATTGGTCTGAAGGCGAAACTCATCCTAAAAATGTCTCGAGCGAAGAGGTGAATTTCGAATTTTTGGAGAAATTAAGGCATGGAAGTGATTGTAATTATAATGGGAGGGAAATTAGGGTTTGTTTTTTATTTGCTAGAAAGTTTTTGCCAGATTGTTTGGAGAGATTATTGGATCTTGCACCAAGAATCATGGGTCTTGGGTAGGAATATTTGTTATTAATTCGGCTTTAATTTTTCTTTTGTTGGAGTTCAAATCATGTAAAATTATCATTCTTTTAAATAACAAATAAACTCATTCTTATAAACACTAATTAAATAAACCAATTAATATCTTTTATATAAGCTGTGAAAATAATCTTTACACTGTTCATTCCTTCCACTTCCTTACATTTATTACAAAACAATTACAAAAATGAATAATATATAGTTTCTTTTGGGGGGTAGGAAAAATTAGTATAGTAATGTACACATGCATCATGAAGAGCAACGTATAAACCTTTTCGTAAGAAAGAAGCAATGAATCGATTAGCATAATAATCTACGTGAGCTTCCTCCTACTCATCCAAATCCCATAACTTCTGGTGCAAATCTCAAGAACCTTGTGAGAGAATTGGGCAAGAATTTCCTGGCAAATAGGAAACACACCCTAGTTTTCTCCCCATTATACGTGCATGATCTTCCGTTCCTCAGCCAGTTCAAAAAATCAACGGTCACCTCCATCCTCGAAAACTTAGCGGGATGAGGGCCGCCCCTCGACCAATCTACCCATGTCAAACTTCTGTTTGCTATGGCCCACCAATTCTTAATGTGTAGTAATGTCGGTAAGTAGTGTTCGTCACTGTAACAATTCTTCTTGCAATGTCTCTTGAAAACCGGGAAATAGAATTCGTCGGAAATCACTTCGAGGGCCAGATTCCTGTCTAGTTCGAACCATTGAGACCCCTTGCGCCATTGGTTTAACCTATTATAAGTTTTTTAAACCCCAAAAAAGTTAGAATTCGATGAACGGTGATTTGATAAAAAAAAAAAAGAATTTGAAAGAAGTAATGATACAAATTTCATTTTTTTTCTCGATTTTTCTCCTTTCGGGAAAAAAAGATGGAATTTATATAGATGAGGGACATTTTGCTAAAGAAAAGATGGCATTTTTATGAATAATGTAAATGGAAGTAGAACAAATTGTGACCATTTCATTCTTTCTATAATTTATATGTAGATAAATTTGTACCTGATGTGTGGAAACATGGATTTCTTGTACCGGCCTCTGCCGCACGGGCCAATTTCATCAAAGGATTCAAGGAAGACTTTTGTGGAGTTTATGAGGTATGAATGGATAGTAGGCAAATTGAAGAGTGGTACATGTGATTCAGAGAGAAGAACAAATCGCTCGTTCGAAAAGTCGAGCAATGCATTTGCGATTAATCGTCGCTCCGCTTCCACCATCGTAATTTGGCCCCATTCGACCTCCTAATTAATTAAGACCAAAATGTTCAGTTTTCGAATAAAAGATACAAACTCAAAGAAAATTTAAGCCTAAAAGATCCCAAAAACAAGAAAGTGTTCCAGTCAAACAAATATTCAAGTCCCTTTCGTTCTAGTTTATGTATTATTGGGGGCAATTATTTTGAAACCATATTCCAAATATTTATTAACATCAATAGAATTCGGATTCTGTTTTTCTACTAGTAAACCGCCAACAAGTATGTCACATCTTATCTTACTAATGTAGGCATTTTTTTGCATTTCCATACTTATTATTTCCTAATTCTACAATAATTATATGCATTAGAATTAAATATTATAATCCAACACTGATCATTACATTGACTCTATGAATAACATATTTTCACACAGTCATGACAATTCATCATAGAAAATATGTTAATTTTGTAATAATATAATGATTGAGGTTGAATTCTAGATTTCAATTCTATGTACATGTCATTATTGCTAATTTTATCCAAACTTGATTTTATTTTTTTAATAAGTATATCATCATTAATTAATGAGGTTACTTACTTGTCCTTACTATCAAAAAAAAAAGTTTACTTGTCTAAAATATCAACAATCACCATTAACTAAGTACATTGATTACTCTTCATTCATGATACTATGGAGGTAAATGACAAAAAAAAGGAAAAATAGGACCAAAATGCAACTGAAAGATTGAACCAATGAATTTTCAATTAAGATCATGATACCTTGCTTGGAATTCTTCTCCCATGAAAAACTGAACCTTCGGGTTCGGATCCATTAAAGGAAGGGTCCGAATGAATATATATCGAATATAGACCTCTATGCCCTTTGAAAAACATCTCCCATAGCGGCGCGAATGGTAATTCTCCTCTTATGAGGAACAAAAATGCGACTTTAGGCACGCGTTTAAATGGATGTTTTGTATGTCTTGGCACCATCGATGCTCTCCAAAACAATTCTTCGTCAGTCATGTCATGCGCGATATTTCTCGGCTCGACATACCAGTTTAACCCTATCCTCTTACTCGAACCAACTATAGTGGTGTTATCAAGAATCTCGGATATCGGTGCCGGTACCGATAGAGAGACGGATTGTGAGAGTGGTATTGCCGGTGGTGGAGATTGAATGAAGGTACGAGTCGATCGAAGAGAGAGGGGGTTCGAATTGACATAGAAGCTTGTGAGGATACCAAAGACAAAGCCCAAACCTGTGAGAAAGAGAATATGGAGAAGTTTGAGGGGACAAGGGCTTTGCAAAGGGTGATGCATTGGAGTTATTGAACAAGTATTGTTTTGAGCTTTGAGACTCTTCATTCCATTTAAAATCGTTATGATATGTTTTGAGGTCCCTTTCAAAAGGCAAGAAAGGTTAATAGGTTAAAGATGACAGAGAGACTATAGAGGGCCTTAAGTTTATATAATTGGTTATCTAGGGAGGGTGCCATTTAGGGAAGTCATTGCAAATGGGTCTAAAGTAAGATCCATGCAAGACCCATGACTTGAATCATGAATGAATCCAACAAGCTTATTTTGAAAATTGCTCAAATGTTTTGAATATTTTGCATTTTCTAATCTACCTACTAACATTATACATGAGACATGACCAGTTGTTCGTTTTTGAATACTTTGCGGGTTATCGGATTCGAGTCTTGAAATGTTGGTAATTGTAAAGGGGAAAAAGATGTTTGTTTAACAATATTCCATAATTCCATAAAGCCACTTATATGGACTCGAGAAAATAAAGGAAGGTACCTTTGGATTCGGGATGTTTCCATCGATTTGCACCCAAGTATTTAAAATTTGCTTATCCTCTCCATTTTAAGGCACAAATAGAGAAATTTAACAGCTTAAAAGACATCTTTATTTTTGTTATGAAATGGAGAGAGAGAGAAATGATTTTTTGAAGAGAAAATTATATACTTGTTAGGCTAACGTTAATCGATGTACTTAGGTAATATATGCAATAAATAATCTCATAGTACTTGGGCAATATATTTTTTATACGATGCTCACGATCATTTAGAAATTAGAAATTAATTTATGCCCCTCTACTAAGAAAAAGTTACATTACACGTTATAGAGAGTTACTTAAAAGTACATTTCATGTGTCCTACAAAACATTGGAAATATTCCACTCCTACAAAAAAAATGAAAATATCGTGTATACCCCTAAAAACACAAGATATATCATGTGTATTGGTGTATATCCTTACAATAGGGAAAATACCAAGAATACCGCTAAAAACACGAAAAATGTCATACATGTTTATTCTCTCTTAATTTCTTTGAATTGTTATTTCTTTTCTCATTCTTTCCCGTGTATTGGTGTATATCCTTACAATGTTAAATTATAAAATATTATTTTTATATTAATTATGTTTATCATGCATGTATGTGTGAATGATCATGTTTGTGAATATTCTGAACATTTATGAAAAGTCATGTACATATTATATGACAAATCATGCTCACATTAATGAAGAGTCATGTTTCATATGAATAGGAATGTATTTTCTGTGATTTAAACATCAGAAAATATTTTGTAATATCTCTATTTCTTCTATAATAAAATTCACATCCATTAAATTGTTTTTTCTTTTATATTTTGGATGCGATCTTTAGCTAGTGCAACGCGTTGTTGTACTATTGTTAATTTCGGTTATCGTTGCATACAATAGGGATAATTATGATCTCCTTCGTGTGTTTTATAGGGCCATGTATTTGTGATATTTTAAAATGAAGAAGTATATATACTATTTTGTGATTTTTGTAAATATATTCATAATATTCTTATTTCGCATGGGTATACGTGAAATTAGCAACAAACACCCCAATAATAAGGTAACATCCATGTATATGGTCCAACCTTCTCTTCTTACTCTACGGTCAACTCTTAGATGCTAAAAAACATTTATTTTTTCCCACCTAGTATTCTAGATAAAAACACGTATATATTGTTTTAGAGAGTGATAGTTTCTTATTTCCCAAGAGAAACACGAAAATATTGTTTTGTAGAGAGAGACGTATAAATGCCAGAAATGTGAGGTTGCGTGCCCGTGGTTGGAGGAAATAAAAGTCGGCAGGCATGTGGCCATCTAATTACCAGTTAATTGTTTTCATTATCTCCAATTATAAAATATTTTTTCTGCTTACTACGAATGATTAATTTGGGCCTAACTGCAAATGATTAATTTGGGCCAAACGATTGATTACTCATAAAATCATAATCATAATCATAATGAACTTTATAACCATAAAAAAATGAAATGACAACAAAAATATTGTAGTTAATTAACTCAAATTTTTATTTTTATATAATTTTATGCATCGTGATGTGTGATAAAATTTAGACTATTGACGAACTTCATCAAAAAGAACTCTCGGTCGAGTGATGCGTTTTCGGAGACATTTGACAACTACTATTATGATACGTTGAAACTAAAACGAATATTCTACATGCTTAAATTTTCAAAAAATATATTTTCTTTGAAAAAATGATGAAAAATCTTTGAATTTTGCTCAAATTTTGACGAAAACCCTGGATATTAATGACAAAGGACGCAAAACAATACGGATCTCAACCCGGCAATCCCGATGGCGTTGATGCAACTTATTCTCAAGCGGGTTGAAACATAGATTTTTTGTATTCTGGATGACAAAGGTTGTCGTGTTGTTGCACTATGGAGGTTTCTTGACGTCTTTGGTGTTGTTCCCACTGTCGCCTCCATTACCGTCTTTAGGACTCCTAGGAGTTGTACGCGCCTTGCTTGTACTCTTTCGATCCTTCTTACTTTGAGGATCCTTCTTCGCTTTCTCCTCCTCTTTTTGTGTCCGGGCTTTCTTTGGTTTGCCTTATCCGGCTCATCACCAGCTTGGGGAGTTTCCGGGGTTGAAGATGGGCATATTCCACTAGCTAGCATGATTTTGCTTCTCCGACTAAGCGAATCCTTCCTTGAGTCAATTCCAAACGAGATAATTGAATTACTAAAAAAATCCAAAGTGCGGGGAAGCAAAAGTAATATTCCACTATAGAACATTGCAGGTAGTGGAACTGTTAATTATATGTAAACACACATCGTAAATTAATAATATTTTTAGAAATTTATTATTAAAATTATGTCAAATATACTAAAAAAATCCAAAGTTCATATATAACATTTTCTCTAATTTAAAATTTGGAAGATAATATGCAAGAAAATGCAACGCAAAATAATACATGTTTACATAATTGAATTTTCAAATTCACGTTAACGAGTGTGGGGAAGCAAAAGACTCCAATGGGTGTGCATTCATTCCTGAATGAAGTTGGGTACTCTTCACTTCCTTGTCATTCTTGTCACAGGTGCACATGTAAACCGCGCAGGTGTGTCCACACTCCTGGGAGTGGACGAGAAAGAAAAGATTTCTCGAAGTTCACTGGGTCGAGAGGCATTAGTAGGAGTTCCTCACTATGAATGAATGAAAAGAAATGTGAAAGTGAGCTAGAAGTCAATCCGGAGATGGATCAATTGCCAAATTCACTGTCTAAGTTAGGATTGGAGTGACGAGGATTTCAATGTCCAGTTCTAATCAAGAGTCGGGCGCGGACTTCCTTCTTCACTAGCAAGTTGGCCCCTTTCTTGCCTATTGGGGAGCAACAAGCAATCTTTTGAAGACGAAGCTCTTATTGACTTACAAGCAAGCATGGAAGCAAACAAATTCGCGATAAGTTCGATCTCGAACAAGCGAGTGGGGGATGGAATACTCGGGATCAAATGATTCTGAAACACAAGACCCGGCTTCTTTCGAATCGAGGGAAAAAAAATCAAAACAAGCATAGTGATATTACCTATCAAAATGATTCTGAAAAAGGTTTGAGTACCGATGTCTCATTTACGTACTCAATTTTAGTTTTGTTCAAATAACCTTGATATCAAAATTTTCAAAAAGTAATATAAATGAAAAAATATTACCTATCAAAACATAAGTAGTTTCTCAAACTTATAAATATATATCAAATACAATTGTTATATTTAAAGTTATAAATTCAAAAATACTATATGAAATTAACAATTTTTAATTTATTTTTTGCTTAATTCAAATTTGATATTATTTATAATTATTTTCACTATTAAATGTGATATTATTTATAATTTTTATTGTCTTTTGGATCAATAAAAAATATTAGTACTATATAATCAATGACGTATAGTGAGTACATATGTCGCGTGATTCACTATTTCAATATTTGATTTTGCACTAACTATTGAGAACAATAATAATATAATATAATATTTGTTGTTATGTTTTTTCAGTAAAACTGAGAAATACCTCATACATTTTATACAATAACACTAATCTATGTATTGGTATTTGATAAAAAAAAAAGTCATATGTTATCATAACATAAAATAATTATAAAACATATACATATTTATATCTAAATGAGTTATAACAATATGATGAAATTATTATAATGTGAAATTGATTTTATCTTCAAATAATATTGTTATTATCATCACCAAAATTAGTACTTTGTATTAAATTGAAAAACATAGTTATCATACTCGCCACATAACACGAGTATTATCTCAGTTATCCTAATTATCAAGTACCTTAAGGTCTCCCTCCAATGAGATCTTCACGAGTCCTTGCAAAATTGACTAATTTTGTACCATTTACACCCTTATTTTGATTGCATGTGAGGATCAGATGCAATTGCAAACCCGGCTCAATCGACTGGGATCAAACACAAGCCCCCTCAGGTCCATCCTGCATCCACCCTGGTGCTCTAATAATCAACGGCCTCAAAACCCCGAGATTATAAGACGCGTACCCAAAAGTAGACTAAGATGCCGCAACTATTTTAATATGCAAATTTCTCACAGGTCACGGTTGGATTCTCGTAATACAAGCTTTCATCTTTTCATAATATTCGGACAATATCGAAACCACTAAGATCGTTTTGCATTTTTTTCACGTCATACAAGCTATTCGTTATGTTAATTGGACTGAGTTCGGCAAGTTCGTATTTCTAAAGTATTCGAGGATCGCAATGAACATTTTTCTCAAATGACACATTGTCCTATGGGAATATACAGATTTGAAGCTCGATTCGGTCATTGACTTTTGAGAGATACGTCTTGGATTCCTATGGGAATATACATTCTCAAATGACACATTCGAGGATTGCTTGACACAAGAGTTGAGGGCTGATCGCACGAGAGGGAGAACAGTGCAGTTGGATTGCTTGAAAGTTGGATTGCTTGAAGAGACTCAGGCGCAAGAAAAATCTAGGGTTATCATGTGAACATATGAGCTCTTCCATGGCGAGCTCTAGATAGGGTTCCTAAGAGAGGGAGATAATGTATGTACGAGAGAGAGAGAGAGAGAGAGAGAGAGAGGAAATATCTGGGTTAAGGGTTGGTTTTGAATTTGGGCACAGCGACTGTATCTTTGGGCAGATGTTTAATGTTTTATTTTCAATAAATCTCAACCGCAAATCCAAATCAGATGAAGGACTAAGATACGGACTCAAAATAAGTACTCGAAATAAGATCTCAACAGCACCGGCCCCATATATATATATATATATATATATATATATATATATATATATATATATATATATATATTTCATTAAACATGTTCCCTAACTCTTCGTTGTACATTGGCACCAAGAGAAAAGACGCACAAAATAGGAATCGGATCGTACTCCTACCCAATTTATATTACGAAACAAGCAGGAAGTGATTTTTCACTAGCATTTAGATTGGTATCAATTATTTCATTCTTAATTATTGAACTATAACTTTCTGGAACGTGGAACCTCCAAATAAAAATCGATAGGGAAATCAGAACGCAAAACCCGAGAACTCTCAGGAAACATTTCGCAGAATAAGAGAAAACGTTTCAGCAATTCGTGAGGAGTGAAAAGAGAGAGCATTTTATATGCGTTTTTGAAGCTTTTATAGTTTTTGTTGCTGATGGCATTTTGGTAATTTTTGGTACTGGGCCACATTTTTTTATGATATTTTAGTACTTTTTGTTTAGATAAGAAGATGCTAGAAAAGGCAATGGTTTTCAATACATTTCGCTAATGCAAGATTCGTTGTCGAAATTAGGCGAAATCAATCAATCAAAAAATCTATCGTGTTGGTATCTACACCTGAAAACAAAAACAAACAAAAAAACATGAAAATGTCATAGAATAACTAAAATATTAGAATTTTAATATGAGTAAATCACATTCTTCACTTAACTATAGAAAAATAGTACCTCAATTTACTTGCGAAGTGTTGGTTTGGTTCGACAAAACGATGAAGGAGCTCGGTCCGATTCCAAAGATTAAGACCAAGTACTAAGCCATATTCTTGATCGTAGCAAATCAATCCATGTTGTTTCGTCGTTTTTCTCTGGTCGACAAATTGGTCGATTTGGGACATGTACAAATGTACATGTCAAGGATGTATATAGGTGCAAATTACATTTACATACAGAATTAAAAACCCAGGAAATATTAAGATATAAACAGCAAAAAGCACTTGCTTACAAAAGGAGTTATGCATATTTAATATTTACATGGTAAAAGTTTTTGTCACAAATTCACAATTTATAATGTTTTTTTTTATTAAAAACAAAGTAAAAGATATTTTTGAAGAAGTAGATTTTCAGAGTAGAGTTGAGAATATCAAATTATTCGACTACCTGGTATGTTTCCAAATTTATCTCGTCTAAGTATCCTCCAGGAGAAAGTGTCTGAGAAAATAAAGGAAAATCATAAAGGCTAATTAAACTATCAATTTCTCTTCAAATTGATCCAATTTTGCAACAATTAGCCTTCAATTTTATACCATTATGAAAGTAGTGGAATAATTTCAGAAAGATCATTCTTTTTAATGAAAATTAACTCACATCAATTTGCCTCTGAACCGCCCTTGGCCGCTTCTTCGGCCGTCTAGCAGGTCTCGTCCCCTTCATGGCATATACATCCTCCTCTATCTCCTCTTTCGATAAACTCACACAAAACTTTCGCCTTTCTTTATTTTCCTTGATTGCAGTCACCTCCTGCTGAGATGGTACAGTAATCTCGCCGTCCCCTTTTCCCTCCTTGTCTTCTGATCTTCTATCTCTTAGATTCGACGGCCGGACGATTTCATCGGTCGGTATGTGATTGCGTGCGTGGAGATTCCGGCGGAGGACGCGCTGAGCGTCCCGGCTCTTGATATTGAAGTTGTGGAGGCGGGAGGGTGGTGCGGTGGAGTGCTTCGACGGAGATTCTTCTCCGCCTTGATCGGGCGAGGGTAGCATACTGTACAACGGCAATCAGGGTCGCTTTTTCTTTGTGGAGTTCGACTCAAATCACGCTTCCAAAAATAGAAATGCTAAAATTGACGAGTTAAAAGGTCGGAAGTGAAATCCGGGAATTCAGTTCTCGAATTTGCCAAGGGAGTACTTATTAGCACGGTTTTGTAAACTAGCCGAAAGTCATTGTCGTAAAAATTCCGATAATCCGTAATTAGTGCTAGAACTACTCGATTATTTTTCATTTTTTTTGAAAAAATAATTTATCGGGTTTGAGTGTCTTTATCGATTAATCTAACTTTTGGACCCAGCTTGACACAAAATCTAGAACACAAAATTCGAATCCTAGCCACAAAATTAAATTTATCTATATTTTTCTCACTCATTTATAAGTTCCGAGTTGAGAAGAAACAAACATATCTACATAACTTTTAACTCGATCGAGAAAAAAAAGAACGGTAGCATTATGTATTACCCAGATGAGAACAACGACGAAGAAGACGCAACTCGTGATGCTCTCTTTCTATCTTTCATGTGGTATATTTTAGATTTGAGTATCGGATAATCGACTTAAAATTTTGAATTATGATATTATGATTATTTTATTTTGGAAATTTAAATTATTATTTAAATTATTTTTAATAATATAATATAAATATTATATTTGATAAATTATCAACGACAAGGACGACTGATTAATATTGATTAAATATTATAAATACAAATTATATTATTAATACAAATGATATATTTTCTAGAGAAAATAGCTCAAATACACAAGTGGTCGACTAAAAAAACTATTTATTATTATTTAATATATCAAATTAGTTATTTTTAAAACTATCATATTTTGAAAAGAATTTTTTTTTTAAATATATTGTATTTTAGACAAAAATCATCCTCCTCCTTTGTTGCCTGTCGGGAGGCGATTGGGGTTTTTTGCCCGTCGCCCAGTCCCTCGCCCGCTCTAATTCGCCCAGTCCCTCGCCATCTTGCCAGTCTCACTGTCATGATTCCAAATAATAGCGCAATTTCAAGTGTACCCCTGAAAAACATCAAAATTTCACATATACCCCTCAATAATCTGAAATTTCACGAATACCCCTGCAAACGTCTCAAAATATCATGAATACCCCTTCAAAATCCTTCAAATATCATTATTACCCCTATCAAATTCTTAAAATATCACATATACCCCTATTATATCATTGAAAAATCATCAACGTATTTCTCGTTGGTAATATGCCAATTACCTATTTTTTTTAAAAAAAATTCTATGATAATGAATAATTTTTTCTCTCAAATAATATTTAAAACCATAAAAACTCAAATATTTTCAATTCTATCTCATAATTATTTTTCAAAAATCATTGTTGAAATCAATACTATTTTCAAAATTTTAAGTAATTATTATATTTTATATAAAGATAAAACGAAAAACTATTTTGAACGAAAAATTAACAAATTATTAAATAAAAGTTTAATTTAGGAATATCCATGATATTTGAAGGATTTTCTAAGGGTATTTATGAAATTTTACGGTTTTGAGGGGTATACATGAAATTATGATGTTTTTGCAGGGGTACACATAAAATTCTGCCTAAATAATAATAATAAGGGTTTAGGGTTAATTAAGTAAAATAATTTGACAAAACAATAATTATTTGATAATGGTTAAGGATACAATAAAAAAACATGTGACTGTTTGTTATTACATGTTTGAAGGGTTACTACGAAAATTCTAGAATCATTTGTAAAAATTAAGTATTGTAATGAAATGAATTTCTCTTTTTTTCTTGTTCTCTTCTGTTTTTTTTGTTTAATTCATCTTTCTTTGATATATCTAAGTACTCGTATCTCTACTTCTATTTTTACATCCGTCGACTCTCGCTTTTCTTGTCATTTTGGAAAATGTCTGAGTACTAATGAATGGTTTGAAGAGCGAGGATCCGCCCCTTCGTTACCTGTTTCATGGTGGTCTCACTTTTCTGAATGACATTCATTACAAGCTGGTCTCGGTACTATTTATTTTCAAGGCGGTCTCACTTTTCTGGATGACATTCCTTTTTCGAGATCGGAGAATATCCTAAAATAGAGAGAAAGTCAAGGCTTATAGGTTGGGCATGTTTGTCAATTTCTTCCTACAGGAACCGAGGAAAGTAATCTGTTCCGAAGAGGTAATGTTTTTCGGCTTATTAATCGTTGTTTGCTGAATAATATCGGGCCATGAGATAAGAAAAATCAAAGAAACATGTGTAATTTATTTATTTTTATCTTATAAATCTTCTATATTTCTTTAATATCCAAAACCCACCTCGAAACACTAATTTCAGCCCCAAATCCACAAATTCGCCAAATACACGTCGCGATGACAATCAAGATCGTGACATTTACTCGTCTCGCCTGCTAGGCCCACGAGTCAAATTAGGGTTTCTTAGCTAAATAAATTGTTATTAATCTCGATTTTGTTGATTTTATTTAGGAATTACATGTGTTATGGCTCCATGCAGGTGTCCAGTTAGCTACTGCCTTATTCGCAACTAGCTAGTTCTCAGTAGCCAAAAAATTATTTGATCTCTTCAGACTCTTCTTCAACAAACAACATCCACCTTCAAACTTTGATGCCTGGTCTTTATCAAATTGCTGATTTTTTTGCAAAGGACCCAATCAAATTGATGATTTCTTTGTTTTTTGGGCGAATCATATATGCGAATACGGCTTCTCTGTAGATATAATTGGTTTAGGATTTAGCACAAATAGTTGGAAGTTTGAACCAAGTGTGATTTTTAACTTGTATATTCTTCTTTTCGTGGTCTTAATTTTACTTTGTTCTTCTTTCAATGTTTTAATCCATCAAACCAGTTCTCAGTTAAAACAATTATGTTTTGTTGTCAATTAGTTATACAAATAAACATGCATGCTGAATTATTTAGCAATAAGTAAGAGTATTAGTTTAGATTTTGTAAAGATTAATCAATTGAATCAAATGATGTTAGTAATATTCAAGTAACGATGATGTATGTTGTAACTGAATATAAAATAGTGTCCTGTTTTATATGACAGAAGTGAAAGAATGAATTTTTTAAAATTGGCATATTTTTGGGAGTCCTTCGACAATATTATCCTCGGGTCGTTCAAATCCCAGGGCCGGTTCTGCCTCCATCAATGATGACTAACTAAATAGTCTCTTGATAAAATACCAATTACATTAGTTGAGAAATTCATTTTGCTAAACCAAGAACAAATTGTTCATGAAGCTTATTAGTTATTTGTTCCATCTCAAAACAATTTTTCAGAACAAAAAAATGGTTTTCGAAAAGCTTACTCCAAGCTCATCAAAAATATTATTTTCTAGAGAGATGGAAAGCCCATCAAGATTGCTTGCATGTGGTTTGAGAGGAAACTGAAATGCTCATTATAGTAATTTATGAATCAAATAAATAGAAGAAAAAAAATATATTTTCTCAAGACATCAATTTGTTAAAAGTCGCCGGTCATGCGGCCGCATTTGCCTATTATCGTTTTCATTATCTCCATTGCAAATATTTTTTTGTTAACTACAAATGATTAATTTGGGCCATCTGATTACTTATAAAAACTTAATGAACTTTATAAAGATAAAAATGAAATGAAATGACCAAAATATACTAGTTAATTATCATAATTATCAAATAGCTTAAGACCTCCTATCACATCTTCACAAGCCCTTGCAGAATGTATTAATTCCGTACCATTTAAACCCTCGTTTTGGTTGCATGTAAGGATTGGAGCCGATTGCAAACACGGCTCGATCGACTCGGATCTAACACAAGCCCCCTCGAGTCCCTGCTGCATCCAACCTGGGGACCTAATAATCAACGGTCTCAAACCGCCAAGACTGTACGACACGTATCCAAAAGTAGACCGAGACGTTATAGCTATCTTATCACAATAACTTAGCAAGAATATTTCTGCTAATGCTTTTTGGTTATGCGATTTCGCGTTGTTCTTTTCATTCTCTTCATGGGTTGGTTGGTACACCGCAACAGTCTCACCTGTGATCGTTGAATTCTCGTAATACATGGCTTTAACTTTTTCATAGTACTCGGAGAATAACGAAACAACTAAGATTGCTTTGCGTTTTTTCGCATCGTAAGAGTGATTTGTTTGGTTCGCTGGTCCAAGTTCAGGAAGTAAATTTGTATTTCTCGAGCATTCGAGGATCCTATCAAACATTTTCTCGAATGGCACGTTGTTTTCTGGGAATATTCGAATTTGAAGTCCAATTCGTTCGTCCATATCCGAGAGGTAACCCTCGTAATACCGTCGGATTAATCCCCAAACTTTGTTTGAAGGGTGAAACAAATACCGCCCTAATATATGAAAAACCGAATTCTTTACAGGAAACATGTTCGCTAACTCTTCTTTGTACATTGGCATCAAGAAAAAGGACACCGCGAAGTACGACTCAGATCGAATTCCTACCCAATTGATATTACGAAATATTTTATGATCGTTTTCGCAAAAAAAATGACTAACTAAGCGAAATTTTACATTGAACAAGTGTAAGAACACAAAAGCGGGAAGTGATTGTGTGCTCGTGTTTAGATCGACCTCGATTATTTCGTCCTTAACTACTGAACTATAACTATATGGGGCGTGAAACCTCCCAAAGTTTTTGATAGGGAAATCAGAAGGCAAAACCCAAGAACTCTCGGGAAACGGTTCGCAGAATAGATCGTGCATTCCGTCGCTCAATTCTAATAACATGACGCGATTCGTGAGGAGCGCAAAGAGAAACGTGGAGGTAAGAGATAACATTCTATTTCCTATACCGCAACATTCCGTCCAAATAACATATTGACACTCTGCATTCTCGAAGCTTTTATCAGTTTTTAGTTGCTCGATGGCGATTTGGTAATTTTTGGTACCCGGACCGCATTTTTTATGGTTTTCTTCGTAATTTCGTAATTTTTGTTTGAGATAAGGAGACACTGGAAATGGCGAGGGTTTTCGATACATCGAGGATTTGTACCGGCTATTGCAAGATTTGTTGTCGAAAGTAGGCGAAATCAACCCGCCAGATAATCTGTCGTGTTGATCTATATCCATATAAAAACAACAAATTGAAAAGACCATCCAAAAAAAAAGTAGAAAAAATCTATGGAAAAAGTAGAAAAAACGTATGTACCTATATTTGCTTGCGTAATATCGGTTTGTTTCAGGAAGATGACGAAGGAGCTCGGCCCCATTCCAATAATGAAGGTCATGAAAAGAAGACCTAGGAAGGCAAATATTTTCTTCCAGATATTTTCTTGCTTGTAGAAATTATATTCAGATGAGTTCTTCATTTTTTTCTCGTCTCTCATCCCTCTCTCTTTCTCTTTTCTTTTTTTCTATTCTTTATTTTGTAGTTAATAGAACTAGTGAGCCTTGATGAGACAAAATAATGCAACATGCATGACCTCTTTCTTCCTATGTACCCACCACATGCTGTGGAGTAAATTAATTAGCTGACAGATCCAGACTCACTGAGGCATTTTTGTAATTAATATAATATTAGCTGGAAATGATTAATAAATATTAAATATAGTAAAATGTTCCAATTTGCAACATGTCACAAAAAAATATGATTAATAAAATACCGAGAAAAGATTATTTTTGATCTCCACATTCATGTGAAGTCCAATCAAGTTTCTAACATTTCAATTTAAACAATAAAATCTTTTATCTAATTTGATTCAATTAATTTTTTTCATTTATTAATTGATGACTCCGTTAAATTATGATATTACAATCTATTATATTACATATTTGATGACGTGACGACATTAATTATTTAATTTAATTCGATTTTACTAATTAAATAAATTTATATTAATACATTAACAACTAGATTTGTATTTATTAATATATTTATGTTCAATAAATTCATAAATAAAATAATTTGTGTTGGTATCATATCATAGATTGACACATCACAACTAACACTTCAGTTATCAGTTAATAGATGAAAAAATTCAATCATATTTAAATGATAGTGATATTGACATGAAATAATATTACTTGGCACCGGAAAATCAAACTTGATATGGTAATTTTACTTTCAATTCTTGTCAAATTTGAATGAAATCCCTGTACGTAGTAATTATTTTTCCTGTCAATATGACTATCCTATTTAAAAAATAAGAAACTTCCATTTAAAAAAAAAAAAAACTTGATTGATCAAATTAAAACGTTAAAAATTTGATTGAATTTTTGTTGAAAAGTAACAAACAAAAAATAAATTTTCCTAAACTACCAATAATCGAATTTGATAATGTTTTCTTGAGTTATAAGAAAAAGAAAAGGAAAAAAACATTAACAATCTAGGATATAATATATTAGGTGTAAATTTCAAAATTACATTTATATACATCATTAAGAACCTAAGAAATATTTACATAGTTAACAAAACAACTGATCAACAAACTACAAAAACACTACTTTACAAAAGAGACCTGCAAATTCAATATTTACACGGTAAAATCCTGCAAAAGTAATTAAAAGTTGGTCATAATTTATAATGTTTTTGATGAAAAACAAAATAAAAAAGAGATTTATGAAGAAATACAGTTCAGAATAGAGTTAACAATATTACATTATTCGACTACTTCTTTGTACGTTTCCAGATTTATCTCAGTTAAATACCCTCCTGGAAAAAGTGTCTGACAAAATAAACGAAAATAGAAAAAGAAAAAAATTAAACATTTAATTTCTCTTCAAATTGATCCAATTTTGTAACAATTAACCTTCAATTTTAAGATTATCGAGTGTTCTTCAACTACGAAAGCAATGCAATAATTTCAGAAAGATAATTCTTTTTAACGAAAATTAACTTACATCAATTCGCCTCTGAACCGCCCTTGGCCGCTTCTTCGGCCGTCTAGCAGGTTTCGTCCCCTTCATGGCATACACATCCTCCTCTATCTCCTCTTTCGACAAGCTAACAGAAAACATTGGCCTTCCTTCATTTTCCTTGACCGGCTCAGTGATTCCAGTCACCACCTGAGCTGGTACGACAATCTCACCGTCTCCGTTGCCTTCTTTGTTGTATGGCCTTCTTTCTCTTAGATTCCACGGCCGCGCCATCTCGTCAGTCGGTTTGTGATTGCGTGAATGGAGATTCGTGCTGCGGCGGAGGAGGCGCTGCGCGCCCCAACTCTTGATGTTGAAGTTGTGGAGGCGAGACGGTGGTGCGGTGGGATGCTTCGACGGCGAGTCTTCTCTGCCCTGCTCCGCCTCAGGGAGCATAGTGTACAGCGGCAATCAGGATGGCTTTTCTTGTGTGGATTTCGTCTGAAATCGCGCTTCCGAAAAGCAATAGTAAAGCTGATAAGTTAACAGGTCGGCAGTAAAACCCGGGAATTCAATTCTCGAATTTGCTAGCACAATTTTGTGAACTTACAGAAATCAATAGTTGCAGTTTTTCTATTTTTTTAGCCTGTCACACATACGTGATTTGTCTCAAATGTTTCTATAAATTATAGGAAAATTTTGGACGGTAGACCAAATAAGTTTGGTATTACCCAAAATGGACACCAAAGTTCGAAAATTTGAAAAATAATACTCTCGACATTTGAAAAGTCGAGAAATTTAAAAATCGGTCGACCTTTCAAAAGTCGAACACTTTTAGTTCTTAATCACTAACTGACTGATGCTAATTATCTTTATTAAAAGCTTTCAACGTTTGAAACGTTGAACAAAATTGCTCGACCTTTCAAAGGTCGAGAGATTGAAAAAACAATGGGAAATTTTCAAAAAACCCCCTATCTTTTTTGGATATTCTAAAAAAACCCCTATCTTTTTGGAAACTCCAAAAAAACCCCTCTACCAAACTTTTATTTTCAAATACCCCCCTATGGGGTTAAAATTAACTATGAATTGTGTTAAATATTTTTTTATGACCAAAATACCCTTTTTTACATATTTAGTAATTAAAATAATGTTTTTGTTATTTGTATTAATTTAAAAAAAGTCCTAATTTTTTTTTAGCTGATAATAATTTTTAAAAAATAATTATCATATGTTATATTTATATAATTTTAATATTTCATACATTATATATATTTGACTTTCATATTTTTTTACTGAAAAAATAACATAAATTTTATATATTTAACATATTTTTTATTTTATGTTATTTTTTCAGTAAAAAAATATGAAAGTCAA
This sequence comes from Luzula sylvatica, assembly GCA_946800325.1. Lineage (NCBI taxonomy): Eukaryota > Viridiplantae > Streptophyta > Magnoliopsida > Poales > Juncaceae > Luzula > Luzula sylvatica. The sequence goes on from OX326956.1 coordinate 44,825,877, forward strand.
ATATATATAATGTATGAAATATTAAAATTATATAAATATAACATATGATAATTATTTTTTAAAAATTATTATAAGCTAAAAAAAATTAGGACTTTTTTTTAATTAATACAAATAACAAAAATATTATTTTAATTACTAAATATGTAAAAAGAAGGGTATTTTGGTCATAAAAAATTTTTTAACACCATTCATAGTTAATTTTAACCCCATAGGGGGGTATTTGAAAATAAAAGTTTGGTATAATGGTTTTTTTGGAGTTTCCAAAAAAATAGGGGTTTTTTTAGAATATCCAAAAAAGATAGGAGGTTTTTTGAAAATTTCCCATTGTTTTTTCAATCTCTCGACCTTTGAAAGGTCGAGCAATTTTGTTCCACGTTTCAAACGTTGAAAGCTTTTAATAAAGATAATTAGCATCGGTCAGTTAGTGATTAAGGACTACAAGTGTTCGACTTTTGAAAGGTCGACCGATTTTTAAATCTCTCGACTTTTCAAATGTCGAGAGTGTTATTTTCCAAATTTTCGAACTTTGGTGTCCATTTTGGATAATACAAAACTTATTTGGTCTACAGTCCAAAATTTCCCTAAATTATATTAGTGTTATGCATGATTTTAAGATTATTCTTGTCGCCGTCAATGGCAGATTTTGACGTGTATTTTTTGGGGTCAAATAAAAATAATTATTGAAATTACATTACAAATTTTTTTGAGACGATCAAATAATAAGATTTACATTGTTATACTGATAAAATAAAATGAATCACTAACTATATATACTTTTTGGCAGAAATTTTAGGAGGAACAAGTCCCCGATCCTTGTTAATCCGTCCCTAATCACGATGTTGGTTGAATCTTTGTATTGCAGTCACTTTTCATTTTATAGTATCTTTCATGATTAGTGTTGTGTACTGTAGTTGATGATTTTTTTTTTTAGAAATAATTATCTAAGCAATATTTGTTGTTTCGTAGAAAGTTATGAGTGTAAAATATATATAATATTGTATGAAAATAGGAAAAAATATGTGTCTAGTAAAACTATTTAAAATATGAATATAAATTGTTATTTGAATAAAATAAATAATTTAATGAAAATTATTTGGACGAGGAACATAAAGAATCCTCTCCAATTTGAAATAAAATAAAACCAATGTTCAAAGAGATGAGATGATGATAACACCAAGTTAATTACATCAATTCAGTACAATTGAAACGGTGAACAAATATCAATATTAATAATATCAATAAAAATAATATCTCAATCCAACTAATCCAAATTAGTTGCTACGTAGGACACTAAACTCACAATATTAATTATTTCGTATATTATGATTTATACATGTAACTATAATTATAATAAAATGAATAACTAAATATAAGAGATATCGTAAGTATTATTAGGTAGTGGTCAAACTTGTCAAACAAATGTAAATATCTCAATATAGGTTGATGTACAAAGTTCAATCCGTTAAAATGATTTCAAAAATTTGATTCTAGTAACAAATGTTGTGTCAACTCCGCAATAACAAACTTTCGAAGCAATTGTTGGGTATCGGCGTCACTACCGAGCTCCACGCAGCGGATTGAAGAGCTCGGTCCGACCCGATCCCGAGGACCACGCCAACGACTCGATCGTATGAATCATAAACTACATGCAACTACCTATGAATATAACGATTATAGACATAGATTCATACCACGTAAAATTGATCAAGGTGACGGATTGATCAGTAGTTGCTGCCCTTTTCGCTGCTCCAATCTTCGGCAACACGCGCGTCCCATTCCCGCACGATTCGACACCTTCGACGGAGCTTCGATTTGTCGTATACAACCGGATCGCATCCGGTTCGTCATTCATCTTTCCCTTGTTTGATCACAATAGAGGATTTCAGATGAAATCCCTCTACTCGTATCCACCTTGAGCTAGCGCCTTTCGGTTACGCGTGATTCCCCCAAAAATCGCCGTAAACTTGCTTGAAAAACTCCAATCTCTAATGGTGATTTCAAGTTCTCTCTTTACTTGTCCTACAAGCAAACATGAACCCTAGACAATATTCTGGTTGGCTCAGAGAGAGAGAAGATCAACAATTGATCTTATATTAATACCATAATTAATGAGTACAAAGAAAACTGTTAATCTGGAATTTGGATCACAGTCCGTCATGATGCACCAGTCACGTTTTCTAGAAACATCATTTATTCTTGGTCCGTCATGACTGGCCGTACAGTCCGTCATGACTGACCATACAGTCCGTCATGACGCACCATACTGTGCGTCATGACTGACCATACTCACAGATTGGTACACAAAATTTCCTTTGGTCCGTCATGACTGACCAATCTGTCCGTCATGACTGACTGTGTATATTTCTGTGTAATCTGACAATTAACCTTTGGTCCGTCATGACTGACCAATCTGTCCGTCATGACTGACTATGTTATTTTGTCAGATTTGCATAATCTTATTATGCATCCAATCGTATCTACGAACGCGTACGTTCGTCTATCCTCATGTGTGCAAGCTACTAGTTGATCTATAACTGTATTTCCTTCAGTCTCCCACTCAGTTCAAGATCCAACTAAAGAATGCACCAATGTACATCACATGTACAATTATCTTAGAGATTGAAATCAAGCCCGAAATAAGACAGCTTTATGTGTGACCGCGTAGGTTCGTATCAAGCAATGGTAGTAAACTTATTCCTAAGTTTACGAGCTCATGAGAGGGATCTAGGAAGAAATCCATCATAGCTTTCCCACGTTGAAAACGAAAAATGATTGTGATCATTTATACCCATCTCGAACGGTGGTGTTTAGTTCTCTTGTTCGCGATATCCGTCAATCAAAAGGCATGGTAATAGTCATCCTTATATTTTGATTGACTATACTTAAATTTCGATACCGAATTGAATCAACAAATACAATCGATATTAACCATTAATATCATTGACTCTGGCCAGAGATTTCGTTGATCAATTCATCGATAGGCCTAAGGGATATCTCTTTCTCTCGAAAGGAACAATTTCTATCTTGATGACTCACATCAAATTTCGTGTTTCAGATAATACCCGATTATAATCCCATGACCATCCTGTTACAGATAGTGGAAGACTATATCTAAGCATCATGCTACGCACGGAAAATGATCCATGATCACCTCAAGTGTGAAGAACTAAGACCCCATTCGTTACGATTCCATCTACAATGACTAAACCATGTCATAGTATCGCACTTTTGGTCAAGTCACAATATGCATAACCTAATGCATATCCATATTCCCGATTCGACAAACTCTTTGTCCTATGATTAGCAAAACATAATCATCACCTCGGCGAATATGCTAGTGTACACGTTAGTCTATTATCTTATAATAGATATACTTATCACATAAGTATCCTAATCCTGACTAGGGACGTTTTTGAAATATAACTTTTGAAATGTGACGGTTTTACTTAACATAATCACGTATTATGTAGACGCTCACACAAGTCATAATTCAAGGTTCTTGTAATCAAATTACACAACCTCGCACAAGTATTCATATAAGTATAAATGCAATTAAAATTTTAAAATTTTGAAATGCACTAATATAGAGTAAGTATTGTTTGATGCAGCGTTTACACCTATAATCTCTGCTAGGATTATAATCTGCGATGACTATCGGTATTAGATAACTATACCTCAAATATATTCCTCCTCTAGGTATCTCTATACCTATAGTCTTCGCATGACATTCATGCTTAACTAAGAAGAAAGCAGTTTTTGTAAACGGTTCCGCTACGTTACCGTTAGTGTCAATTTTCGTTAGGTATCCAATACCTATTGAATATAAGTTTGGAGTGGTTATGTTATTTCAATTTCTTTTGGTTTGGGCTATTTCGACCATCGAAATAGATAACCATAGAATCCTATTACTTGGGACAATACCAAGTATGATCAACACCTTGATCCATAACGTTTCCATTTCGGCTTCGTAAGCCGCATTGAAATCTAATCCCATCGTAGAATTTTCATCTTTAGTTGTTGTGAAACTCTTTCATACAACTTCATCTTTCTTTAAGAAAAATACGTACACATTTCGTAAATGTGTTGCATGTTTGGAGAAATGTCATCGGTATAACTTTTATCACCGATTCATCCTCCCCACCATTTTATATGAGAAATATAGCCTTAATCCTTTCAAAAAGTTTTAAGGACATTATTTATTATTTTCAATGTGAATCCTGATTTTTAAGGTTGCATAACTAGTTTGCATATGTAATGTATAACCATTATACAAGCATTTTAAACCGAATTGTATTCTTTTGAATCAACCATATGACGCATTCGAAACGAATTATTCTCTTGATTCCATTGATAATTACGACGCTTATTATGAATAATATTTCAAGATTAGTACATATCATGACATATTTGGAATATTCTATTGCCGAAACATAAGATATCCATCTTCCTACTTTTCTTTTGCTCGATGTCGCACATCGATTCTCAAAAAATTTTACGTCATTCGACAGTTGGGAGAAATCCTTTTCTTGGATATACCATATTATATTTATTATAATAATTATATAATATCAATTATACAATATAATTAATATACAACATATTATATTTATTATATTTTATTTCTATTATTATATTATAATTAATATACTATATAATATTATAATAATATTAATATATAATAATTATAATACATAATATTAATAGAATATCTATATAATTATTAATATAACAATGCAACAATATAATAATAATTTATTCTATCAATGTAATAATATTATTACAAATAATCTATAATATTATATTAATTATACGGATATTATATTATATATCTTATATAATAATACATAATAATTATATTATAACAACAAAATAATTATATTATAATTAATATTGTATCATATATTATTACATGGATATAATAGAACATTATTATTTTTTTATCAATTTTAATGAAATAATTTTTCTACTTGTTTAATAACAAAATTCCAAAATTTTCTAAACAACCAAACAAAGAATTATATTTTCCAGTATCTTATAATTTGGACATCCAAACAAACTGTGGAATTACTAATTCCAGAACTTTTTACTCCTCCACCTTATAATCCAATTCCACTCTACTAATTCCGCTTGCCAAACAACCCCTGAGTTGACTATTTACTCGCCGGATTTGATTTTGTTCATTTCTACGCGTCTCCTGATCTCTTCTTCCTCTCACATTGCACAAATATCATCTTGCTCCTCTATAATAATACTACTTTATTTGTATTTTTAATTGGCCAAATTATCTTTCTATAAATATGTGATATGTGAAAATAAATTAATGTCTAACACAATTTAGATAAATTAGAATCGACAAACAAATAATTCAAGATTCATGTATGCTTAACCGAGACTAATTGAGAATTAAGTATTCTCGTAGATATTTGTACTGGATATCTTTCAATAGATATAATTCTATACATATGACCAAAATCAGACACGTGTCTCTTTTTTTTTTTTTTTTGAGTTTTGTTCTATTGCACTCCAAATTATACTAATGTACGAAAGAAAAATATAATTGACTCCCAAACTAATCACAATATCCTTTATGAGGTAACAAAGTGAATTGATTAACATTTCTAATTGACTCAATTGAATGTTAATTGACACGTTTAATTAACACATCAATAATTTATAATATGTTATTATTAGAAATGTTAATTGACGTGTCAATTCAAATAAACGGTCAATTAAATTGTTAATTGAGTCAATCAATAATACTAATTAACCTACTTAATCTTCTTTTGCCTCCTTATCAAGGATGTTATTTTTGTGTTATTGGGACTCCATATATAATCCCCGTATAAAATTATGGCTCGGTTGTTAATTTCTTATGATATAATTTACAATTGTGTTTTTTTTTAAAATTAATATTTTTTATGTTAATGGATGATATTTTAAATATATATTTCGATTTATGTATTATTCACGCGATTTTCTTTTATTTGTTTTGAAACTTTGATTTTGTTTTAATTATAACATGTTATATTTTATTTATTTTGTGTGGATTTATAATGATGAATCAATTACACGGACTCTTATTAATTATAATGAATATATCCATAATAGAAAAATTTCATGAATCTTTATTAATTATAATGCATTTATTAACATCAATATATTTGCAAACATATCATGATTATATAATTGAGTTTAAATGTACCCGCGCAAATTCTATTTAAACAAATTATACAAAAATATGTAAAAAAAGGTATGAAATCCCGCACAATTGTTGCACGGGCTATTGCTAGTATGTTTTAAATCAAACAAAAATAAAATAATAAACTTAACATGGCATAATTAGATATCTATATTGGTATAATTGTAGTTGTTGTGTAAGTATATACGAGCAATTTCATGAACTAATATCAATTTGTTAGTATCCTAACAAATCATAAACGAGCTATTGCTTTAGCACAATGTTTTGGCAAAGATAATATTTCCAGTTTTTTGTTACCATCAGAAACTTTTCTGTGTGTAGTTATAATTGTACTATTACATTATTATTAATTTCTTGAATTTGAGAAATGTCAATCCAACGTAAAACAAAGATGAATTTAGAATATTAAAATTAAATTCTTATCTAATATTTTTCTTTCGTTCAAAATTAATCTAAATAAATGACACAGAGAGTGTGTATAAGAGAAGAAATGACACATTATTTTTGGAGCTCCAGAGATGAAAGATTTGTCGATAATCTCAGATACGACGTCACTTTTAATCTTATTGTGAAAAAATGATCTATTTTGGTACGAAGAACGAGAATGAGCAATTTTTACGACAAAAAGTGATTGACCCAATTTTTTTGAAAAATTAAGAGTAGGTGGTTTTCATGAGAGTACTCGTCAAAGAATCTATTCCGACCGAAGTTTCGAAAACCCAATTCTTTTAGAATTTATTCTGTTTTATATTGTTTGCAAAACTCAAAAATGTCGATCAAACCATTAGTATCCTACGTAAAAATTTACATAACATACATGGTCCAAGTATCCGGGAGTTGATAGTTAGGATTTTCTAACAACCGGAATTCGATTCTCAGGTTTGATAACAATTGGAATTACAATTCTGGGTCTGATAACAAACCGAGAGTTCATTTCCGGATTTTTCAACAACCGAGAGTAAATTTCTCGGGTCCAACCCGAGTTGCGTGCGTGTGTAAGCTCACTCAAGGGTAGAATGATAATTTTAGCATTTAATTTCTACCCAATATCGTTGAATACTTCCGTCAACACACTCAGACCTTGCGCATTATAAACTTAATATTCCGGTTTTGCCCCTCTGGGAAGCTGATTATTACTCACTATCTCCCCCCTTTTTGTTTTCCTTTCTCCTCCTCCTCCTCCTCCTCGGTGCCATCGCCGATGGTCGAGATCGCATTCGCGATCCGAAATTCGATTCTTTTGTGAAGTAAAAAGGGTGGGGAAAGTCCAGCTTGAGTGAGAAATTGAGAAAATTTTGTGTAATTTTGAAGAAAAAATGTCGATTAATATAGAGAAAAGTACGAAGAGAGTGGACGTGGATAATCGTATCCCGCTCCACCTTTACTATAGAATAGCAGCAAGTTTGACTCGCCAGGTGATTTTTTGTTCATTTTTTAGCTTTAGCAATTGGGGATTTTGTTGCTACTTTGAAAATTGAGTTGAAGTTCTTACTTTATTTTGTAGGCTACGATTTATCGAAATGAGAGAAACATTATTGATCTGTATGTCATGCTTCTTCGATTCTCAAGGTGGATAAAATTATTCTGATATTTCAATTATTTACTCGAAATTATGTATAATTCTCTTCTTATTATCATAATTTAATGTAATTTATCTTCATTTGTACAGTCTTATAAAAGAGACAATACCAAATCACAGAGATTACAGATTCTCTCCTCAAAGCGAAAGAGCTCACTTCAGAAATGTACTTCTAATTTCATTTTCAATTTCAAATTCCTATATTTCAACACTGGACACACTGAAACAAGATAAACATTTGAACTGGACAGATATTGATCAGCACTTTGAGCGAACTGGAGATATTAAAACCTGAAGTTCAGAAACAAGTAGCACAACTAAATAGAAATACAATTACTCAGAATGGTTTTAACGATATTTATGCATGGCCTCCAGTTCAAACTCCTCAGATACCTCTCCAGGTACATATTTTTCTTACTATACTTCAAATTTAACTTTCCATTTTATTTTAATCTTATCATATTATTTGAATTTTTAGGTGAATAAATTAATTGGAGGCATGAACCAACAAACACTAGTTCGCAAATCGTAAGACTAACTTCAAATTTCAAATCATTAAACCATAATTAATAACTTCATTTGTATTGCTATATATTTTTGGGGTGTGGGGTATTTAGGTCATTTAACATACCAGTTGCAAGGGAAGAAACTCTACAAAGACACTCCATTTTGGGTCCAAATGGACTCAACGGCCAATGGCAGCCTCCAGTCCTCAACCAATCAGTACATACTAATTTCTTCAAATTTTCAAATTTACCATTTTGCCCTTCATTTACCCTTTCAATTTACTTCCATAAAACAGATACAATATCCTACAAACAATCTAGACCTATCTCCAATTGACATTTCCAGGTAAAAATAATCATCACTAAATTTCTCAAATTAATTTATTACTAATAATTCAGTACTTTTTAACAGCCTGTTGAATCCAATAGAAGAAAAAGAAAAGCCAAAAGACGAAATCGCCCCCGAGAAGAAAAAGACACCACTCGAAGAAGTGTTGTCATTAGATCCAAATTCGAACATAGAAACTTTGGCCAAATTAGAGATTAACAAAGACCCTACAGCCAACCCCGTGCCACCACCTGTACTTGCCGAAGTAATCGATTTGACAAATTCTCTATCTGTTTCGGAACAGGCAACAGCTGATTTGCAGGACCAACTTGCCAGAGTCCAAGCCCCTCTCCAACTCATCCTTGTAAGTTGTGTATTTTTTAGGTGATTTTATTTTATAATTTATAATTTTTTAGGTGATTTTATTTTAATGAATATTTTTTATTAATTTAGTCGACTGTGTTGATGGATAATTTCATGAGGGTTGCGAAGGGGAATACAGATAGGAATTTAGAGACGTGTGGTATTCTTGCTGGATCACTCGTAAGATATTTTATTTATATACATTTATTTTATTTTATTTATTATTAAATATATATTTTTAACATTTTTGTGTTATTGCAGAAAAATAGAAAGTTTTATGTGACGGCACTTATCGTTCCCAAGCAAGACGCTACGTCTGATTCTGTATAATATTTATTAGTTTAATTTTCAAATAATTTGATTATTTTTATTTTGGTACTAATTATAATAATTATTATTATTCAGTGCACAACGACGAATGAAGAAGAGGTTTTCGACTATCAAGACAAGAACTCTCTTTTCTCTCTGGGATGGATTCACGTAAATAAAATAAATTATTATTATTACTTTTTAATAATTATTTGTACCGTTTATTTAATTAATTTATTTTCTTGTGTGTAGACTCACCCAACACAGTCGTGTTTCATGTCATCAATTGATATCCACACGCAGTACTCTTACCAGGTAAATCCAATAAATTTTACATAATTAATCTAAATTTTTTGTCTGCTTTTTTTATTATTATTAAATAATATATGTATTTAATAAAAGGTTATGCTTCCGGAAGCCATTGCCATTGTCATGGCCCCACGAGACAGTTCAAAGTAACCTCTCTTCTTTTATATATGTATTTATTTATTAATGAATACAAATTTATTGAATTTTCAACTTATTTATTTACTTCTAATTTAATTGTAGGAAGCACGGGATGTTTAGATTGACGGTGCCAGGTGGCATGGGAGTGATAAAGAAGTGTCCGCATAGTGGGTTCCACCCACACCAATCACCCCCTGAGGGTGGGCCCATTTATAAAACCTGCACCGATGTCTACATGGATCCTGGTCTCAGATTCGATGTTGCCGATTTAAGGTGATCTTTTTATTCTTTCTAATATATATGTATGTTATTTGGCCTGCATTGATATTTGTTTTGGACATGATTATGATTTAGATCTTTGTTTATTTTGATTGTATATTTGTCGAATCTTTCGTTAATTGTATATCCGAGGTCTCTATATATATGTTTGTATTCTTTCATGTATATATAGATGGATTTTATTGTTTGAAAATTGTTTAATATTATCTAGTACAATCATGAATTACAGATGAACCAATTAATACACACACCTTTACATATTATGCATGTTCTCTCATAACAAGCTATTACCATTAACAAGATCAATTCCAATCAATGTTGATTGATTGTAATCATACTCAATGTGGTCCATTGCGTGGCCATTGAGAAAACCATTCACACACTCGAGACCATTCATATCATGCCTAGAAATGTCTTCACATGTATATTCCATTGGTTGTATAGTGGAGAGTTCATGAGGAAAGTATGTAGATTCATTTGTAACCATAGAAGATGAGTTAATATTTGGATGATAATCCAATGACCATGTCCACGGAGAAGACGATGATCCTATGTTATTGTGAAAAATATCGCTAGGGTTTAGTAGTCGTGTCTGTTTTTGCACGCGTGTTCTCCAGTAGTTCTTTATCTCGTTGTCCGTTCGTCCTGGGAGAAACTGCGCGATCCTAGACCATCTACGAGATCATAACAAACGTATATAGTCATGATTATTTTTTCGCATTAAATTGGATAAATGATTATCGATATAATTACCTATTGCCCCACATCGCATGTAACTCGTGAATCAGGGACTGCTCTTCTAGTGATAAGTTACCGTGTTTAACGTCTGGTTTCAGATAATTCAGCCATCTCAGTCTGCAACTCTTTCCCGTCCTCTTTAAACCTAAGAAGTTTGAAATATTGACAAGGGAAGCGCTATTTCTAGAGAGGATATTTCTGAATCTAGAGCAATTATATCAAAATTCCCAAAATACCCTTCTCTAATCAATCTTGATTAATTGTTAAAATTAAAAACTAACATCAATGTAAATAATTAAAGATATATTTTCGTTCATCATGTTCTCTATATTTGAAATAATATCAATAAATAACACCCCTTCATAAATAATTCAAAACAATAATAATATTGAAATCAATAAAAATATTTATTCATACAAAATAACAACTTTCTCAAATTGAAATCTACTAAAACTAATTAAACTCGATATAAAAAAAATGTGCAGTGATTTTTGATCAGTAAATAATCTTACTCACTTCTTTAATGTCCAATAATAAAAATTTGCATTATAAAAGATAATTTATTATAATGAAACAAATACAATAAAACTTATAATTATTTACTTCAAGTCATACAAAAACAACCTTATGATTAGAAAAGGGTATTTTGGGAATTTTGATATAGTTGCTTTAGATTCAGAAATATCGGCTCTAGAAATAGCGATTCCCTATTGACAATTTGTCGATATATATCTTCACAATCTTCTGAACGAAAGATTAAATTACGCAAACTAATTACCCGATTTCCTAGCGAGTAGGTTCCAACGGCCCTCGCCATGGCAAGATATATAATATATGAGTATTTGGTCTTCTTCAAGAGTCCATGGCCCTCTTCTTATTTCCTCCCCTTCACTAGTGTTTATTTCTCTCTCTTTTTCCATTTATGTCTTTCCTTATCTACTTTCTCTAGATATGCTAGCTTAAAATATTAGTTTAAATGCAACTAGTGAGAAGGAAGGATAGGTGTTGAAGTGTAGTATTTATAGATGGTAGTTTTCTGTTACAAATGAGCCCTCTTAGTAAATGAAAATTGTAAACTTGCCTTGTATAGATAAAACAAGCGAACTAGAAAAGAGATGTTTTGAACTTTATTCTCACGTTTTTTTCAGTTCTTGAGAGGGCCATTTTGTAAATCGATGTCTTATATATGTTCCCATAAATGTAAGATAACATAGAATAAGGCCAAGCCTACCAATTACGAAAATAGTTTGAAAAAGAGTGGAAACCCTACTTGAAGATGGTGAAACCTAGTTAAGGGACTTTTCTTTGTTTATTGATTTATGGAACCAATCATGAATATGTACTTTTGGAGAAAACAACTTCATTGCAAAAAGAAGAAAAATAAAAAACTTGTGAAACACCACTTATTCCCAAGTTAGTATTTGATATTGATGTGCGCATAAAAGCCCTATATGTGATTATATATGTTGATTTAAAATTCAATGCACGAATCATAATCAAACGGAGTAAAGCGAAGGCCACTCCTCTTTCATTTCCTTGTATGACGTGGGCTCGTGCATTTTTTGTTGTTGTAATAATAAATATGGATCACACCTGTCAATGATATTATATTAGAAAATGGGAGGTAGCACTATCCAATCAAAGATAGTTTACAAGTACAACAGAAAAAAAATATGAAAATCGAGAAAATGGAAATAGTTGAGGTATAGTTTTGTGGGGAATGAATCATTCACTTTTTTTTATGAGTGAAGCGTGTTTGACTGCCCAACAAGAGAAATTAATGTTAGGCATACCATTTATTAATTTTAGCCTACTAGCTATATAGCTAAAGGACTTCATACATCAAGAAATTGATTTCATGTTTCCTAAAGTTGGTAGCTTGAAGCTTGCAACTTTGAACTCAAATTCCAAACTGTATACCCAAAGTAAAACTAACTTTTTACCTTTCGGTACTTGTTTATCCCAAAGAAAGGGCATGCTATTAATACAACCAGAATGATTTAAAATTCTAGCAATGACCAATCATGTATCAATCATATTAATTTCGTGCAGGCCAGATCGGGTTTGGATCATTTCGGCTGACGGATCATTGGGAGGTTCGGGTCGGGGTTATTTTTGGTTTTTGGGTCGATTAGTTTCCGGGTCACTCGGTTCTCGAGTCGTTTGGTTCTCGGATTGGTCGATTCTCGAATCATTCAGTTCACGGGTCGTTGGAGTTCGGTATCTTGTGGTTTGAGATTCTTCTTGTTTCCGAATCATTTGAGTTCCGAAGCATTTGATTTCCAGATCATTCGGATTCTGTGATATTCAATTATTGGGTCATTCATGATCTGAAACATTCAGTTTTCATATTACTCCTATACGGCTATACGTATCCATTCTACATTTAGAAATGTGTATCGAAACATTGATATATCCATTCAATACTAATACACATATTAATTTTTCCATGACTATATAATTATGTTAATATATCATTTTCAATAAGGGAAAATATACTTGCCTCCCCTCAAACTCATCTCAATAGCCTTAGGGCGTGTTTGCTAGGTCAGTTTTATGTAGCAGCAGGAAACTCGTAGTTGCAGGAAACCAATATATGAATATCAGGAAACTATGATAGCAGGAAAATGCAAAAACTATGAGTGTAGGATGTTTAAAAGGTGTTTGATGAAAATCATAGGATTAGATGTACGAAATGAATAAAATATTCTATAATTGTATTGTTTCTAATGAAATTTTATAACTATCATACGTATTCTTAATCATATCAAAATATTATTAATTGCTAAATACATGATTATTATTATTATTATTATTATTGTTATTATTATTATTATTAGTTTCTAAATGTATTTACTATTATTATTAATTTTTAAATACATTTTAATTATGTATGAAATTATTATTACTATTATTACTAATTTCAAAACACATTTTAACTATGTATTAATTTATTATTATTATTATTATTATTATTATTATTATTATTAATTTATTCATACATTTTAATTATGTATTAATATATTATAATAATAATAATAATTATTATTAATTTCTAATACATTTTAAATTATTTATATTATTATTAATTTATTATAATTATTTTCTAAATATATATTTTAGTTATGTATTATTATTTTATAATTACAATTATTGTTATTATTATTAATTTCTAAATACATTATTATTATTATTATTATTATTATTATTATTATTATTATTATTATTATTATTTTCTAAATACAATTTCATTATGTATTATTATTATTATTATTATTATTATCTAATAAAATTAATTATTATTTGAATTGAATTAATTTTGCCAAACTAAAAAATCATATGAAGACCGAACTAAAAAATCATTGGTCTAAATCACATCATATTCACGTCTAAAAAATACGGTATTCAATATCCGATATTTTTTTCGGATAAGGATAAGGATACGGATACAAATATAGTGTATAAGTATCTTGTACAAATATTTGGTATTATATATTTATTAATTACAATAATATTGACAAACAAAGTTAGTATGTTAGTATATGATTGAACGCTAACTCAATAAACAAACATAGTTATTCTCAAGTCCAATTACACATCATTTTATATTTATTATTTATATGAATGAAGAAAACAATATTCTAAATTTATTGTTTTCTAGCCAACATGGCGGGACTCATGATATGCTATTTTTTATTATTTCTATCACCTTTCCTAAGTCAAAAATCCACTATGACCTCATTTTTCAAAACCTGGGAAATGGCCATGTTTTCTTTGCTTAGGAGCATAATTCTTGGATTCGGTGAGTTTACAAATACACCATCGAACACCCATTTTTGCATTCCATGGGAACATGAGTTTCCTGTCAAAATCATGCCTCCAAACTTAGCTCCCAAACAGCCCCTTACTGAGTTGGCAAAATGAAAATTGATTTCATCTCTAATTGATTTAACTAAATGTTAATTAACACGTTTAGTTAACACGTCAATAATTTTTAATATGATAATATTAGTAAATGTTAATTGAAGTGTCAATTCAATTAAACAGTCAATTCAATCTCTAATCGAGTCAATTAATAATACTATTCAATCCACTTAATCATTTCTTGCCACCTCATTAAAGATCCTTTTTGTGTTATAACTTATGGGGGGCCCATATATAATCCCTTTCAATAATCAATAATAACGAATTTTTATTTTTAGTAAAATAACTTCATGGTGTTAAATGTTAACATAGTGTATTATTGTCAAATTAAATTTCTTAATATATATATATATATATATATGTGTGTGTGTGTGTGTGTGTGTGTGTGTGTGTGTGTGTGTGTGTGTGTGTGTGTGTGTGTGTGTGTGTGTGTGTGTGACAAATCATTAACATAAAAAGCTAAATATTGGGTAAATAAAAAATATATGTTATATATGGAATTCAGATTATGATGGGATAAATTTCTGATTATATCAGGACGTCAGTCGATATCAGCTTTCAGATTATCGAGGTTCAAGTTCAAGTTTCAGTTCATTTGAATTTGGTTCGTTCGGGTCTCTGATCCTTCGGGTTCAGTTTGTTCGGGTTTGAGGTCATTCAGGTTCGGTCCAGATCCGGGATTATATTCGGTTCGAAAGATTGTAGAAAAATTATCCAATTTTGTTTATTCGAAATAGGCGGTCTTAGAAATCTATTTAGGCATTATGCAGTCAAAATAACGTGTTTTTGAAAAAATTTGAATCGAAAGTTCCACGCCACAACATTTCTTAAGATTGTAGAAGCATTATGAAACTTTGTGCATTTGCAATAGACATTTCGTAAGATTGTAGAAGCATTATGAAACTTTGTATATTTGCAATAGACGTTTTTAGGCTTCTTATTAGGACTTGTGGAGTTAGTATAACGTATCTTTGAGAAACTTTGAATCGAAAGTTTTGGCGTCACGGATTTTCACAAGATTGTATAAACATTATGAAAATTTATTTATTGTAATAGACGGTCTTAGACATTTACTTTGGAGTCGGAGAATCCAAATAACAAGTTCTTTAGAAAATTTGAATCAAAAGTTTTTATGTTGCAACTTTTGACAAGATTGTAGAAACATTATAAAAAATTGTTTATTCACAATAGAGTGTTAGCAATTTATTTGTCCCTTGGACAATCAAAATAATGTGATTTTTGAGAAAATTTGAATCGAATGTTTTGCGTCACATTTTTTCAAAAAATGTAGAAACATTATCAAATTTTGTTTATTCGCAATAGGCGGTCTTATATTCTAATTAGGATCCGAGGAGTCAAAATAACGTGTTTTTGAGTAAAATGGAATCGTAAGTTTTATGTCACGATTTTTCACATGATTGTAGAAACATTAAAGTTTGTTTATTCACAATAGATGGTTTTAGACATCTTTTTAGGAGTTGGGAAGTTCAAATAACGTGGTTTTTAAAAATAAAAAAAATAGAACCGAAAACTTTACGTCACAACTTTTAACATGATTGTAGAAAATTACCAGAGTTTGTTTATTCGAAATATGATGTATTAACAATCTATTTAAGCCTTGGACGGTCAAAATAAACTATTTTTGAGAATATTTGAGTCAAAGTTTTATGCCACCACATTTCATAAGATTGTACAAATATCATGAAAGTTTTTATATTCGCAATAGGCAGTTTTAGACTTGTAATTAAGAGTTGGGATGTCACTATAACATGTTTTTGAGAAAATTTGAATCGAAAGTTTGACGTCACGACTTTTCACAAGATTGCAGAAACATTAGGTAATTTTTTTTTTCCGCAATAGACGGTTTTAGACATCTATTCAATAATTGGGGAGTCCAAATAACATGTTTTAGACAATTTGAATCAAAAGTTTTTGGCTTCCAAATGGCCACCATGAGAGTCAAGAAAACGGCTTCCAAGCTTCCGGCCCCATCGCAAAGGTTCAAGTTCAATGATTCCTCAAACCGTTAGATTTTGGCTTAGTTTTTTCACTTTGGAAATATATTAAAATTGTGGAAGAGAGTTGGTGAGAGAAAACCTATAGGGATTCCATTTATAAAACACATGGACCCCTCACAGAAGACAACTTTTCTATACATTCCGTCATGACGGACATGAGCTTCCGTCATGACGGAACATAAGTCAAACTGGATGTTACAAAATAACTATTCGAAATATGGGACTTCCGTTACAACGCATGTGGACTCCGTTACAACGAAAGTCTCAGTGTAATGGTTCCGTTGCAACGCACAAAGCGTTCGTCATAACGGAATTCTCATTGTAAGTTATCTTGGATTTGCATGTATCATTCCGTTGTAACGTTGATTATTCCGTTGCACGGAGTGTCGTTCCGTTATGACAGAGTGGTGATTTCGTCACAATGGAATATGTCTATATTTTACTTGTGCAAATCCAAGTAATGAGACGTGTACCTTCCGTTATGACGGAGGATTGTTTCGTTATAACGGAAGGTCCATTGTTTGCATATTTTGTAAATCTCCCATTTTCATCGTTTCGAATATATTTATTTGTTTAAATTGAGCTTAATATTTCTTACATAAGTCTAGGGATACCTATGAGTTATATTTGTAAGTGTATGATATCCCAACTCGCGAAAATCTTCGACATCTTGATTTCTTCACTTGGTCGAATGATTTTGTCTTGATTAATCACCGATTAAATGTTGATTCTTCATTTGATGAACTTCACTTGATAATCTCCTTTTTTCTTCAAAATAATCACTACTTGAATATTGATTCTTTACTTGATGATCTTGTTTGCGGGCCATTTCTATATCTCCTACAAGTGTGACTTAAACAACTTGATTAGTAGTATCAACATTGTTTTGAGATAATCAAACAACCGAAAATTGAACCAACATAGACGATATACGAATACCAACGAAATACAAATTACAAATTACAAATATGAAATACAAATATGAAATATGAATACGAATGTGAACACGAATACGAATACAAATGTGATTATGAATTACGAATTACGAATTACTTATTACGAATTATGAATTACGAATTACGAACTACGAATTACGGAACCCGAAATCCGAAATACTAAAATATGAAAATACGAAAAAATAAATACAAGTGCGAGTAGGAGTACGAGCACAAATACCAATACGAATACGAGTACGCATACGAAAACGAATGCGAATACTATTTCTCTAGTTTTACTGATGATGTATAAAAAAATAAACATATTTTAAAGCAAGAATTGTTTGAATTGTTCAAGAAAATCGGTTTTTGAACAATTCAGACTGTTCTTGCTTTTAAATTTATAAAAATTATGATTTACTTGAGGTAAACGCGCCGTCCTTACAGATTTTATGTCCGAAGTTTTTTCTTTTTGAGGTATTTTGTTGCATAATTGTTAATAACTGAATTAACTAAAAGTTATGTAACATTACGTGTTGTTTTGTTATGAAATATTCATATTTTGTCTATTACGTTTTTATGTGTTAATTATAATGTATTCATAATTAATTCATGTCATGCATGCAATCAACATATACCGTATACCGTAAAGTTATTCATATTTGAGATAAATTGTGTTTTCAATCATAAATAAATGCTTATTACATATCACTCACACATAACATAGCTATTTTGTTGTAAATAGGTTTTATATTTTACTTTGTGTTTGCGCAATTATTTTGATAATTACAAACAATGCAAATAGTGAACAATCCAAAATATATCACTATTTCGATGCAATAGTCACATAATATTTCTTTACTAATACAAAACATCCAAATTCACCGTGATCGCATCCACATGATTCGAAAAAACACACACAACGCTGTTGGGATTTTGGGGTTTTATTTTATAATATGGAGTAATTGGGGATTTGATATTGGAGATACTTAACAAAACAAATTGAAAAATCACTCCTTATAAAGATTCCACGCAGGAGAGAAGAATTTGGGGATATGGATCAAGATACACAACTCCAAAGCATACACCAATAATAAATAGATAGATACAAAACACCAAAAGGTGCACACTCAATAATATATTGATACAATATTTGAGATAAGGGTGAGATTGTTTTTCACACACCTTACTCTATTTTTTTCTCTCTCTATTTTTCTGAATATTTTATATTTTTTCTTTCTCTAAAAACATATGAGATGGATTGCATTTATAGATCACATGCACCCTCTCAAATAAAACTTTTTGTTTATTCTAGATACTTCTATTATATTTAATAGACACATATTTATTCAAGAGATGTCTCTCATTCACACACATGAATATTAACCTGCCCTAAATTACACATAATATAATTAATTAAAAAATCATTAATTTTAATACCCCCTCTTAATGTTTTTTCATTATTTTATTTTTTTTGTTGCCGATACCCCCCCTTAATATTTTTTTATGTTATTTTTTTAGTTATTTTTTTACTCGATAATCTCCGTAATTTCTTTCGTCACGTTCGTCACATCTTCTTTACTCTTCTAAACTCGTTTTTTTTCGAGTCGTCCTTTTTCGAATCATCTTTTTCAAATCGCCTTTTTCCGAATCGTCCTCTTTTCGGATCGTTTTTTTTTTCCGAATCTTCTCATTTTTTCGTTATGTCCATTCCATCGATAATTTCTTCTCCTTCTATTATTTTGCATAGACCATGCGAGATCAAAATAACTCTCGTGATAATACTCCAAAAATTGTATTTTTCTCCATCGAAATTTAGTTGCGAAATTTGTGGGAACGCGAACCCGTCTTGGGTTGTCGTGAATTTCTCCTACTCCAAATTTTTACTAAACTCGATAAATCGAAAATGAGTTGTAAAGTTCGTGGGAGCCCAAATACGTAACCTTCTTGGTTGTCTTGGTGATATCTTTCTTCGACTTCTACTAAACTCGATAAATCGGAAATGAGTTGTGAAGTTTGTGGGAGCCCAAATACGTAACTTCCTTGGTTGTTTTGGTGATCTCTTTCTCCGACTTCTACTAAACTCGATATCCGTCACTTTCGATAATCGTCGCTCTGATGCCAATTTGTTGGGATTTTGGGGTTTTGTTTTATAATATGGAGTAATTGGGGATTTGATATTGGAGATATTTAACAAAAACAAATTGAAAAATACTCCTTATAAAGATTCCACGCAGGAGAGAAGAATTTGGGGATATGGATCAAGATACACAACTCCAAAGTATACACCAATAATAAATATATAGATACAAAACACCAAAAGATGCACACTCAATAATATATTGATACAATATTTGAGATAAGGGTGAAGATTGTTTTCCACACTCCTTACTTTATTTTTCTCTCTCTATTTTTTTGAATATTTTCTCTCTTTAAAAACATATGAGATGAGTTGCATTTACAGATCACATGCACCCTCTCAAATACAACTCTTTGTTTATTCTAGATGCTTCTATTATATTTAATAGACACATATTTATTCAAGAGACATCTCTTATTTACTCACAAATACATTGAATATTATCGTGCCCTAAATTACACATAATATTATTAATTAAAAAAACATTAATTTTAATAACACACAATCCAATTACCAAATCTGTTACCAAATCAATTAACAAACTAAAAAAATTATTCAAATTTCTCCAGATACAATTACGCAAACTAAATAAGCAAATTAATATCGACATTGCGCGGGAGGGACGCTAGTATTTATTCTTGAGGTCATATATCATGCCTCTGAGATTCTCCCACAATTCTCCAACATTAATTAATGTCACAATTAGTACTACCAATTAATGATTAATTCATAATTATTTATTTTTAAATATTTAGAATTAATCATTAATTGATATTGATCTTAATTACATATTAAATTTTTAATAATTATGAATTAATTATGAATTCACTTTGTTAATTGTGTTATTAATTATTGTTTGGGGAAACGAAGGAGGAATTGAGGGAATAGGATAATTTCCCTGTAGGGCGAACTACACATTTCCACAGTAGTCAGTTCTATAATTCAGCCTACGGGCATTTTTGCAAAAAAAAAAATTCTATAATTCTATTGTATGAATCACGTGAAAGGCACGTGAAACATATCGTCTTCTCGGTCATGGCCGGAGTACTCCCTCTCGTCTTCCAAATAACTCCGAACAAAGTGCCCCTCCTCTCCACTCCCTCCGTCCATCTCAGGCATGGACAATCGCGTCATTTGACTCATTTCCTCTGTGGCTACAGCCTATCGTCCAAAAATACCAAATTGCCCTTAAGCAGGGCAGGGACAGTCAAATCCTCGTCGTACCAGCTGAAGGAGGGGCAGAAGCGGCATTTCCATCGGCTACCATCGGGACTGAAATTGGAGGTGATTGAACAGGAGCCAATTTCATCTCACGGGCCTGGCACGTCCAAGGCACCACCTTTGGTGTTCGTGCATGGGAGCTTTCACGCCGCCTGGTGCTGGGCCGAGCACTGGATGCCTTTCTTCTCCAGTTCGGCTGGCCTCCATTGCTTTTCTATCAGTCTCCTCGGTCAAGTGGGCCCCACTTCTCTCTTTGTCCCTCTCTGTATTGTTAAATGAATTTTTTTGTGTATTAACAAAATTATGATCTTTCAGGGTGAAAGTGATTTTCCAGACGGCACAAAAGCTGCTGGTACTCTTGAGGTGATTAACCAATCTACCATTAATATTATCAATTCATTATCATATAAATACTTTTGCTAAGATTATGAACGAGTGTATCATTTGTCTTTGCAGTAGACACATACAAATGCTTTATCTGATTTCATACAAAAGGAGGTTAAGGAACCCCCAATTTTAATTGGCCATTCATTTGGGGGCTTAATCGTACAATCATATCTCTCTAACATGTCCACTCCTCAATTATCTGGTTAGTGATTCAAATTCATTTAGTTACTGAATTAGTCCTTCCATTAATCGAATTTATTTACATATAGGTGGTAATTCATATCCAAATATTGCAGGTGCCGTACTTGTATGTTCTGTTCCCCCTTCTGGAAACAAGTAATTTTAATATATTTGTACTTTAATAAACTTATGCTAATATATACTTGATTATGTTAATTATTAGATAGTTTGTATGTTTAAATTGTTTTGTTAGTGGGCTTGTTTGGCGGTACCTTATAACCAAACCAGTCGATGCTATCAAGGTAAAAAAATGGTGCAGACAAAAAAATCACTATTTTTTGTGCTGAATTAATTTATATATATTTTCTTAATTAGGTTACACTAAGTTTAGCCGCAAAAGCTTTTGCGAATTCTTTATCGCTTTGCAAAGAGACATTTTTCTCTCCACAAATGGACGATCAACTTGTTCTTAGGTCCGAAAATTTGATTCCAATTTAATATGTGTAATCAAATACAAATTTATAATATATTTTTATTTCTCATGAATTAATTTAGGTACCAAAGCCTGATGAGGGAAAGTTCGAAATTGCCGTTGTTTGATTTAAGGAAATTAAATGCTTCATTACCCGTGTCTAAAATAAAAGACTGTTCGGTTAAACTTCTCGTAATGGGTGCAAGTAACGATTTTATAGTTGTTAGTAACATAATATGTTTTTTCTTGTTTAGAATATAATATTTTCGTTTGTAGAGTTCATAACTTTTTTCGAATACAAATATAGGATGAAGAGGGACTAAATGAAACAGCTAAATTTTATGGCGTCGAGGCGACACGCGTCGAAGGAGTGGCACATGATATGATGCTAGATTGTGATTGGATCAAGGGTGCTCACATTATCCTCTCATGGATTCAAAATTGAAATTTTCTAGTTTTGTATTTTCAAAGTCCTCCTTCCTAGTGTATGTTATTTACATCCCAAATTTTATTTACAAGAGTTTGTATCCTTGACTTGTGTTAGTCTGGGTTAAAAAAAAATAACATTAGGCAGCTTGGACTAGGGCTCTTAATGTTTCAAGCTCGTTGGTCGCTCGAGTTCGATTCCAAGATTGTTCGTCAATAGCTTGTACAAATACAGTTTGAATGAAATTGAGCCGAGCTCGAGTTAAGTATGGCTCGTTCAAATTCGACTTGTGGCTCGACTCAAGACCTTAAATGAATGCGAGACAATTTAAAACTCGTATACCTAAGATCGATTACTTATGGACCATGACCAAAAATTATATTAAATTAGCAATGCAGTCCCCAAATGTTAAAATGAAAGTTGTCCGGGATAATTACGCACGGTTCGTGTATAAGCAAGATAAAGAAAAAAAAAGATTTGGAGACGATTTTCTGAGGTGAAGGGAAATCGAGTACTAGAATAAAAAAGCTAACATATACTGAAGGCTAAAAAACTGAAATAAAATAAGTCAATTTTTACGTTTTAAAAACCAATACACATATAAAAGATTTCACGAAAAGATTTTGGCATGAATTTAATTTTCAAAATTTTCACGAAAAGGGTTCAAAAACTGAAGGCTATCACATATAAAATAGTCAATTTTTACGTTTTAAAAACCAATACACAAAATGTATAATTTGTTTTAAGTTTTCCTCAAAAAATACTGCAATTACAAAATAACATATGCAAAATGTTTAATTTTTAAGTTTTCATCAAACATTGAAATTACAAGAGCTAACATATACAAAAATAATTAAAATAAAAAATAAAAAATAAAAAAATGTATCTTAATTGAATACTGACATAGTGACACATGTAAAATTTCGGTTCAAGTGGGAGATCGTATTTTGTATATTCTCAGGAGCCACCATTATCGAGAAGCGAATTCCAGGTTCATTTTAAAATCGGAGTTTCAATTCCTTTTTTTCAGAAATATTAAGCGGTGAAAGCAAATAATTTCGCTTGAAGGGGTATTCTGCAAATATGGCCGAAAGAAAATGATACCAAACCCGAAAAGCCCGAGAACTGATGTCTTTGTGTCCACCTCTTTAATGGCTGCTCGGTTTCTCTCTCCACCGCAATTCACCATACTTCTTATCCACTTCATCTCCTAATCCCAGGGTCACTTGCTTAATTTGTGGGCTTTCGGTTCAATTTTTTCTGAGTGATTCTTGGTTCTTTTCTTTTCCGCAAGGAAACCATAGAGAAGTATAAAGTAAGCGTTTTTTTTTTGTTGTTGTTGTTGTTGGTTGAGATAATTATCCTTTGCAATTAATTCCGCCTGTTTGATTTAGATGCGAATGATAGGATACCACTCATACTTGTAATTTACTTTGTGGATTCAGAGTTGAAAGCTGTAGAGCTTTGGTAATGAAAGTGAATTGAGTCGGTTTTCAGTGCGATTGAAGCAAATCCATCTAGTACGGATTGAATTAGGTATGTTTTAGGACTGAAAAAGAAACTGTTGAAATGGCGATGATGAGTAAAACAATGGATCTGATAGAAGGCTTCGTGAAAGAAGGATCTTTCAAATGGGTGCTCAATAGAAAAACCACTTTCGACGAAGAGTTTGAAGATATGGGTCGTTCTCCATCAGGAAAACGAAAATGGATCTCTGAACTATCCCCATTAGCCAACGTAATCGTTGGTCGCTGCTCAAGGTAAACTCCCTTCACTCATCTTCTCTAAATCCTTGTTCAATTCTTCTCCTAATTCTTCATCCTCTCTAGAATTCTTGATGTTTCCATGGACGAGCTGCAAAGCAATTTCGAGAAGGAGGCGTCAGAGACGATCAAGAGCCCTGCGAACTACGCGAGAAACTTCTTGGAGTACAGTTGTTTCAGAGCACTTGCCCTCGCGATTCACGTTACAGGTCACTTGGCAGATCGAAGCTTCAGGAGAATGACTTTTGACATGATGCTCGCTTGGGAAATCCCTTCCTCTTCTTCCTCTCAATCCGCCAAAGTACTCTCTGATTTCTAATTTCATCTTAATTGAACCAAATTAAGGTTAATTGGATACTAATTGGGGTTGATTCTAGCAGGTGGATCCAGATAGTACAGTGGGATGCGACGCGTTTTGCAGAATAGCCCCTGCAATTCCTACAATTGCAGAAGTGATTACGTGCTCGAATCTTTTCGACGTGCTTTCTTCTTCCACTGAAGGACGATTATCTTTTCCTATCTACGATAAATACCTCGCTGCCCTTGACAAGTAAATTTGTAAACAAATTGACTATTTTATTTTGGGTAAGTATATAAATTTATACTTTTTTTTTTTAATTTAGGGCAATAAAAAAGATGAAATCGCAATCAGAGTCTTCTTTAGTAGCAAACTTAAGAGCAGAGAGATCTGAAAAAATACTCGAAATAGATGGCACTTTAACAACCCAACCCGTTCTCGAACACATTGGCATTTCCGCATGGCCTGGTAAATTCCAAAAATGCCCCTCCATTTTTCAAAATTACGGAACACCCTAGAAATTCATAAAATTACAAAAATGCCCCTAAATGACTGAAATTTGTAATTTATGCAGGGAGATTGACGTTAACAGATCACGCACTTTACTTCGAGGCTCATAAAGTAGTCGCATTTGACAAACCAAAAATTTATGATTTATCAGAGGATTTAAAACAAATAATTAAACCTGAATTAACGGGTCCATGGGGATCACGTATATTCGACAAAGCCGTTATGTACAAATCCAACTCATTGTAAGCAAATCCTCGTAAAAAATTAGAACATTCAAGTTTTTCAAATTTTTTAAAATTACAATATTCATGTGTTTATTTATATTCATGCAGATCCGAACCAGTATATATGGAATTTACCGAATTAACGGGCCATTCTAGACGAGATTATTGGCTATCGATAATAAACGAAATTCTATTCGCCCATCAATTTATTCGAAAATATAATATGAAGGGTTTAGAAAAAGAAGAAACCCTAATTAAATCCTCTCTCTGCATTCTTCGTCTCCAAGCTCTCCAAGAGCTTCTCTCCCAAAACCCTAACCCTAATTTCAAACCCGAAACCGTATTAATGTTCAACCTTTGTGAAAATCTCCCTGGCGGAGACTTCATCACCGAAACCCTAGCGAAAAGTGTTGAATCGCGACGAGGAGACGGTAAAAAAGGGGGAGATTTTTATTCTTTGTCCGCTCTTTCGATTTTGGGGAATTTAGGGGTGAAAGAGAAAAATTGCAATGAAGAAAGATTGTTGGTTGGGGATATTAGTGTGGGTGAATTGAGCAATTTGGAGAAAGTGGTGAATGAATCGAGACAAAATTATCGAAAAGTCGAAATTGCTCGAGCAAGTCTCAACGAGGTCAAAGTTGATGGATTAGATACTAACATAGCTCTAATGCAGGTACATAAATTGTAAATTTGCAACCAAGTCCCTATCTTTTGTCATATTGTTACTAAACCGTTTATTTTTTGCGTGTAGGAATTGTTATATCCTATTATCGAAATTGGGAAAATGCTTATGAAATTAGCAATGTGGGAGGAACCAATCAAATCGTTTTTCTTTTGTTGCGTATCTACGTTTATAATTGCAAGGTAATAAATTAATCAATCGTATTTATGTCATATTATCCCCTTCCAAAATAAAATATCATATTTACCCTCTCAAATTTGGTAGAGGATGGGTGGGGTACACGATGGTAGTAGCGCTACTATTCATGGCCGCGTTTATATTCTTAACGAAACTCAGTAATCGAGGGAGACCGGTCCAAACATTAAATGTCATGGCGCCACCAGCGATGAACACAATGGAGCAGCTCTTAGCCGTCCAAAACGGGATTTCCCAACTCGAACAATTCGTCATGGACGCAAACATCGTCCTCCTTAAACTCCGCGCTTTAGTAATGGCCATTCCCTCTCAGGTAATTCTCCTCCCTCCGAGAATAAATCGTGAATTTTTGAAGGGTATATTTGATATATTTTTGAGTTTGATGTGTAGGCGACGAATAACGCGATACTTGCGTTGGTATTGATGGCGATTGGATTGGGTTTGTTGCCGGGGAGGGTTATTGTTGTGATGGCGTTTTTGGAAATGTTTACGAGGTATTCTCCGTGGAGGAGAGAGAGTACGGAGAGGTGGACGAGGCGAGCGAGGGAGTGGTGGTTTAGTATACCTGCCGCTCCGGTTTTGGTAGAGAGAGAAAGAGAGGAGAATAAGAAGAAACGATGAGGGTATATATATATTATGATAGTTCAATATATAAATGTTTGTGTATATATGGTAGAGTGGTCGTTTGTAAGTTTGGAGTTTCGCTTTGGATTAAATAGATGCGGAAGTTGAAGTTGGAGGTTTTGCATCATCTTATATAAGTATTATTTTTTTTTTTTTGAAAAATATTGTGGAGTTCCTATTATTGAATTATACTAGGGTATTTCCAGAAGGGGAAATTGCTTGATTTATATCACATATTTCTATAGAGATATATTTATGTGTCGTGTTATGTTGATATTTCAAAAATCAAGCCGTATTGTCTCGAATACCAATAATCGTATGATACTAGTCGGATAGGTATTTGATACTTTACGTGGTTTATCTGATTATTTTTTTTTCAAAATAATTGCAGATACTTCAAGATATTTGTCCGATACTTGTAACATACTAATCATTATATTTGAAAAAAGAAAATATCAAATTTGAAATCTAAATAAATGAATAATACATACAACTAAATAAATAATCAAATAATGAAAAACAAAGATATTAAATTTGAAATCTAAATAAATGAATAATACATACAAATAAATAAATAATCAAATATACTAGGCATTTAATATATATATATATATATATATATATATATTAAATTTTTCAAGTTAGTATTCGAGGTTTAATACTCAACAATTTTTGAGCTCTTTTTTTTTTTTTTTTAAGGAAAGGCAAGCGCGATACGCGCTCGTTCTAATCATTTTTCATTTAATCAAAAAAGAAAAGGTACACCAAGGTGTTACAAAGTGCGACATATTTACACTATAATTATAAAAAGAAAAATAATCCTAACCGCTCATCTATTCGTAATCATAAACTTGTCCATTGGGTTAAAAGGTCCCTAATCGCCCTAACCATTAAGCCTTGCATTCTATTCTACCTTTATGTTGAAAGATACGGTTATTGCGCTCCTTCCAAACGGTTCATATGGTTGCCAACCATTTTTGATCCCAAGCCCGCGCTTTTGAGCTCTATTTTTTACTTATAATGAAATTATGATTTTATATAAATATTGAAAAATTTATAAAAATCAAATTTAATACAAAAATTAGTATACTCAAATCTATATTTGAAAGCTTTTCATTTTTTTTTAATTTAGAACCGACACATTTTAAAATGAGGCCATTTACTTGTCCCTCATTTTCCCACAATATCTCTATATCATGGATTAATGATTATTTCCACAATATCTCTATATCATGGATTAATGATTAATCATCCAATTGATTAATAAAAGAACATCTCATTAATAATTAATTAATATATAATTAAAATACATATGCATTAACAATTCTTAATCAATATTCATTAACCATTAATCCGTGATATCAAGAATGTGGTGAAAAAATGAGGGGGCATGGCATAGTTTCCGTTTTAAAATAGACCAAATTCTCTGATACGACTCGGGCAATTTTCTTTCCGCAGTCTGGTCACTGAACGGTTCGATTTAGACATTCTAAACTGGGGTCTGCACCTTGATACTTGAGTTATATATTTTAATTTTTAAGTTATTTATGTAAATATACCTAGTGCAGAGATATGTATTTTTAAGTACTACATTTTAATAAGGGGAATTCTTCAAAAACCTCCAACATTTTTGGAAATTCTGAAAAAACCCCCGTACTTTTAGAAAACCCCTTATCTTTTTTGGATTCCCTCAAAAACCCCCTATATTTTTTGCTTCTTCAAAAACCCCCTAACTTTTTTAAATTCTCTCAAAACCCCCCCATCTTTTTATTATGTTTTTTTTTTAAAATAACCATTATACCCTTTAGTTTTATTTTTTAAATTTCTATAATTTAATAAATAATAAATATATATTAAACTATTATAAAAAAATTAAAAATAAATAATACATGATATTATAATATTATAATAAATAATATATAGTATTAAAATATTATAATAAATAATATATTGATATTAAAATATCATTTTCAACAATTATTATAATATTTTAATATCAATATATTATTTATTATAATAATTTAATATCTATGTATTATTTATTATAATATTTTAATATCAATAAATAATATATGATATTAAATTATTATAATATTTTTATTGATATTTTAATATCAATAAAATTATAAAAAATAAATAATGCATGATATTATATTATTATAACATTTTTATTGATATTTTAATATCAATAAAAT
The DNA here is from genome assembly GCA_946800325.1 of Luzula sylvatica. NCBI lineage: Eukaryota > Viridiplantae > Streptophyta > Magnoliopsida > Poales > Juncaceae > Luzula > Luzula sylvatica. Next base: position 44,854,820 of record OX326956.1, read on the forward strand.
TATAAAAAATAAATAATGCATGATATTAAAATATTATAATAAATAATACATATATATTAAAATATTATAATAAATAATACATATATATTAAATTATTATAATAAATAATATATTGATATTAAAATATTATAATAATTGTTGAAAATGATATTTTAATATCAATATATTATTTATTATAATATTATAATATCATGTATTATTTATTTTTAATTTTTTTATAATAGTTTAATATATATTCATTATTTATTAAATTATAGAAATTTAAAAAATAAAACTAAAGGGTATAATGGTTATTTTTAAAAAAACATAATTAAAAGATAGGGGGTTTTTGAGAGAATCTAAAAAAGTTAGGGGGTTTTTGAAGAAGCAAAAAATATAGAGGGTTTTTGAGGGAATTTAAAAAAGATAGGGAGTTTTCTAAAAGTACATAGGATTTTTCAGAATTTTCAGAAAAATTAGGAGGTTTTTGAAGAATTCCCCTTTTAATAAACTATTCCGATAACTTGGGATCCGAGCCATTCATTCATACAATCGTGGCAAACAAATAGGAAACAAGTGTCAAAAGAAAATAGAAACACGTGACAAATCATTTGGGCGGCAACCAATTGGAACATTTGGAAACAGAGAAATAAAAAAAAAATTCAACAAGCTTCATCTCCTCCGATTTCGACGGCCGCAAAAGCCTTCGAGGAAGCACTACAATGGAAAGGAGCTACTACCAAACCGAACCCCAACTCGGTATAGGAGATTTAAAGAGATAGGCCCCTGATTTTTTTCTTCTCTTTCTTTTTACGTTTGGTTTACTATTGTAAGCATTTTTTTCTTTGTTTAATGAAAAACCTAGGGTATACCGAAAGGGCCCTATTTCAAAAATAAAATAAACTATACCGAACTTGTAAGTCACAATAGTCAATACGTAACATTTGTATGATTTCTATAACATGTAGTATACCCTTGTAGGAAAACCAGTAAGATAATGAAACTTCCTTCGAATAGATAAATTACAGCAATGATAAATAGTCATAACAAATCTTGAATAAACTTGTGGTCCGAAGGGTTGTCCCATTCCACGTTGTATACAGCACTTTGTTTGCCTAATTATTGTATTTCTTCTCTTATGAAAGTATGCCTATAATTGTATGTATGAAATGAGAAATTAGCCTAAAATAACTTAAAATGCTAGACTTGTTTCCAAGTGATAGACTTGTTTAACCTATACATCAATAGCCTTTCCAAACCCCTTCCTGATTGGACTGTTGTTGTTGCTGAAGTTGTTGTTCGCAATTCTCGATTCCCCGAGACGAAGAGCTCGCAAAACTCGCCATACCATCTGCTTGATTGCCAAACGACCCCAAATTCGCATTGAATTGCATCGGTAACGCTTTAAAAAGCGCAGGATTAGCAGAAAATATTGGCCCAAGCAGATTGGCCGATGCTGGCCATTGGCTCGTCGCTTCTCTAGCAAACATCCAATTCATGTATGTGGCCATGTCAATCTTGGGGTTTAAATTTTCGTCGTTGTTTTGTAACATGTTGGTAGAATTCGAGGGGATTACAAGGTTGTTTAAAATGGAAACATCGATCTCTCCGAGCTCGTTGAGGGAGGTAATGTTGCCTTGTGAGTCCACTGGTGAGTCTGGTTGAGGCCTCCTGCAAATGTTGCTCTTTTTGAAAACCCTACATACCACCCATTCTTCCTGCCAAAAGTATTTAACCGACACCTCATCAATATATACGTACAATATATGTATGTATTATCATATTTTTGAAACCTATTAAAAACTCAAATAGTTGAAAACGGTACAAACTACAGAACATACTTTATTAGGTTTGTAAGGGAATTTGGCTTGGTGTCTATACTCGTGCATGACCCAATTGGTCTTCTCACCCTTTGGGGCTCTTCCTTTGTAGAAAACTAGGGTTTTCTTCATGCCAACCAGCATTCCACAATGGAAGATCTCCTTGTCTTTGCCAGTCGTCTTCCAGTACCCTGCGTCAGTAGCTCGGTTCGTTCTCAATCCAGTTGGATACTTACGATCCTTCATGCTAAAGAAGTACCATTCTTTCTCACCCATGCTTGCTTTTCCTATATCAAAAAAGAAAAAAATGAAAAAAGTATGATAAGTATTTGCCTTGGAGGTTGGAACTAATTCTAAGTAATGTCAATATGCAATATTTTTTCTTTTTTAACTCAGAAATTGCAAAGACTTGTGATTATTTATGCATTCAATGTGCATGCTCAATTTGTAACAATGAGTATACAATTATTTTTGAACAAATATGAATTAGATACAAATAATTTGACTTGACTAACCCGGTAAGTCCCACGGCTCACACTTGTTGAGGTCGACATCTGCAATGGCACGGGTCGCGAATCCAAACTCGGAAACTTTTCGAGTGAGATAATACATAATGAGCTCCTCATCTGTAGGATGGAACCGAAAACCAGGTGGAAGGGTCTCCTCCATTAACGAACCAAATAGTAGTCACTAGCTCCAAGCCTTGAACAAAGTTTAAAATTCGAGGAGAGAGAGAATAATAGAGGTGATGTATTAATAAGGGTTGAAGAAGATGGTTTAACTTCCAAGAGTGGTAGTGTTAGTCGTGATTACTGTTCCTCTGGTCATTTTTATATCAGAAAATCTAGCTCTGCTAGAAAAAAATGAAAGGCAATTCTTAAATAAAAGAACATTGTTCGTGCAATTATTACAGATATGCCACTCCTTAAGAAGCTAGAGAGGTTTAGCTTCAGTGGCATTTTTGTAAATTATGTAAATAAGTTTAGGTATATTTTTGAGGAATGGAGTACAAATCACACTGGACCGAATCCAATTATCCACATTCTCACCAAATCCCAACTGTTTTTAAACCACCAAGGAAGACCGCACGCTCTCACCCAAACGACCCAATAAGACAACTACACATAAGAATGAGTATTTGCACGTGTCGTAGTATGTTTGGGTTTGTTTGGATTAAGCTAGCTCTTCATGCAGAAGAGCCAAATGATATTCACAATACTCCTAGCATAGTTCAAGGAACAACATAAGAGTAACAGGAATGTAAATTTGAATACGGATATAATTCGATTGGATACTCGTGAGGCGTTTTAGTTTTACTTGTTTCTTCGTCGAGTCGCGTTAGGAAATATTGTTTTGCATGATAGACCTTTTAATTATTTACGGACAAGATCTTCCACTGTCCGGTGCATGAAAGAACTTTTATTAGTTGAGAAAAACACATTCAACTCACACATGGACGGATCTTAGTAGAGGCCGGGGAGGCATTGTCCCTCGAAAAATTTCGTTGAACAGTATATATAACTAGTAATTCGATCCATTTTATCGGTATAACAACGTTAATGTTACTCTTTTCTCCTCTCGTTCCTCCAAAAAAATTTATGCTAGTGTAAATTTCAGAAGATTGCCTCCTTCTCAAAAGAACTAGTCGAGATCCGCTACTGGACTCGCGGCGGACCTCTACAGGTAGCGAAAAACAAATTAATTGACCTGTCAACATGTTTTACTCACGCGATTTATTCACATGCGTTTAGGCAGCGAGCCGTGTTCAGTAGATCATTTTAGTGTATGCAAGTATATATTGTGCTAGTAGTGACAAAAGTATTCTACGAATTTAATTTTGTTGTATTGTATGCAATAGATTTATTTTTGTAGTGTATCGAAGAAAATATTATACGAATTTAATTGTACGCAATAGATTATCTTAGTGTATGGAAGAAATTATTCTTCTAGTTCGACAAATAAATTTCAGTGTAGGTAAAAAAAATATTTTGCAGATTTTTTCTAATGAATTTTTTAAACAAATAAATTAACATTATATTATGTTTTGTCAATTTTTTACGGAAAGGAAAATGCTACTAGATATGGTGTATCCATGTTTACGGGGTCCATGAACAAAATGAAAACAGGTAAAATAAGTATGAATAGTTGAAGAAGAGTGTCGGTGACACAATGAAATAGTTTTACCAAAATCGAGCCATCATGGATGATTCATGCATGCCATGCAAATTGAGAGTAACAAAAAGCCAAGTTGGATGACCCATATAAAAACAAAATAAAAAGCTATATCAAACTACAAGAGGACCCAAAAAAAAAGGCAAGTTCGAGTAAAGAAATCGTACCAAACTTCAAGACCCAAAACACCCATCTCCATCACTTTGATCCTTTCCATTTTGCTTTCTCATTCTTGGGTTTGAATTTCCTGCATAGATATTTGCTTCCTTTATTGCTCAAATGTAATTGAGATTTTTCACGGAATTTTATTTTAATTTTTAATCAAAAACAATCTCTTGAGTATTAATTTTATTTTCGGAAGTATTTTCATGAAAGAATTTTAATCTATTTATATTTTTTGTTTGAAAGAAACTATTTGTTTTTGAGAAATTTCTTACTAATTTTTGCAACAACAATTAGAAATATATTCCGTAATAGTTTTTATTTGAAAAAGAATTTAGAAAGTACTTTGAAAAAAGTGAAATTGTAACATATTTCAGGTCTTTTTTTTTTTTTTGCAATATATATATATATATATATATATATATATATATATATATATATATATTAGTTCTATTTTCAAAGAAGAAATGTATTTTGTTTTAAAACATAAATTTTTGAAAGTATTTCGTGATTTCTTCTAATTTGTTTTTGACAAATTACTTAGATGTGTTATAATAATGTTATTTGAATTGTATTATTTTTTTTAAACGAACCTGTAGAAAATTTGTTCTTAAGATATTTGAGTGTTTATGGAGAGATTAAGTTTGTGGGAAAAATATGTTCTTCATAAAATATATCATGTCTTGGCAAGTTGGTATTTGTGGAGATTGAGTTTGCGATTTAATGAGGTGTCTCCGGTTTCATTCCTCTCTCCGATGCATTTTAAGAAAAAGTGATCGACTAATGTATGTTATGGATGTGCGCTTTCATGTGCCGTCATCAATATGAGTGTGATATGTGGCAGTTTGACTTGCTTCAATTTTAACCGTATTTTTACCTTCTAAATGCATGTCCCCAAAAAATATAAATTGTTATTCAAAAGGTATAATCTAGTCCTAATGATATATAATGTTATTCATGTAAAAAAAAATTAAATTTAAACAAATATATCATACATACATAAATAAATGTATGACATAATATAAAATTGTATAATATATATTGTATTAAAAAAAAATATATCATACATCTAAAAGATACATACGACACATCTAAAAGAATATAACAAATAAAAGTATATCAATAACATACATGTAAAAAATGATAGCATGTATTGTATTTAATAAAGTTATACTGGACATATAAAATTATAAAATACATGAAAAAAGATATAACACATAAAAATATATAATATATTAAAAGATATAAAACAAGTCACGTGTTTTGGAGTGCACAAAATAAGATCAATAGAAAAGGCCAATCTGCCGCGTGCTGCTTTTTTATTGATGGCGTGCACATGGAGTCCACGTCATTGCGTGTTGCTTTTCTATAGATCATGGATTGACATTATGAATAGATATAAAGTTAAGGGATTTCCTGTCAACGGGTTCCTCCACGTCAACGCGTGAATCTGGGCCATCATATGAGCATTGTTTTGGGCGGTTTGTATCTGTGTCGTTCTTTATGTGCGAGCGTTGGGTGTTTGTGGACCGTTGTTGTGTGTTGTTACTTTTCTCTTTGGATGGATGTTGTGCCCCGCGTATTTCTTTTTTTGAGCTTTGGTAGGTTCATTTGAGAAATGTGGGTCATCTGATTAGCTTTGTTTACGTCGGTTTGGATCTGGGCTGTCTTTTTGATATATGGGCTGGGAGTACGTGGGCGAAATTGGTTGTTATTTGTTGTGTGATTTGGTCTATGGTGGGCGCGATGTGTTCGGGTATGTTCTGTTAAGAGTCTATATAGTTCCTCTTCTTCTTTGTGCTTGCGAGTGTTTCCGGCGTTTTCAAGATCTCGCCATTTGTCAAGCGAAAAAAAAGACAATATGCTCTAAGCTTTGCTGTTTCGGTCTGTGTGGTCGTTTTCGGTTGTGCTTTTTTTTTTCCGTCCGGGTGAGTTACTTTTTTATTTTTTTGTTCTGTCCAAAATAGTTTCGAAAGTTTCTCGATGTATTTTTATCCGGTAGTTTATTTTTTTCCTTCCTTCTGGTTGGGTTTTTTTTAGTCGGTTTGGTTCTTTCGGTGCCTTTCGTTGTTTTTTATTTTTGATTTGTTCTTTTTAGTTAGTTTAGGATTTCTTCTAATTGGTTTTTTTTGTTATTTTAGGGTTTATGTGAGGAGAATGAAGTTTTGCAAGAATTATTGGGCGCCGATATACATTTGGGCGGTCGATTCATGAAAATTACCATGCAAGTGTCCTGTTTTTATTGGCCAGTATTAATTATTGGATTGTATTTTGGGAATTAGGGCTGCTTATTATGCTATGAATTAATTAATTAAATGAGGATTTTTTCTGCGATAAAAAATTCACAGGTATTTGTTTTGTTTTCGGATTTAAAATTTTATTTTTTGCGTGATCATCTTAGTTATGCTCATCATTGTGTGTTGTGATCATGTGTTTGAAGGTGTAGTGTCACGGGCGTATGTAATAGTTACGAGGGATTGTGTAATACAACTTTATTTATTCAGTGAAAATTTCTTATCATTATTGTTGTTAAGTGTATTGGATTTTAATTTTAATCATGAAATAAAAACCTTGAATGATAATCTCGATCATATCATCAAAGTACGTGATTTTGGATAGTGAAACTATGAATAAAAGAAGATGTCATTCTAAATGGAGTCCCTAGTAGTACATAAGATGTTTGTGGAGACAAATATACTTGCCTAGGAAAGTTGTGTACTCACACTGTTTGCAAACTGATGATTACGTTTTACTAACCATGGATACAGGTTATCAAGTTTGAAACATAGGTATGTAATAGATATTGCATATTGTATTGGCCGCCACGTAGGAATATGCATGCATGGTTCCTGTCATGAGTGATTCCCATAACAAATAGTCTGGTAAATCCTACGACCTGAGGTTGTCATGGATTTCTGTATGTGGATCTTCATGCTTTGATACATTTCTGTGTCATCGTGACAGAAGACTGATATGATGTTGTAGGGCATGAAGTGAAGCACGACGAGGAATGTGAGCAACCAAGACGGGATTTGTTCCCCTCTCGGAGGGAGATACCTTTTGGCCACCCGTTGAATTGAGACTCCGAAAATGCAAGATCATGCTCAGAATGATATTATCATTTGTTGGTAATAATCATTTTGTCCTTGATCAGTCTAATTTTCGATCGGCATAAGAACGCTAATCAAACCAAGGTTGACATGATGATCATGCCTTGTGATTAGCAAATATCGCAAAACAAAAGGATTAAGTCAGATAATTATCTTGCTAGCAAATGATCACGGATCATTCGATATAATTTGGGTGATCATAATGTCTTACTAGAGACCGTTTATGATTTACGAACTAAGAGTGTAGTTCGTTGCCAAATCAATCGAATCTACTAGGTCACATCATAATTTTAGTCTCATTAGACGAATCAATGTTCTCTAATATGTATATAAGATATACAAGAATCAAATAAATATATGGTAATTCGAGATAAATAAATACATTCAATATATATGAGATATATATGTAAATGTATTATTTTAGAAGAATTAAATTATTTGTATTGAGCCAAAATTATTTGTAAATAATAATATGAGATATAATTATTTACATGGGCCAAACAAATATTAGGCCCTTTTTAATTAATGAGATAATATATATGAGATATATAAATGATTAATTAAAAGATGAATAATATTGCTAGCCGAAAATTACCATACATATGTGATATGTATGGTATATCATTTCCATAAATGTGTTATTCAATATTAATGGAGCCGAATATCGCTATGTATATATATGTGGGGGTGGACATTCAGTTGAACCGAACCGAACCGAACTGAATAAGAGCAAACCGAATTAAACCGAACATGACTAGATTCAAACCGAACCGAACCGAATAAAATTTGAACCGATTTAAAACCGAACCGAATTAGAAATTTTATAATGTTAAAATTCAAATGTTATTTAGAAAAAAAATATTAAAAAATATACTTACGTTATTTCTAATTTTACAATATTTAATTTTAATTTTTTTAAATGAATATAAGAGAAAAAGTGAAAGATAGTATTAATTCGGTCGGTTCGGTTTAATTGGTTCTGAAAATACCAAAACCAAACCGAATCGAATAAACCGAACAATATTAATTTTTGAACCGAACCGAACCAAATAAACCGAAAAATCGAACCGATTAAACCGAATTCGACTGGTTCGGTTCGGTTCCCAAATAAACCGAATCATTTGCCCACCCCTATATATATATGATATACATGTATTATTTTTTTCATAAATATAATTAAAAAAAAATACAAATAATGGACAAAATATCTTGTCATTGCAGATCGAGAATTGAAGTACTGGATTTTGACATTGTAATAACCCTAACGTCTCACCCTTCCATTTATCTCTTTCTCTCTCGATCTCTCTACTAGCTGCCGCCTCTTTCCAGGTCGAGAACACTTCCTTGAACTCCCTAATTGTTGAAGATAATCGTAGAGGCCGTGATTGTTGCTTGATCTCCATAGTGTATGTCGATACGCCATCGTTATTGATCTCGTCGCCTTGATTCACCCATATGTAAGCTAAAACAACACCGTAACAACATAATACTCGTATTGCATATCATTAATCCCCTGCTACTCATCCTCTTGCAAACTCCATTCTCAAACACTAAAACTCGATGCAGAGCCGGCCCACATGTGTAAAATTTGAAGCCACCGCTCGGGTCCGGGTCCAAAAAAAAAAATTACGTAGTATAATTTATGAAATTTGGGATCCATTATAAAAAAAATTGGGGTCCATTTTAACAAAATTATATAATATAATATACAAATTTAAGGTTGATTATAAAAAAGATTAGTTTTGTCCATGATATGGCTTTGGGCCTTTGAAACTCTTGGGCCGGCCCTGACTCGATGAGTGTTGATTGGCATCATTTTAAATTCGTAGATTCATCCATTAAGCTTCTGATTATGGATTGAGATGTTTAAAACATTTTTTATTTTGGAATTAATATTATTGTAAAAACTATATGTTAAAACGAAAAATATAATTAAAATAATTATTGTGCAGCACAGAAATGATGTTAGGTCTTATTTAGTTGCCAGCATTATTGACATCCTAATCCTAATTCTAGAAATATAATTTGATTTATACATCTTACATATTAGCCAGTATGATAAATGTGGGTTTGATTAATTGTAATTTTCAAAGAGCAACATAACAAAATTGATAAAAGTCTAAAGTATGTAAAATATATCAACTATTCTTTTGTTTAATAGTGGGGGTACAAATACTCGGAAATTTGTTTTTTTTACTGAATTATAGTGCATCATTTATTTATTTTCCGCACATTCCTTCCTACCAGGATATTCTGTTTTTGGAGAGAGCGATGTTCTTCTGGAAATAAATGTCTTTTTTCCGTACCACTACACACAAAGCAGCCTTTATTACCAAACTAGCTTACATTATTAGAACTAATTAACAAAGATTTAGAAACTTTTTGTTCTCTATAGACCATTTTCATTATTCTATACACACTTTAATTACTTTTTACTTTTCAGTTTTTATTACCGCTGCCTACAATGTCAAATTTATAGCGTACTAACATTCCCTTCCCACCAAGATAAGATCATCGTTTCAGTGTTTTACCGATAAAATGATTAAAAAACGATCACTAAAATCAGTAATATTTTATAACAATTATAATTAAAATTCAAAGATAAAACAAACAAAAATCTGATCTAAATAGTGTATCAATTTTTTTTTTAACTATTGGATGTGCATCAAGATTAGTATTATCAATTATGTAATATTTATACGGAAAAAATAAAAACAATACAAATACATATACAACTTGTATCCACTCCGTTTACCGTTTACATCCCCTAATATTTTGAAAGGGTCGAGTAGTGCACACCATAAATCGTCGAAATCAACATGAGAGCGATAACATGTCCAAAAGAATATCTACAAAATGTTACGTATGTAAAAAACATATAAGATACATCTTAAAAGGTGTATGATACATACATAATGTATATCATAATTCGTACATATAAAAATGTATAACTTGTATTGTATTTATAAAAAGTATATCATACACATAAAAGATATATCATACATCTAAAAAAATATGACAAAAAAAATATATTGTACGTGTAAAAAGATATATATCATGTATTGTACTTAAATTATATATATCATACATCTAAAATGTATAAGATAAATGTAAAGTATAGCACATAAAGTTATGAAAAACTATAACATAAATCTAAAAGTAAAATACATGTCTAAAAAAATTTATATAATTTGAATGAAAAACGACGTGCGTTAGAAATACGTTAGTAACCAAAACAACAAAACACTAAAATATGGCAAAATATAGTTGGCCCTCCAAACACATCCCAACACCCTTGATGAGGTGGCAAAAAATAGTTAAATGGATTGATTAGTCTTTCTAATTGATTTAATTAATATTAAATGACATGTTTAATTGACGCGTAAATAATTTGTAATATGTTAATATTAATACATGTCAATTGACGTGTTAGTTTAATTAAACGATTAATTAAATTATTAATTGAGTCAATTAACATTACTAATCAATTTATTTATCCTCTTTGCCACCTCATCAGCGTGTTATTTTGAGTTTGGGGCCTGAATAGATAAACTTTTCCAGCAAAACAAATATTTCTTGTTTGGTAACCATACCAAAGTGGAATTTTAATTTGCTGAATTATATTTACCCCTTCAAAGCTACCAATTTCAATTCCAAAAAAACTTGGAACCCCAAATTCCGGCAAAACATTAGCATCTCAATTAATATGGTCTCCACTTCTTAAGACTTAATTATATAACGTGTTTAATTGATGCTAAAGAAATATTATACTATAATAATATATTTATTATTATATAATTATATATTAATATGATCATATATAATAATTACAATTATAATAATTATTAATACTAATATCAATATTAATATATTATTAATTAATAATACAATAATATTATAATAAATAATATTATTTTGATATATTTATATAAGTATTAATATATTAATATTATTAGTAATATAATATATTAAAATATTAATATTAGAATATAAATAATATTATTAATATTAATAAGTTAATACATTAATAAGATTAATATTATAATATTATAATAGTATATTATATGAATATACTAATATAATAGTAATAATATAAAAATATTAATATATTATTATTATTTACAATATTGTTATATTAATATAATATATAATAATAGCAATATTAATATATTATTATTATTATAATATATTAATATCATAATATATTATAATTAATATTATATTATTATTATAATATTATTAAAATTAGTACCGTAATATTACTACAATTAATAATATTATGATAATTTTATATTGCAATAATGTTATATTAATTATAATCATATTATTAATATCTTAAAACTAATATTATAATAATAATAATAATAATATAATATAATAATAACAATAATATTATAATATTATAATATTATAATATCATAATAAGAATAATAATAACATAATAATAATAATATTATAATAATTTAATATTATGATAATACTATTATATTGTATTAATTAAATCTATTATATATTATTGTATTATTATATATATTATTGTAATAATATATAATAATTATATTATGAATTGCTAATATTATAGAAATTATAGTATAATAATAAAATAATTGTTTTATAATTATTATTTCCATATAACTAACATAATATTATATATTATTCTAATAATATAATATATTAGAATATAATTATATTATTAAATTAATAATATATAATAATTATATTACGATAATATAATATAATATTATATATAATTATAATAATATTATAATTGGATAAAATATAATATTATAATAAATAATAATGTAAAGATACATTTAATATTATTTGATTATTTAACAAAGATACTTAATATTTTTTATCAATTTTAATTAAGCATTATTTGTAGATCGTCATTAACAAAATTCCAGAATTTTTCTAAACAACCAAATAAAAAATTATACTTCCAGCATTTTATGATTTGGACATCCAATCAAATTATGAAATTATTAATTCCAGAACTTTTTTCTCCTCCACCTTATAATCCAATTCCACCCTACTAATTCCGCTTGCCAAACGGCCCCTAAAATATTTAGCGGACAACATTAGTGTGTCCAATTTTTTCTTATTTTGAAATATTCAGTGTACTTTAGTTGACTTTGTCATAAAGTTGATTTTTGGACTCATAATTGGGCTTAAATTTTATTATAGATTTTTGGGCTTATTTTTATTTTGATAAGCTTGTTATTTGAAAAAAGTTATTTTAAAGTATGTCCGGTAAATAATTGAAAAATATTATTATTTTATTAAATATCATTTATTTTAGTTCTGAGCACAAATTTATATATTTTAATTAGAATTTTTTGCCATAATTTTTGTTTTTATTATTTGTTTCAGTAAAAAATATTAGACCACACGTAGATAAACATGTTTCCTATTTTATTTTATTTTTAAATACTTGAATTATACGCAAATAAAAAAACTTAACAAATATACATGAAATTTCGTCCATTATATTTTGTGAAAAAATTGTAGCAAGGATATTTAAAAGAAAACAATACCTGAAAACGTGCTAATTAAAAAAAGAAAACGTGCTAATTAAAAATCTTATACGACTTGTTCCTGCTCCAGAAGTCTAGAACAAGACAACGTTGAAAGAAAATTCAATCCAAAATAACAACCTAGCTTAACTTGGCAAGTATCTGAATTGAAAAGGTCGTGCTACACTTCTTGTGTAACTATTTGTGTGACAGCAAGTTATTTTGTGTATATGTATTTAGGATGTGTGACGAAATATTATCATATCCGACATAATACGTCACATGCAATATTTTATACGTATTCGACGAGTATCGGTATCTGATAAGATACAACTTAATTTTTGAAGTATCTGCACAACATAGATTATGTTGTGTATATGTATTTACAATTTCTTTTGCCAAATAATTTATAATTTAAATAACAAAGTACATAATACAATAAATTCATATATCACGAGATTAACAACATTAAGAAATAAATGTTAGACAAATAACATTTTCTATTCAATAAAATAATAATTATTATTAGTATTAGTATTATTATTATTACTACTATTTGTATTTATGCTTTGTTATTAATTCAATTATTTCAAACTAAATTGGTAAGCTTATATTACGTATACAAATCTAATAACAATAAGGCACAAAATTTAGTATAATAAATATTATTGTATGAATTTTTAGAAGAGATGCATTTTATGGTCTGCTGATGGTAACTCGTTGAACTTTATATTTTAAGGATTTAAATTTTAAAAAATCAAGAAAAAAATAAATAAAATAAAATTGTACTTATCTCATAAAAAATATATAGCACATGTTAACAATAACTCATTTAAACTTAAAAAATACAATATCGCGGATCCTACAATATTAAAAACAATAGAATATAATTTTGACGTATATAAATGACATTAAAATAGAAAAAAATATCAATGACGAATTGACTTTACAAATAATGATATTTGCATTACAATTGTTTTCAAAATAAATAGCATACATTTTCATTCTGTTTTAACACGATGCGTTTCTTAAATGTTATAATTTTTCTAGCATAATATGTGGCCACTTCAAACCATAAAACAATCATTGGCCTCATTAGTGAAATTCAAAAGTAATTAGAATAATCCAACTATTATACATGTTAGTGTCAACTAGGAGTTCCAACAAAGGTAACATCAATCAAGATGTTAATAGATCTATTAAACTACCAACTACTATAAATTAAATATGAAGGCTATACTAAAAAAACCGAGTATCATTTATTGTTTAATGACACGACATGATAATATATTTTTTCATTGTTACAAATAATTCCGCTAAATTGCTACTCTATACCGATATAGTTTATTTTGTAGCAAAACGTTGTGTGTTGCAGTTTTGTGTCCCACTACATCTAAACAAAAATGTTTTAGATAAATTTATAAAAAAATCAAATGAATTTAACTAAAAAATATTTCATGAAAAGTATAAATTAAATTATTTTTAGTTGATAAATAAACCAAAAATCTCCTTTCCTACTTAAGTTGAGATATTTTGATTTGATGGCTCATTTTCAAATATTTTGTTAATTACTTTGTAAATTTATATTTGAGATGTTTAATATGAATATTTGTCAATTTAAATATTTTTTTTGTTACATAGTGATACTTAATTATTTTATCTGGTACAAATTACACCATTCTGTATAGTTATTGCTATACCGCACGCCAATGTTGTAAAAAACGTCGAAAAACAGTGTAAAACGGTCGAAAAACGTGTTACAGTGAAAAAGTCAGAGTTCCAAAATAGAGTGATTTTTAAAAAGAGTGATATTTTGTTTGACAACCATAAAAGAGGAATTATTTTTTGTCGTCTTTTCTGCTTCCCTTCTATACGTGTAAATCTTGGCTCTCCAAAAAAGTCAGAGTTCCAAAATACGATAAAAGTTATGATTTATCTCACTATATATATTTTTATATAATGCGTACTTTAATAAATCTTCAAATTATTCTCAAATGACACTTATGAAATCATGACATGTATACGTTTACTGAGGATCGGTACGATCAAATTCAATGTTTTAAATTCAACGATCAATTCAATGTTTTGAAAAAATTGATGCTTATATCAAAACTAGCATAAAGATGAGAAGTACAAAAATGCACATACTAAACCCAAATGAATATAGATATATGACGAACAGAGAGAAATGCACGTCATATTTGGATTGAGTTTGAGACGAGTAAATACTGTTTTATGTCAAAAACATATGTGAGTTGAGAAGAATTTTTTTTTTATTAAATTACTTCAATCAACAATTACCATAAAAAATTAAAAAATAGTTATATACATTAATTAAAAGATATTTCCAACTGACCCACAGGCCACATCGCATAGTACTACACCATACAAGAAATCCCGGTTGTCATATACATTAATTAAAAGATATTTCCAATTTTTTAAATTAAAGGTATAAAAACAAAATGTCTCTTTCATTGGAGAAAGAAGAAAATGTCAAGCAAGTTCTTCCTTGAAAAATCAAATCAAACCAAATTTAATACTTCTTATCTCATTCCTACTTTTTAACGAGAATATGACATTTTAAGCCCTATGTTAATTGCGATGCATGTTCGCATATTCGATTTTTGCAAATTATTAAGGACATAAACAAAAACTTTTTAGAAAGATTCCACCACATGACACATGCTACTTCAATGAATTCATTGCAACAAATTAATTATACATGCGTTTCATATTTTAAAATATGTTTTCGAATATTGAATGTCAAAAAAATTCATTTCAGAAAATAATATTCCAATACATATATAATATTCATGTTTATTTGATATATTATTTTTTCTCCAAATATTATAACTACGTGAATTGTGAAGGAAATAATTTTTATAGTATAATTTTATTATATAATATTAAAAAAAATGAAGATAAAATGTTCATGTGAATAGAAAAAAATCATTAATTTTTGTTGTAATTATATTTTCATGTAATATGTTTTAGGAAATAGTGAATGACGTCATTTTTTTTTATTTAATACGCAAATTAAACATGAAAATAATATTTCGTGAATTTTCCTTTGACAGGAAATGAAAGAAAAATAACCAATCACGTCTCTCTCTCTCTCTCTCTCTCTCTCTCTCTCGTATCTCTATGATTTAATGGAATCCCCATTAAAAAGGAGTTGGTACCACTACTGGTGTTCTCCAATAAAAGATATTATCTTTCCATTATTTTCTCCATTATCGGATCGTTGATATATCACAATCCATCCATCCATTCATTACTTTTCTACCCGTATAAAACCATTAATTCGGCAACTATCTTAAATGGTTTCAAAGCCTGCCCCTTTCTTCTCCAAGCTGTTCCCTCCGCGTCTTCCTCCTCGTGGTAATTTCTCTTTCCTGCTCTCTACTTAGTGTCAAATACTCTTCAATTGAACCGATTACTGGAAATCCCGCTTCTTATTTTAGATTACTGCCAAAATAGCTTAAACTGTCCAATTCGTCCAGTTGTGCTATCCATTTTTCTGATTTGGCACCATTTCAATTGAACATAAAATTGGAGGTCTCCAATTGAATGCGTGATTAATTACATAGTATAGTACGAAATCATCACAAAGAAGGTAACTTTATGTTCTGTACCGGTCGTTATATGTGGGTACAGGACAGGTAGGTAGTAACCCATACCAGATCTTTTGGGTAACGATATTTGAATCTTGTAGTACAATTTCCTGATTTATTCTGACCATACATAGATTCGTTTTCTAGCATCGTTGGGATTGTGAAATCGTTACAAGAGAAAGAGAAGAAACCGAAAATGGCAAGCGAAGGTAATAACAAACCGAAGTGGGATCCATCCATAATTGATGAAAAATTGGCGAAATTGGTTTCCGAGACGAATCTCGATCAAGTCAATGAAAGACGCCATGTGAGAGAAGCTTTTAAAGATATTCAGCTCGGTATTGATCATTGTTTGTTCAAGGTATGCCTAACTCCTCATAAGTTACAAACTTTTTTAGCATTTGATTTAGAACTTTGCAATTGGCTACTTAAACCAATTTTCACACTTTTGAATTGTTTGAGAAATTCGGTTATAAGTTCTCCTTCATTTCTCTCTTCTTGCAGGCAAAATACAATGGAATCAAAACAAAAGAGGTAAATTTCTCCCATTTCCTTTTACTTTTCCCCAATTGCATTCAGTTAGTCAATCTAGATTGTTTTTTTTTTTCTTCATTTTGAAGTCAAACGAGAAGAATTCGAGGGGGCTTGAAATTTTCTCCAAGAGTTGGCTTCCAGAGACTTCTAGAATAAAAGCCTTAGTTTGTTTCTGTCACGGATATGGAGACACCTGTACATTTTTCTTTGAAGGTACTCTCTTTACTCTATTTAATTACTAATAAAGCCCCAATTGGTCCATAAAACATGACTAAACCTAAATTACCATATAAAATATACAATAATTAAGCTCAAAGTGGCCCATAAAATACATGAATTAATTCAAAATTAACCCATAAGATATATACTAATTAAGACAAATTGGCCCACTTATCTTTTTATAGGAATAGCTTGTAAATTAGCTTCAGAAGGATATGGAGTGTTTGCATTAGACTATCCTGGATTTGGGCTTTCTGAAGGACTTCACGGTTATATCCCAAAATTCGATGATGTCGTTGATGACGTCATCGAACATTTCTCCAAAATAAAAAGTTCGTTATATTATATTTCTAACAACAAATTATTCTCAATACATTTTCGTCAAACATGTAACGACATATTTTTTTGTGTTTACAGAAAATCCAGAATATAAAGAAATTCCATGTTTTTTATTCGGCCAATCAATGGGAGGCGCGGTTTCGCTAAAAGTACATTTTAAACAACCCGATGCATGGGACGGTGCGGTTTTAGTTGCACCTATGTGCAAGGTACTAATTATCGTTTTTAAACCAAAGTAATAAGAACGTAATATTAAAGTAATAAACGGTATATTCGTGGCTTATTAGATAGCTGATGACGTGGTCCCGCCATGGGCACTTCAACAAGTTCTCATCATGGTCTCGAAATTTCTCCCAAAAGGCAAATTGGTCCCTCAAAAAGACTTGGCAGATTTAGCCTTTAAAGAGCCCAAAAAACGCGACCAGGTCTGTCATGTCATGTTTATCCATCTTCAAATTAAATTCCCGAAAAATTTTACAAAAAAAAAAAAAATTAAATATTAACTGATTTTAATTTATGTAGTGCAAGTATAACGTGATTGCGTACCATGATAAACCAAGATTGGCAACCGCGGTAGAATTTCTAAGGACCACTCAAGAAATAGAAGCCCGTCTCGAAGAGGTAATAAATAATAACATAAATCTAAATTAAGATAATTTTAAGGGAATATTTGAATTTATCTTTTTTTTTGCTAAGGTTACGTTGCCAATGATAATTTTACATGGCGAGGAGGATATAGTAACGGATCCTTCGGTAAGTAAAGCATTGTTCGAAAAGGCGAAGAGTTCTGACAAGAAATTATGTCTTTATGAAAATGCGTGGCATGCCTTATTAGAAGGAGAAGCCGATGAGGATATTTTTAGGGTTTTAGGTGATATTATTGCTTGGTTAGACGCACGTTCTGAAAGAAATTCTTCTACGTGATTTTTATAGTAGTTCTTCTTTGACGAAAAATATGATGGATTAATATTTTTTCTACTTTTGAATTTGTTGTAAAAATTTGAATAATATTAATAGAAGCTACGGAATATTTTATGTATTTTTGTCATTTTTTAATAGTTTCGTGTAAGTACATTGGTTATTTAGTATTTGATGAGTTCATAGTAGATAATTATGTATTTGAGCGATGCTACAACAACAGAAAAAAGTTTTGTGGTGGGGCTTCAATTTTTCCGTCCTTGCTTGTTAGTTTGCTATAAAAAGATTCCCCCGTCTATCCTCGTCTAAAAATTAGATATCCGAAATTCTTTTAGATGCGTTTTTGTATTGGCTAATCAAACTAACATTATTTTTGCAAATTTCATCAAAACGAGACCATATATAAAAGAAATTCCAATACAGTGGTCACACAAAACCTATGTTGCGCGGATACTCCAAAAAATGGAATTTTGTCGTATCGCCGTATCCGTATTGTATCATAAATCATATGTTAAATTATCGTATTGCCGTATCCGATACGCGTCGCCGTATCGCCGTGTCGACGTATCCGTGCAACACAGCACAAAACTCAATAAAACTACACAACAAGCCCAATAAGTTTATATGTTTCTCGGAGATTTGAACAAATTAGGAAATTGGTCACTAAAGCTCAATATAAATACCATAACAAACCCAATCACTATATAATTGATGGAATATTCTACTTCCCTCCACCTCCATTTCTCCCACAAAATCATCATACCATCATCATTTTTCAATTAACCTCATTAACTAATAATTAATTTATAGTTACTAAAATTTAATACCTAATTAAGAACCTTACCGATTAAAAATTAATTACGAATATTCAAAAATTAATAAATATGAATTAATCTTTAATTGAATGAGGATAATTAGTGGATTAATCTTCAAATGTATCACATCGTCAAAGTGTTGGAGAAATGGAGGCCTAGTAGAAGGCCTCATAATTTATTGGACATATTAGGCCCAAAAAAGTCCAATCAAGATGAAATAATTATGTGAACTTATGTAATTACAAATGAAATGATAAAAAGAAATCTTAGGGCATGTTTGACACACTGTAATTAAGACAGCTAATAACATGATTTATTGTAAGTAAGATAATTTTCTTGTTTGGTATGATGTAATTAGTCTAACTTCTGCAGTTGTTTTCTTGTTTGGTAAGATAATTTTGGTGGGGGCGGTAGTACATAATTTTACAGTTCTATCGTAAAATATACTGACATAATCACATATATATACTGCCGTTCAAAAATCTAGGGGGGGGGGGGGGGGGGGGGGGGCAGCTGCCCCCTCCCAGTCCATTAATAGATCCGTCAGTGACCTCTACCATATTATTGTCCTGGTCAATATGCATGTCTTAATTTTGTCTTCAATTTTTATTATTTAATTTGTTTTTTTCTTTGCTTATTTTCTTTATGTTACCTATATGCATATTGTTTACGTAGTTTTTTAATTTTAATTTGTTGAGATTGTAATGTGATAGTATAATTTATTTATGATATTATTTTTTGGATAATTATTAGTTTCTTGGTTAAATAAAAAATTTATGTCAATTAGTCAATGATAATATTTATTTAAATTTTTTAATACATATAAATCTTGAAATTCCATAATTCAATCACATCGACCCAAACATAGTACATATAAATCTTGAAATTCCATATAAATCTTGAAAACTCAATTTGCGGAATGTTGATTTTCTTCATGAAATTTCTAATACGATCATCCAAACATGTCCTTAAAATATATAGCATATTCAATTATTTCATCCCTAGTCACAGTAACCAAATAATTATGAAACCCACATAATCAACAAGTCACAAAAGTGAACCAGACATTCATTAGTAAATACCAGAAATCCTCCCCTTAAAATATAAAAATTCAAATCCTAATTGGATGAAAATTGAGTATAAAATCACCAAATATCACAAAACTCTCTCCCTCTCTAACCCTAACCCTAATTACCATTTCTCGCTCAAGCATAACCACCCGTCATCCCTACATTGGGTCCCGTTTTTGAGGTGGTCCTCCGTGCAGCCATTGATGCGGCCTTGGTGAAATACATGTAATAATACACATTAAGAACCATGGTACAAACCACAAAAATGGCACCCGTTACGAACACCCCTTTTCTTAGAGACTCACAAGTCCAGCTTTTCGCATACACCATCTCTCGATATTTTGTATGGTAAGCATTTTTGGCGGCACCGGCAATTACACACGACTCGGCAATTAAAAACGCCAACCTAGTCAAACAAGCAAACCAACAAACCTGTTTAAGTATACTTGGGGTGATATTGAAAAAAAGGAGGGGGAGAATAAAAAAGTACCAACCATGAACCGGCGAAGTAAATGATGGACCAAGCTCGATTTGTACCAGGTGCTAATGGTCTGCCAAAACACATGCATTTCGTAACGGCCATTAAAACAGACTGGCCTGAGAGAAGAAATAAGAACGAACCCACTCCATATCCAGTAGCAATGTCAGAATCATAGACACAGTATGTTGTATTTCTATTGTTTGGATCCCTCACGACTTGTCCCTGTAATAAATTTAATGTTTTACATAAGATTATAGCTTCTAGATATTAAGAATATTTGAGGTAATTAACAAGCAATTGGTGGTTTACAGGTAAGAGTAAAGGTAGGATAAAGATGAAAAGAAAAGAGATCTTAAGGACCAAAAGGTAATTTTCAGAATGAAAAGGGGTCATGTGAAAAAATGAAGACATACAGTGCTTCTGCGGCGTTCAGCAGCAATGGCGAAGCCGAAGGCGGTGAGACTTAGGGCGATGACCAGTATGTGAACCAGAGTGGATCCCTTTCCTTCCATCTCTTCTCTTTCTCACTCTCACTGTGTCACAGTGTGTGTTGCGAGGAAGATGCCAAAATGGAGAGGATGTGTGTGAACTCTGTACTAAAAAATGGGAAAGGGAGAAGGGGGGCATATGTTGTGTTTTGAAAGGGCTTTGTTCTGTATTAAATACCTAAACCACAATTTTTGAATTTATAAGTTCATTATTTTCTTTTTATTTTAAATATTCCAATGGCAAAATAATTTATTTTAGTACTATATGAAAATAATTTTATAATTTTATCAAATATTTGTTATCATAGTTTCATTTGATTTTCTATATTCAATGTTTATTGAAATATACTTCTCTAATTCTATAAAATTAAAATAATATATATAATGATAATAACATGAAAAATAGAAAATCGATTCTTATATATTTTATAATTACTTAAATTATTATTTAATGTTATGTACATTGATGTTAAATCAAATATAGAGCATATGATGGACCAAGATAAATCTTTAATTATTTAAATTGATGTTAATTTTTATTTTTAATAGATTAATTAAGATATATATAGTTAACAAATTAATATATGAGAGTCTTATCAATATATTTCATGATTAGAAAAAGATATTTTGATGATTTTGATATAGTTGTTCTAGATTCAGAAATACCAATTTTAGAAATAACGCTTCTCTAATTATAAATGACTCGGTGCATGCATTTAATGCTGGATGGAGTTGCAGGGAGTAACATCGGCAATGGAGCAGACAAGAGTAGTGCACCGGGAATAAAAACATGGAAACCGAACCAGCGGCACTTGCTTTTAGAAAATGGTGTGTTCTTTGACTGTCATTTACTAAAATCTTCTATGACTAACATACCATACGATTAGCAAATATTACATGACATTTCATTGGTAATAAGTAGGAATATATTTGACTATATAGAATGGATTGTCGAAAATCGAAATAAGATAACCCATTATTTTAACTCTAAAATGGAACTTCATCACCTCCCCTCCATGTGCTCCCTTCATTTGGGCCTGTTACTAATAAATTGAAAAGTTTAAGGCTCATAATTTGCCAACATTAATTGGGCGGATACAATAAATATAGAGAAATTTTCAAAAAACTCTCTATCTTTTTTTAATATTCTAAAAACCCTCCTATCTTTTTGGAAACTCCAAAAAAACCTCTCTATCAAATTTTTATTTTCAAATACCCCCTATGGGGTTAAAATTAACTATGAATGATGTTAAATATTTTTTTATAACCAAAATACCCTTCATTTTACATATTTAGTAATTAAAATAATGTTTTTGTTATTTGTATTAATTTAAAAAAAGTCCTAATTTTTTTTTTTGCTTATAATAATTTTTAAAAAATAATTGTCATATGTTATATTTATATAATTTTAATATTTCATACATTACATATATTTGACTTTCATAACTTTTTATTGAAAAAATAACATAAAATAATAATAAGATGAACAAAAAATTATAAAAAGAACATCTTGCAAATATTTAAAAATTAAAATATCATGAATATATTAAAATCATACATAAAAGAAGAACGAAAATAAAATTAAAATAGATGTTTAAAGAAATATTTTTTTTCCGTATATTTTCAAGGTGTTTATTTTATTATTATCTGATGTTAGTTTTTCATGAATAATAAATGAAATATTAAAATTATACAAACACAACATTTAATAATTTTATTTTTGTGAAATCATTATATGTTAAAAATTATTTATGAATTTTTTTAAAACTAATAAAATTAATGAAAAAATAACAAAAATATACATATGAAAATAGAAGGGTATTTTGGTCAAAAAAAAAATTTAACACCATCCATGGTTAGTTTTAACCCCTATAGGGGAGTATTTGAAAATAAAAAATTTGTAGAGGGGGTTTTTGGAGTTTCCAAAAAGATAGGTGTTTTTTTAGAATATCCAAAAAAGATAGAGGGTTTTTCGAAAATTTCCCATAAATATAATTCTTGCTTGGGCGTCAGCCCATTTAAATAATTTCTTTTACATAAAGAAAATCTTAGGGGTGTACACAAATTTCTCTAACCCGCCCAACCCGCCCAATCCGACCCGGACCAACTCGTTTTTGCGGGTTTCAAAATTATTTAGTCGGAACCCGGACCAACCCGGTTTTTGTGGGTCGGGTTGTGGATTTGAAATTAAAAATCCGGATTAACCCAACCCGGCCCATAGATTATCAAATTTTCAATTAATTATGAAAAATTTATTTATATCTCTAATATTTTAGAAAATTGATTATCATATTTATCCTTTACATTAGTTTAACATAAGCTAGACTTAGTTTTTCTTCACTTCAATTAATAATCCAATAACACACAACCACAAGTCCACTAAATTACTAACAACAAGTTCGTAACAAAACTCAATAATCAATAACATGATGAAATCCTTTCTTTTATTTTCGTCACGCCGGAAGTATATGAAGTTGAAATAAATAAACTAACAACATAAAACTTCTTCACGGGACATAAATTTAGAGTTCCCATTTACTTAATTAATGTTATATTATATGAATCAAGTACAATTGGTACCATCGAATTGGGTGTTTGTGATGTTATATGGTTTAATTAAATTATAATTTATTTTTCAATTGTGATTCATGTGTTTGTTAAATAATTTTGATGATTTAATCAAAAAATATAGTTTTTATTCAATACTTTTTTGGTTACATATGAATAATCGAATACATATCTATATAGTATATAATCGGCAAAAAAAATCCGGCTAACCCGTCCAACCTGGTTATGTTGGGTTTCGAAATTTTTATAAGTATCATGGGTTGGATTGGGTTGGAAAAATAGAAACCCGTTCTAAGTGGGTTGGGTTATAGTTTCGATAAGAACCCGCCCAACCCGGTATACGTACACCCCTAGAAAATCTAATCTATAATTTGAGGAAATTTTTTATTTCATATTTTATAGGACATCAACGAAACTTGTCAGACTTGAATCCTTTATTTTTGATATTTTGTATCCGACACTTAGCTAATATCTACTGTCATAGTTCAAAATAATTAACCAGCAAAATTTGTGTTGTGCCGTTTTTGGAATGGACAATTTGCTATATTTCTACGAAAAATTTATAATATCATATTTTTTCTTGTACAATTTTCAATATCAAAAAATTTCTTTCAACTCAAAATCAAATTTTTTTATCTTTTTAAAACTAAAATTCTATCAAATTAATCCGTTTAAAATTAATATAGTATAAAATGCATGTCCTTTTTAGTTGCATGAAATATTTTTTTTAGTTGTATGTTATCTTATTTGAAAGTTCGATATATCCTTTTGAAATAAAATGAATGTTTGGTCTATGTTTTCGATTTTTTTTTTTAAAGTTGTGATATATCTTTTAGATGTACAATATATCATCCTTACATATGACATACACCTTTTAAATTGTGGGAAATACATTTTAAACTACCATATAAATTTTTTTAGTTGTATGTTATGTTTTTTTATATGTATGATATACATTTTGTTTTTGTATAGTATAATACATGTTTGATTTATAGATTCTTTAAAATATTTTTTTAGATATACGATATATTTTATAGATGTGTGATAAATCTTTTTGAATTACAATATGTGTGTTTACATGAGCATTATACATTTTGAATAAAAATATACATTTTCTAAAAAATATATATATATATATACACACATGCGTGCTATGGAGAACACGAGACGGAGGGGTATTTTCGTAATTATTCAACTTCATTAGCTTCTCACGCTCTCGTCTTCCTTCCTTCTCTCTGTCTCCGCTCTCCTCTTCTTCCTTCCTTTGCTTCTCGCCTTCTCCCCTTCTCCCTTCTCCGGCGAGCGAAAGAGGCGCCTTGACTTTTGCGTCTATCAGGTCACAAGCGACGGTGGGACCAGGTATTTTCGTGAGGAATTAGAAATCGCAAATCTGGAAGGGAGTTCTAAAGCGAGAAAGATGAGAAGTATAGCAATGAAAAAACAATTGGTCCCATGCCAGATCCAGGATCATGTCGTGTGAAGCATTTGGTGCATGCCTTCCAGAGCCGTCAATTGATCAAAAAAGAGGAAGAAAGTGAGAAAAATAGTGAGGAGGAAGAAGAAGAAGAAAAAGAGGAGGAATATTCGTTCCTCTCTCTGTTCTAGGGTTTTTCAGTTTTTTCTCTAGTTGCTTCTCCGAGAGAGGGAAGTACAGAAGAGAGATCGAAGCTTGTGTTCTCAGTTCAGAAGCAATGAGGCTCACAGTGAAAACTCTCAAGGGAACTAATTTCGAGATTCGTGTTCAGC
This sequence comes from Luzula sylvatica, assembly GCA_946800325.1. NCBI lineage: Eukaryota > Viridiplantae > Streptophyta > Magnoliopsida > Poales > Juncaceae > Luzula > Luzula sylvatica. The sequence continues at coordinate 44,880,371 of OX326956.1, forward strand.
CATCTGACACTGTAAGCTCAATCTTCTTTTTTTACCAATCCATTTCAGCTCATTTTCGTGATTTCCAATATCTAACTAAGTAATTTCTTCTAGTTTGATTACTAGTACTGTCAATTTTATGCTCTAGACCCTCCATTTCAACAAATTGATTCACCTCCACTGTTCTGTATACAATTGTTACAGTATATAATTACCACTGTTAACATTTAAGCTTTTTGGTGTTTGTAATCAATTAATCTAATGCCATGGAGAAATATTTTGAATAGATAATGGCGGTAAAGAGAATCATAGAGGAGATACAAGGAAAGGGTAACTACGCATGGGGCCAACAGATCATAATCCATAATGGTAAAGTGTTAAAAGACGAAACTACCCTTGACGAAAACAAAGTCAACGAGGACAGCTTTCTCGTCATCATGCTCAGTAAGGTAAATTAGTTACTTTTTACCATTTCCTTTCGTAAATTTCCATAACAGTCCCTAATTAGTAATTCATCTCGAAAATCCCATTTTAGTCCCTTAAAAATTCGGTTATTTTGCATGTACGTTATTAACAGAGCAAATCTTCTACTACCAGCGGATCTTTCTATGGCCAGGTAATAAACATTAGATTATACTCTTTTTCATAAATTTCCAAATTTATGTACTATAAGTTTATAATATATATATTATTTATAAAAAATATGATTAGGCTTCAACAAATCCCGCTGCAAAACAACCTGTTCCGCCACCTCAAGAACCAACTCCTCCTCCTCCTCCTCCTCCTCCTCCTCCCTCACAACCCCCGTGAGTTAAAAACTTTTTCGAGGGTATATGAAAATATACCAACATTCTTTTTTTTAGGGTTTCATAAGAGGCGTCAGAGGCGTTGATACAGGCAGCCTCGAGCATAATCCCTACCACAGATCTGGATCCAATGGTGAACCAAATAATGGAGATGGGAGGTGGCGTATGCGACAAAGAGACCGTCCTGCGTGTACTTCGTGCGGCGTATAACAACCCTGAACGTGCCGTTGACTATCTATATTCGGTTAGTGGACTTTTGAGTTTTGGGTTTCGGGTTTCGGGTTTCGGGTTCTGGGTTTTGAGAGAAAAGAGGGGGTAATAAATTGGGCCTTACTGGGTCTGCAACCCATTACAAAGCCAACCGATAACAGGTCGCGTCCAGTTCCTCTCTCTTCTTCGTTCGAATTTATTTCTTTTGCTGGGTTCGAGAGAGATGATACCTCAAAGCTTCATTCTTCCTTGGACAGCAATACTAATAGGTATGTATGTTTAATCTTTCATGCTTTCAAGATATATTTGTAAATTTACATTTTTGTAGGATTTTATTGTAATTTGAATGCATTTTTAATATGTTTTTCAGATCGAACTGGGAGAGCCGAACGACTGGCGGAGCACGCAGGAGCAGCAAAAGAAGCGCAAGATCTAATTTTCTTTTTTTGCAATTTTCAATACTGTTGGGGCCTTTTGAGAATTTTCCATTAATTATTTATTTATGCTTAATTTAAATTGTCAGAGCTCTGATTCATTGAAGAGTTGGAATAGGAAGCCGAAGCCAAAGGCCACAAGTCTTCATCCATTTGAATTGCGCACAAAGGTAATTTTTAATATCCAATTTATCCAAATTGAAGATTAATTGTGATATTTTGTTCATTAATGCAGCAAAGAGGCAGGAAGAAAGAAGAGCAATTCATCAAATAGGTAGAGGAGATGCTTCTAGAAGAAAAGAAAATGCGCATTCCAGTTGCACACAGAAAATAATTTTATGTGATTTTTATTTTAGATGTTTGTAATAGTTTAACCATCTTAATTTTATGGGAAATTTTCAAAAAACCCCCTAACTTTTTCTGAAATTTTGAAAAACCCCCTATCTTTTTTGATATTCCAAAAAACCCCCCAAATCAAAGTTTCTTTTTCAAAAAACCCCCTATTGGGATTAAAGATAACATTTGAGGATGTTGAAAAATTTTTGGACAAAAATACCCCTTTCTATTTCTTCTTTAATTTTACTAAAGTATTTTTTATTTCATATTTAATATACATAAATATTTTTAAATTATACTAATTAAAAAATAAAAAACTAAGCTATATTTATAAAAATAAATTATTTTATTTATATTAATGAAAACTAACATCCAACAATAAAAATAACGGCGGTATATTATGTATCTTGCGAAATCTTTGCAGAAAAATAATATTTTCATCAAGTATACAATATAAGTATATTGATAGCTTTAATTTTTTTTTACTGTTACTACTAATATATTTATGTCACTATATATTATGTGCATAATTTTTTTTTAACGTTCATTACTTATTTAATTTTCTACCCAAATATTTTCATGCTTTCAAAAAAAGTATTTTTCTGTCAAAATATTTTCAAGACGTGTAATTTTTTTTATATTGTTGTATTTTTGGTAAACTAACATCAAACAATATAACTTCCTTGGATATATTTTCAAGATATTAATCTTGATGCAAATTCAATGGTTAAAAAGTCTTAAGTACAATATCTCAAATACTCACTTGAGTAGTTTAGCTTCTCTCTTATTTTTAATTTAATGTTAGTTTTTCATGAAAAAATATATAATAAAGAAAATATGAAAATTATATAAATATTATATTTTAATTTTTTGTAATAAGTATATAATGAAAATATTTATATTTTTAGAATTAATATAGAATATAGAATATAAAATAACATTTTTTAATTAGTATATTTAAAAAATACTTAGAAAGGGGTATTTTTGTCCAAAAAAAAAGTTAACACCATGAAATGTTAATTCTAACCCCAATAGGGTTTTTTTTGAAAATAAAACTTTGATTTAGGGGGTTTTTTGGAATATCCAAAAATATAGCGGGTTTTTTAAAATTTCAGAAAAAGTTAGGGGGTTTTTTGAAAATTTCCCGAATTTTATTTGGTACTTGAGTTTTGCTATATTATGAGCTTATTTTTATCACATTTTAATAAACATGATGTGTAATAATAGATGTTTATTATGTACTGGCAGTAAGATTAGTAGTAAACAGTATTTGAAGCAAACTTATAGCCTCATTAAATAAATAAATAAAAAATCTCGCGTCACAATTGGTTTGTCATCGTGCCCGTTAATTATTTATTTATGCTTGCCTACTTTCCAATTGAAGTTTTAGTTGCAATAGTATTTTTGTACTTGAGTTTTATTTGAGTTCTATTTACGCAAGAAGAGTACAGCATTTTAAAAACAAAAATTAAAAGCAGAAATCTGGAATATTAACAATAATTCAATAGTATATTTCTGTCTATTTAACTCGTATATTTTGCTAAATTCAATCGTATATTTTGCTACGTTTAATAATATATTTTGCTGAATTATATGAAATTAATGATCATGTTCATCGGATAATTAACTATATTTTGTTATATTCAGTCATATATTTTGCTAGATTCAATCGTATATTTTGCTAAATTAAATAATATATTTTTCTGAATTATATGAAATCAAAACTATATTTTCCTAGATTCAATCGTATATTTTTCTAGATTCAATCGTATATTTTGCTAAATGCAATAATATATTTTTCTAAATTATAGGAAATCAAAAATATATTTTGCTAAATTCAATCGTATATTTTGCTAAATTCAATCATATATTTTGCTGAATTATATGAAATTAACGATCATGTTCATCGGATAATTAACTATATTTTAGTAAATTCAATCGTATATTTTGTTAAATTTAATCCTTGGTTTTGCTAAATTCAATAATATATTTTGCTGAATTATTTGAAATTAATAATCATGTTCATTGGATAATTAACTATATTTTAATAAATTCAATCGTATATTCTGTTAAATTTAATCATACATTTTGCTAAATTCAATCATATATTTTGCTGAATTATATGAAAAATTAATGATCGTATTCATCGGATAATTAACTATATTTTAGTAAATTCAATCGTATATTTTGTTAAATTTAATAGTTGGTTTTGCTAAATTCAATAATATATTTTGCTGAATTATTTGAAATTAATGATCATGTTCATCGGATAATTAACTATATTTTGATAAATTTAATCATACATTTTGCTAAATTCAATCATACATTTTGCTAAATTCAATCATATATTTTGCCGAATTATGTGAAATTAATGATCGTATTCATCGGATAATTAACTATATTTCAGTAAATTCAATCGTATATTATGTTAAATTTAATCCTATATTTTGCCTAATTCAATAATATATTTTGCTGATTATATGAAATTAATGATCGTGTTCATCGAATAATTAACTATATTTTAGTAAATTCAATCATATATTCTGTTAAATTTAATCGTATGTTTTGCTAAATTCAAAAATATATTTTGCTGAATTATATGAAATTAATGGTCATGTTCATCGGATAATTAACTATATTTTAGTAAATTCAATCGTATATTATGTTAAATTTAATCGTATATTTTGCTAAATTCAATAATATATTTTGCTGATTATATGAAATTAATGATCGTGTTCATCGGATAATTAAATATATTTTAGTAAATTCAATCGCATATTCTTTTAAATTTAATCGTATATTCAATCGTATATTTTGCTAAATTCAATCATATATTTTGTTAAATTCAATAATATATTTTGATGAATTATATGAAATTAATGACAATGTTCATCGGATAATTAACTATATTTTAGTAAATCCAATCATATATTCTGTTAAATTTAATCATATATTTTGCTAAATTTATTCATATATTCTGTTAAATTTAATCATATATTTTGCTAAATTCAATCATATATTTTGTTAAATTCAATAATATATTATTAGTTTAACTGTTTATGCCCACTTAACACGTCAAATTTTTTTATTATTTAATATAAATTAAAATGAAAGGTATTTTATTATGGTTATTAATATCAGTATTCCCATTTATTACGTGATAAGGGTGGGTTGGTTTCCACTTTATGCACTTGTGCATTGAGTAGGTGGTGGTGCATTCAAGTAGTAAACCAAATTGAGTTTTAAAAGTGGGATTATATTTGGTAAAAAATAAGTTGAAAATTGGCAATTTTAGTATTTGGTTAAATTATTGAATACTTGTCCATTTAGAACTTCATAATCTACGGCAAGAATATAATAATAGAGAATATTATAATGAGGAGAGAAATAAAAGCAAAACTCTCATTACAGATTTTGACATATACCCTAACAAAATGTGCATATATCACAACATTCCATTTTTTCCCGTTTTACCAGCTAAAACAAAAAATTAAATCTTATTTTTCGTCAAAATTCAGAAAAGAAAAACCAAACAAACCCCCTGCGAAAAACTTTGGCTGCGGAAAATCGAAGAAAAATGGATCGAAATTGTCATTCTTTTTTTGAAAAGTCGCCGTCACTTTGGCTGCGGAAAAACAAGGAGCTCGCCCGACTAGTGCCTTCTACCAGTTCAGATGGAAGAGATCTCTCTCCGGCGATTTTTAATAGTAGAAGGGAGTGGTGGATATGGGGTTTCTCGCAGAGAGTATTGAGGAGGTGGAAGAGATCTCCTCGCAGAGAATATTTGGGTTTCAATCCAATAGTCTGTAGAAGGAAGGATTAATTACAAAAACAACCCTCTTTTACCTATTGTATCACAATTAAGGAATCTGCACCTCGATAGAAAACTGCGTCGAGACTCTCGAACCTCTCTTGGCCTGCTGTATCACAAATCTGTGGAAATTTTGGGGTTAACGAAATTCGGTTGTTCTTGATTGGAATTAAAATTGTTGAGCATAGAATTACCAGTTAAAGAGGAAGAATTACCAGTTTTGTAATGGAGAATTGACGATAAAAAGGAAGCATTGCCAGTTTCGTAATTTGAAGCTTCTTAATCTATCCAAAATAAATAAATAAAATTCAATTGATTTCTGTTTAGATCTCAATTATCAGATCCAAAACAGTAAATCAATAAATTAAGATTAAAATTGTTCAAAAAAAGTGAAATCGTACTAAAATTAAGCAATCAATAAAGGCAAAGGAGGCAATTAAATCTAAATTACCGCGAAATCGTTCTCTCTGACTCGAATTCAACGGAATTGTACAAATAATCAAATTCTGAACAAAATTTATGAGTAAGAAAAAGAAAGAATTAGATAAAATTACCTCTTCAACAGTAACTACTCGAGATAACCCCCAAATCAATGGATATGGCTGATTCTAGACGTTATCTTCACGAAAGAGAGCTGATTTAGTCAGAGGTCGAGTTTCTATTGGAGACGATTCAGTAAAAAATGGTGAGGCGTTGGATCTGGTTTGGCCGAAGATCTGCATAAAAATGGTGAGGCGATTTGCTTAGGGTTTCGCCTTGTCGAGAATTGACCAACACGGAGGAGGAGGACGAGGAGGAGGAGGAGGAGGCATTCATGGTGATGCGGGAAGAAGGGGGGGGGGGGGGGGGGGGGGGGGGGGGGGGGGGGGGGGTGGGGGGGAGGTAGGGAGGGAGGGAGGGAGGGTCGTGAAGGTGGGGGGTGGATGTGGTTTATCAACTTATTTACAAAAAGGTACCTGCGTTTGTAGTTCATATAAGTTTTGATTATATTACAAAAAGGTCCCTCCGCCTGTACTTGTATTAATTTTTAGGTCCTTGAATTCGTTTTGTGGATTCTTTTTGTGGATTCTATTTAGCATTTCTCTCTATATATATATATATATATATATATATATATATATATATATATATATATACATAGAGGAGGATTCCTTGACATCTATTTAGACTCTCATATTAGACTCCCTATTGTTAGACCGCTCATCTGTTTCGATTGTTTTGATGAGAGCCTGAGATTAATCCAAAAAAATACACTGACCGTGAACCTTCGCCTTGACCCAGCCTATATCCTCTCTCTGTCACTCTACCGATTGAAAGACGCCCTGGACGGCGTTCCTCTCAGGCAAAGGCTCGATCGACGACGACATCAACCGTCTGACGACGGCATCTACAGTCTGACGACGACGCACAAGGACAAGACCCGATCATGTCCCTTTCTCTTCGTTGTTCATAGGAGAATCGCCCATCTCTTCGCTGTTCCTAGGAAACGCCCAAGTCCAAGCACGTCTTTTTTTTCGTGGTCGAGAATCGCCCATCTCTCGATCGCAGAAACTGAAATTAGTATGAATCGTAATTGAAATTTGGGTAATAGAGGTAATTAGTATAAATTAGTATAAATATAATTTCTGCCTAATTAGTATAACTGAAATTAGGCTAATATAGATAATTGGGTCTAATCGAGGTAAATAGGATTTTATTTTTTACTGATTTCAACATAATTGGTGTTATATTGAAGATCATACGAAGATTAGACTCCAGATTTGGTCCATACGAAGATTTGGGAGATCATTGATTCCTAGATGGTAACATAATCTTCGGCTTCAACATATATCTACCTCTCGATTGTAACACACGAGTTAATTACTTACTTCCTAAATTGTTTTGATGTCACGGAAAAATAGATCTTTTGTAGGTGTGTGATTTTGGTTTAGTTGTACTTAAATCGCCAGTTGGTCCCGTGATGGTAATAATACAGGTCCTTCTCTATCAATCGTGCATAAAATTTAATTTGGTATTAATATTGGTGCTTTATTGGAGTTTAAAAATTATTGTAGGTAGCAAGATTGAAATCGATTATGCTTGTGGTTGGATTTGCAATAAAAAAAATGCAATAGCAAGGCAGAACATACGGTACAGGAAATCAACGGGTGTAGCCAAGTTGTTGGACCAAAAACTTAAGACGAGTTCATAAAATGAGTTCTCGATTAAAATCTTGCGTAGACCTAGTACTCAAAACTCTTTTCGCAGAAATTCAGCAAAATTTTACTTCAATCCCTAGGGTTAGGACTAGGCCGTTTACGAGGCTGAGGGTAAAACTCTGTGCGGAGTCCCAGCAGTGCGAGGTAATACATATTCGTGAGAGAGAATCAACTATGGAGAAGAGGCTGCGAGAGAAGTATTCACGACGACCAAGAAGAAGAACACCAGAGAGAGAGAGAAAAGGGCTCGGCCATGGTCCTGTCAAAGAGAAAATGGATTTGGGCAGCGTGTAAATGAGAAGAGTTGATCTCAGCGGTCCACATTAGTCTAATATGAGAGTCTGAATGGAATGTCAATGGATCATTCCCCTATATTCATATTCGAGATAGGCACAATGATCACAATTATTTTTCGTGTTAACATGGGTAGTCATGATAGAGTGACTAGATCTCGCTCATGGCCTTGTAGTGCTTTGGAAACAGCCTACTGCCATCGTTAACCGAACCTACATGGTCACACAACGAGTCGTATTAAGTCGGGCTTGATTATAAAATTGGCACATGAGATGTGCATAGCTTGGTATTTTGATACGCGAGCTATATTCTCTAAAATCGTGCATATTGGATATGCATGAGTACATTTTAGGTAGATCTGAAATTGAGTGGGAGACTGAAGGAAATACAGTTTCGGATCAACCGTAAAAGTGTACACAAGGATGAACGAATGTAAGCGTACATTTGTGGTCGTAACTTTCTGTAGGAAAATCCAATTTGAATGGTTCAAATCGGGTTAGATAGATAATAAGATTATCTATAACCTTCATGTAGAAATATTTTTCATTTGAACGAAGTATTAGTGTCGTTTTAATGGAATACCGAAAGGGTGCGACAGTTTGACATACAGTTTGTAAAACGTCCGTAACTTTCGCATCCGAACTCCAATTGGGCCAGGCTAAATTGGATTGGAAAGATAATAAGATTATCTAGAACTTTCGTGAAGGTTTAAAGTCGGTTGGAACGATTTAATATTTTCGTTTCGACAGAATACTGAACATGTTCATGCAGTTTTCTGTGTGAAAGTGTGTATATTGGATATACATGCATTTTGGCCCATTCTTATCCTATGTGATATAAATAGGATGTTTCTCTCTCTCATAGTAGATCATTCAGTCCAATTGATTCTAATCAATAGAATTATCCAGAATATTGAGAGTATTCTTTCTAAGAGCGAAAAAGTGCGAAGAGAGAAAACCGAGAAAAAGAGTTTTTCTCAGTGTAGAGAATCGATCTAATCAAGCAAGTTCACTGGTGCTTCGTCTAGGCAGTTGCACCCGCGACCGACGTCTTCCGACTCAAGGTGGATACACGTAGAGGAGCGACACTTGTGGCTCTCCGATTGTGATCGAACCGGAGGAAGAAGGAACACCAACGAGTGGTGAAAGGCTGTGGAAGCGTGTGGACGTGGGACGCACGAAAGACAACCGGATGCGTGTCAAGACGGTGTGAGACGTGTGGTATGGGACGCACGGGATAGTCACCAACGTGACACCGAAGAAGAGAAGGATGCGAGCAATCAACCCTTCGAGTGCAATCAATTTTGCACCGGTACGAATCTATCATTCTATTGCATCGTACCCTCGAAGTCATGGCGTGATCTTGGATTATGGGAACCGAACCGGGCCTACATATCCGCTGCGCGGGCCCGGGACGGGATGAATTCCCTACAACACACGTGTTACCGAAATTGGAGCAAGGAAAGCAACTACGCAGTCAACCCTTCACCGTGATCAATTTCACATGGTATGGTTCTATGTATATAATAGTTATATTCGTAGTTGCATAATTAAGATTTGTACTCTCGGGTCGACGACGTGGTTCTCGGGATTGGGTCGGATCGGGTCCTTCATTCCGCTGAGCTGGACTCGGTAGCGAAGCCGGTACCCAACAATATATGATAAGGATGGGCCGAGGGGTGCAAACTAGTGCAAAATCCGGAATCACTTCCGTTCGGACGGATGAGTCCTTCTGTTCAAACGGAACGTTCACTGTATGCTTTGTGTACAATCTCATTGCACACTCGACTCTCTCTGTTCGAACGGATGAATCACTCCGTTCGAACGGAAGAGTCATTGTCTAAATTATATTTATAATCTTATTATACAAACTTAGACTATATTCCGTTCGAACGGAAGATGTCTTGTTTGCTTCGTGTGTACAATATCATTGTACACGCAATCCTTCTCAATGCTTTTAATTATTTATGATACTTTATATAATAAATACACTCTATTATAAAAGAACAACACAGAAGATCTGAAATAAGTATTTGCCTCCTCTCATTTGTTGAACATTTATACTTTCGTTCTAAAAGGAAGGGATTTCGAACAGAAGAAGCTCGCTCTGTTCGTCAACGAAGTGAGTTTGTCAGACGGCGAAAGAAACCCAAAACTCTTATGTAAAGTTTTGATTTGTTTTACATATGCTTCCATTCTCAACGGAAAAAGATTCGTTCATACAGAAGCCATTTCGTCCGTGAACGAATATATATGTTTATTCCGGAACTAAATTTGTATCATTTGAGTTTAATTAATTTATAAGTAATTGTATGAACTCAATTATAATACTATATGGATTAAGGATAACCTAAGGGTTTTGATGTTTTACGAAGATCCCACTCGTGAAAGTCTTGGCATCATGATCTTCATGAGTGTCACAATTGTTCTTATCTTCTTGCAACATCCCGTTTTCGTCTTCGCGTCTTTTCGCATCTCAACATATTTTCTTGTATTTCATGAGTTGCATTCTTCATGTGTATTGAATTCTTTATCTTCATGATTTCGTCCTTCTTGTGTACATTGTTGTGCTCTCTCTTTTGATCCATGTGAACTTTCGTCATTTTGATATAATTATTTGTGAATCTTACTAGAAAAATATCATTAATAAAATATGTATTATTTTTAAACAGTCAAAACCAAATTTGAACCGACATTTTTAACTAATATTCTTGTTACTTACAAAAATTAATATTCTTGAGCTAAATTGATATGACAATAATAAGATAGAAGATTCTTTTAAAAAAGATTCACACACAATTTATGAATAAAGTTTTTTTTTTATAATAAAACCAATACTCTTTTAGTTCTTTTTTTTTTTTTTTGAAAATAATACTCTTTTAGTTCTTAAATGCAACGATTTGTGCATAGTTAAGCTATGAAAACAATAATTCAATATACATAATTAAATGAATGTATTTTTTGTATGAAATTATTAACAAATTTTTTTATTTTATTTAATAATATTTTTTGTTTTGTTCAAAATTTAAAATTTATAGATCGTTATGGATATTTCTTGCTTTGATCTTTATTCGAAATTTATTTTTTATTGTTCATTTTAAAGAAAATTGTATATATCTTTTAAAATCTATATTACCCGACAATGCATTTATAATACGTTTTTTTTATTATTTTTTTATTAATTAAATTAAGCACGGAAACGTCAATACAAAATTATGAACCTTGTATTATATGCCGCTGGGAGACATGGGAAAGTATTATAGTTCTAGTTTAATTTTAAAATGTGAATGTAAACTAGTTAATGACTGATCCACTTTAAAGTATTTGGTCTATTGTTGGATAACAATATTGCTGACACATTTGAAATTCGAAAGAACCGGAATTAAGATGAAAAACAAGTGAAGAGTAACAGGATAGATTCGGCAATACTAGCCTTCCATATGGGGTTGATCCAGCATCCAATTAAAACTAGCCACTCCTTCCATATCTCTAACCACACCTATACGCACTTGGACAAAAGTAACCCCAATTCTCTACAACACACATCCCCTTATATAAGCAGCTTCTAAAATTGGACAAGAGACTCAGTACTCTATCAAGAACTAGAAGAAAATGGCAAGCACCATGAGCACTTGTGCCGTGACCGTGGGTCGATTAACTACCCCAGCCAAATCGGGCAACCGTGTTGCTCCATCCATGGGTCTTACACAGACTAGGAGAAGCAACAAAATGAGAGTTAACTGCATGCAGGTAATTATTTTATAGATTATTTGTGATTTAATATTACTAATTCATTTAGGATCGATTAATTCATTTGAGATTGACGATGGCGATGTAATGTGTGTTTGTATGTGGTAGGTTTGGCCGATTGAAGGCATCAAGAAGTTCGAGACTCTATCATACTTACCTGACCTCTCCGAAGAGGACTTGGTCAAACAGATTGACTACCTCATCCGCTCGAAATGGATTCCATCTTTGGAGTTCAGCAAGGTATAAATCTTTCGCCGTAACTAGTATCTATATAAAAAATAATAATTTCAATATTATATATGCTTAATTTCATGAATTCGGAACATATATTTTCAGGTCGGATTTATATTCCGTGAGCACCACCACTCTCCGGGATACTATGATGGACGTTACTGGACAATGTGGAAGCTACCCATGTTTGGTTGCACAGATCCGGCTCAGATAGTGAAGGAAGTGTTCGAGTGCAAGAAGGAGTACCCTGACGCCTTCGTCCGCATCATCGGATTCGACAACACTCGTCAAGTCCAATGCATCAGTTTCATCGCATCCAAGCCCAACTAAGGCTCTGCCTAAGTTGTCTATAGTGCATGCATATATATCGTGCATGAGTCAAGTTTGTTTGTGTCATTGTTTTACTTTGCAAAATTGTTGCTTTTGCTGATTTGTCTTTTGTTTGTTTGGTCGTGTATGTGTGGGGGTGTGCTGTGGATGTCACTCTCTCCAACTGGGTGAGTTATGTTGTATCTATTATCTTTGGTTGGTGAGGAAAAACGTTACTTTGAGCTTCGGCTAATTATTTAAGTAATTTAATTGGGCTGTGTTTATGAAACTTGTGTTTTGTTGATACGAAGGTATTTTTTACGACGATTCATACTTTGGTTGAAGATTGAACTTTGATTGGACAGAGAAAATTATTTTAATATTACCATATTTTCTTATAAAAGTTGATTCTTCTCTTGTTTAGCAAACTCTCTTCCTTCTATCAGGTGATATTTCTCAATGATCTCACAAACCATTATTTACTTTTATTTTACTTTTTGAAAATTAAAAATAATAATCGGTATCATAATAAATAGGTAATAGTAACGACAAGCTGAGTGTTATTCAAAACGGTTGATTTAAAAGATGTATCCTAAACTTGTTATTGAAGGTTTCTTTTTTCTGGATTGTAATTTTCCTTTCTTTATATGAACTTATAATTCAATATTGTTGAATGAAAATGAGAGCAAAAACATCTAACACAAAGACAAAAAACTATAACAAGCATAAGGACACTAGGGCTTCCCTTAGGGGACGGAAGTACTCTCTGCGTCTAAAGTTCCCTCCCAAGTCTTTTTCGCATCGCTGGCCAGCTCGAACCTCCTTGAATACAACATTTCCTCTTTATGCAGACCAAGTCCCTCGTACCGTCTGAAGTTCCCTCCCAAGTCTTTTTCGCATCGCTGGCCAGCTCGAACCTCCTTGAATACAACATTTCCTCTTTATGAATACAACATTGCGCACGGAATATCAAAAACCCGTTCGTAGCGGATCTCCATCACATGCGTACCGTCAAAGTAGAACGGCATAGAGTGGGGATCATGTCGAGATGAGGGCAACATACTAGGACATGCAGCGACGAATCGCTGTTCATAAATTCGCTGGTGTCCATCCCGACCAGCTCTCCAAAAGTTAGAACCATCTCGCGTGCCTTTTGAAACACATGGTAATGGTCCGGGACTCACAGAATCTTAATCCAAACCTGTTTTGATATATGATGGTTGAATTTATTATGTGTGAACTTAAAAATTTGTTTGTTTGGATAATTGATTTTACCATCATGTTATGATCAAACTTCGTCGCCCCATCAAAAAAGGTCCACAGCCTGAAGTTCACGAAATATTCCTCGAACTTTGATTCGTGTGTTATCAAACATATCTCGCCACGCTCGCGATGGTAGCTTGAACATGTATGAATCCGGGGAAATCCATCGATGCTGCAGGGCCTCTCCCGGGCTTTGACACTACATGGCAATGTAGTCATTGATGTCACCGATGGTGATATCCCAATCGAGGGGTTTGTCGAAGTGTACATGCACGCACTCGTCGAAGAACTCCTTCCCATTGCGTGTCTCGTTTGTTGGTACAGAGAAGATGGAAACTTCACAAGGAACACCAACCATTGTTATTGAAGTAGTAGCGAGGACTGAAGCAACCCAGAGAAATTCTTTGAGAGAGAGGGATGCTAGAAATGGAGTTAACATTATTGATCAAGGGCAGTTTAGCGTTAATAAATAAGTCATATATAGAAGTTCAAAAGAAATATATTCATATAAAATGTGTCGTATTGCTATAATGTCTTCTCGGTTGACATTCCCATGAACTAAAAACAAAAATGAGCGTGGAGATGCAATTAAATGCATGAACCTTACAACTAATAACTTTGATCAAAAGGCACAGTGTATATTCGATGTTTCTATGTGTGGTCCAGGGTAATTTTAATATCAGAAATCCATTGTATTTGTATTTTTTTTAGTAGACAAATTCATTGTATTTGTAACTCGAAACAAAACAAAAAAATCCTGTCTAAAATGCAACGCACTTTATTGGGTAATTTTTTGGTATTCTACTCCACTATTGCATTCTTTTGGAAACCATTTCTTTGCAATAATGTAAATAAAAATATTTTCATTGATAGTCTATGAAATTTTTGAATACCGTTTGTTTGCAGTAAATATATGTATTCGACATTTTTTATGAGAGTATGTGTATTAAAATTAGAACAAATTTAAAGGGCACATTTCATCACGAAGTATGTATATTAAAATTATGAAACATATCTTCATATATACATATTAACTAGATGTAACGTACAAACAATAGGACTATATTATGATATATACTATGTTGCACGGATACGGATATGGGTATCGTATCCGATACGATACGGATACGGCGATACGGCAATTTTCAAAAAATCACGGATACGGATACGGCTATATAATTATTATTTTAATATATTTATATTGTACATAATAAATAAATAAATAATATATTAAATAATATTTTGAATTTAAATATCATGACAATAAATAAAATCAACATAACAATACAAGTATCATAAGAGTATTCTAAATTTATTTTAGAAGTATCTTAGAATTAATTTAGAAATATCCTAGAAGTATCATATATAATTTATTTAAAAATATTATGAGCCAAAATATATAATGGGCCGAAGTATCCTAAATGGAGTATCCCAGTCGTATCCTGAACGTATCCCAGCCGTATCATGCCGTATCCTGCCGTATCCCCGCCGTATCCGAAAAAAATAAATTTTAAAATAATCGGATACGCCACGTGGCGTATCCGATACGTATCCGAGCCGTATCGTACCCGTATCCGTATCGGATACCCGTATCCTCAGGATACTTCTGCATTTTTGAAGTATCCGCGTAACATAGGATAATATATATTAACAAGGTTTAACATTTATGCAAATAATATTATAATACATATTTTCAAATTACGATATATATTAAATGATGTGTCAAAAATATTATTTGTTAGATTCTTGTTGGACCGGTTGTAATTAACTTTGAATCATTTCACATTATGTTACACGATCAAATGTGAAATTGAAATAGAATGTGAAAAGTTTTAATATCTAACACTAATAAATTAATATATAATATCATAAATCATATACCAACTCTATTACTAATATTTTAAAAAATTATAATTTTAAAAAATTGTGAAATATATTCACTTGAATTATATATATATATATATATATATATATATATATATATATATATATATATATATATATATATATATATATATATATATATATGATCAATGGCCAACACTCTTGTTTGG
The DNA here is from genome assembly GCA_946800325.1 of Luzula sylvatica. Taxonomy (NCBI): domain Eukaryota; kingdom Viridiplantae; phylum Streptophyta; class Magnoliopsida; order Poales; family Juncaceae; genus Luzula; species Luzula sylvatica. Next base: position 44,896,045 of record OX326956.1, read on the forward strand.
CCAACATCGGCCAACAACGATAATTTTGCTAAATCTAAATATCAAAATCAAATTCCAACCGTATAGATTTGATCAATATCATCTAGATATGACGTAGAATAAATTTTGTACAATTTTTATTTTTCTATCTAACAAAATCGATAACGTATTTTCACAACCGTCCATTTCGGTAATTTTATAGATTTACAAGAAGGAAAACTCGAAACATAGTGAAAATTCATCCTAAGCCTATCTATATAATTTAAATTAAATCCAAAACAAAAAAAAAATCAAATTTCAAAATTTATTTAATGATGTATAATGTTGTAAATATTTTCGACCGTTAATTTCTTTTAAGTATTATGATGAGTATGATAGAATTTTTTATTTTTCATGAAATTTAATCTACAACATTCTCAAATGATATAAATAATATCTATACGGTTGGAATTTGATTTTGATATTTAGATTTAACAAAATTATCGTTGTTGGCCGACGTTGGCTAAACAAGAGTGTTGGCCATTGATCATATATATATATATATATATATATATATATATATATATATATATATATATATATATATATATATATATATATATATATATATATATATATACGAGTTTGCTAAGGAGAATCCAAAAAAAGAATCCACGCAGGCAAAATATACTAATGAAATTAGCAAAATATACTATTTGAACGAAGAAAATATATTGTTTAATCCAACATGTTAACATGGTTAAAATTAAGAATAAAATAATATATTTTCAACAGTATATTTTGCTATATACAAAAATATATTTTGCTAATTTCAATAGTATATTTTGGTCCTTGGATTCTTTTTGTGGATTCTTTATATATATATATATATATATATATATATATGGCTAAGTTCAATGGCCAACACTCTTGTGTGGCAACACGGTCAACAACGCTTAGTTCTCAAATTCTATACATGAATATTAAATTGTAACCATATAGATGTGATATATATCATTTAGATATGTTGTAGAACAAATTTTGTTTCATTTGGATTTTTCTATCTAACTAAACCGATAATATATTTTCACAACCGTCTATTTCGGTAAATTTTCGAATTTTGATGAATGAAAAGTCGAAACATTGTGAAAATCAATCTTATGCCTATCTATATAATTTAAATTAAATCCAATGCAAAAAAAATTGAATTTTATAATTTATTTCATGATGAATCATGACGTAAATACTATCGACCGTTCATATTTTTACGTGTCATGATGGGTATGATAGAAGTTTTTATTTTGTATGAAATTAAATCCATTACATTCTTAGGCGATATATATTACATTTATGCGGTTGAAATTTAATTTTCATGTATACATTTTGAGAAATAAACGTTGTTGACCGTGTTGGCCACACAAGAGTGTTGGCCATTGAACCTAGCCTATATATATATATATATGATCAGGTTTGGAGACAGTAAAGTAACTACTCTCATTTTACTCTAAATCTGTTGTTTTTATGTGACTTGCTTTTGCATTAATTGCATCATTGGGGATCAATCATGTATCAATAGGTTGAAGTTAAGGATGAACGAGTCTTAATTGATAGTTAATTGTTCAAAATTGGATCCAAATGAGGCTCAGTCGAACAAATTGAGTACATAGTTTTGTGCATATTTGGTTAGGGTCTTTTCTAGATATTTTAAAATGTGTATTTGGTTCTCTGCAGTACATGTAAGATACGCCTTGGAGCTTCACGTAATTCCAATTCGATTACAGTTAGTATTATGAAATGTAATAATCCGATAACCTGCTATTCAATCTCATTCAATCTCAGTGTTGGTAATAACTCACTTATATGTTCATTCATATATACTCTTATTTTAATAATTATATTTCTAACTCTTTCTGTTGATTTTAAGGGACCTCTTCGATTAATTTGGTTGTTTGGATACATCGAATGGATTTACTTTTTGTTATTGTCTGGTACATGTACAAACTACAACAAGAGAGACATTGAGACTTTTTGTAATTTTATATTTGTTCTTTTGTTAAATTTCAGGAGGAAGAGGAAGATTAATAGAATGTTGTATCGAAGCATAGTTAACCAATATATGTCATATTTTAGGATTTTCGTTACATTTTGATTTTTTTTTACATTTGGTATTTTTTTCCTATTTTACATACATATTAAAATTTGCGAATATGTCCTGATTATATTAATCGATTTTAGAAGCACCTGAACAAATGTTATTTATACAAATTATATTAGAAAATAATATCCATGATAGACTAATTTCATGAACATTATGCATCCATTGACATAATGATATTTGCAAGTATGTCATGATTACATTAATTTAGTTCAAACGCATGCGCGTTAATTTTATTTAAATAATTATATAAAAAACATCCCGCGCAATTGCGCGGGAATAAAGCTAGTTGATACTAATTCTAAATCATTTGTTGTCACAATTTCTATTACATATCTAATTTCATGCAAAAAGATAATTGATATTAGAATTATGGAGTTGTACCAAACAAGATAGAATTTTTATTCAATAAACAAAGAAATGTCACCGAATATTACAAAGTATACAACAATAAAAAGAATACACAACTCAATAATTACGATAATAATTAATACATTCAATCGAGTAAAAAAAAAACAAAGTATATATCTTTTCAAAGAGTACAAAATTTCACATGAACCGTCATTGCTGGCTTCGACTTCGTACTGGCTTCGAGATCATCAATATCATTATTAGGCGAAATTCGGAGTGGCTTTGATTCAAGAGCCATATCATGTCGTCGATAATATCATAACACAATGGTTAGTGAGCTAAATTCTGAAGAGGAAAAAAGTGAAATGGTAAATCAAAAAATGAAGTCATAATCTTTTAAAAGAACATGAAATAGAAAAATAACATCATAAAATTCGAAATCCTGAAATATGCACCGTACTAACCCAACTTTTTAACTGCAAAATTCCGAAGAATTAAAAATTGACCTGAAATTCAGGTTAAAATGTGGAAAATTTCGGTCACAATTGACAGAATTTGCTAAAAGAAACTGAATTTATTTAAAATTTCCTGAATTTTAGTTGAATATACGAAAAATATTATAATATCATAAAGAAAGAAAAACAAAGAATATACCTCTTTTTAAACAGATGAGAGAAGAACGGTTCGACCACCCAAGGCTCACCGGACGACCAGATCTAGGGTTGCGGAAAAGTGAAATTAAAGAAAACGAGCCTAGGTACAGGAAACTAGTTTCGTGGACGGCCTTGGTAAATCCCGCAACAAAGATTTTCTCACAAAGTGAGGCAACCTTCATGGCAATCTATGAAAACAGGAATTGAAGCTTAGAAAATGAAGCTTCAAAAGAAAGAAACGAGGAGAGAGGAAAGTATTTGAAGGAAAGAATGAAAACCAGACTCATGTGAACCGGTTTATTAAAAAAAAACAGGCACGCTGAGAGATATGAAAACAATCACACATGAAGTGCGGAAATTAATACAGACCCTCCGATTTTTGATCTAAGGGCTTAAAAAAATGTTGGCCATTGTTGGCTAAGTAAGCTTGTTGGCCATTGAGCCTACCTCATATATATATATATATATTTGGGTATTTTAGCAATTAATTATATTTGTAAAAGGGGTGTATCATAAAATTTATCTTTTATGGAAATTTTTGTTTAAATGAACAACAAAGAATTCATATTTAGTCAAACATTAATTGAAAAATTATTTAAGACCTTACCTTAAATATTCATAAATGATTAATTACTTCAAATATCCTTGGAAATGGATGTATGATAAGGAAAAGAGTGTATGATAGAAGCCCCCATATATATATATATATATAGATACAGAGGGCTGCTAAGGAGAATCCACAAATCGAATCCAGAATTCGAATCCATCAGACGGAGGGGTATTTTCGTAATTATTTAACTTCATTCATGCGCTCTCTTCTTCCTTACTTCCTTCTCTCAGTCTCCAATCTGATCTTCTCTTCTTCCTTACTTCCTTCTCTCAGTTTCCAATCTGATCTTCTTCCTTCGCTTCTCGCGTTCTTCTTTCTCCGGCGAGTAACAGACGAAGAAAACAGCGGTGGCGATTGTGAATAAGGGCGGCTCCTTGTCCTTCTCTAAAGTCAGAACACGGCGATTGTGAATCGATTTTCCCTTTTCTCATGGCAGCATCTAGATTTTTTCTCTTGCCTCTTTAGCGATGGAGAGAAATTTTCTAGTTAGCGACGCCCCTTCTTGCATCACCGATAAACTCCAACCTGATAAACAAGAAACCTGGAATTCGAGTGGTCGGTGGTCGTATCTACGATCCTCAAAACGGCAAGACTTGCCATCAGGTTAAATTTTCGTTTTTCAACTTAGATTTTGTAGTGCTTATAGAAAAGTACTTTGATCTGTGTCACATGCGAAACCCTAGAGGTTGTTTGTTTGTAGTTGGCGATGTTGTGCCACTCAAGATTGGTGACCAGGTACGCTATAAAAACTAAATTACAAAAAGGCCCCCAACATTTATGGATTTTTTTTTGTTGTTGCAAATTTCCGTTACATTTGTGTTAATTTTACAATTAGGTCCCTGCTGATGGGGTGTTGATTAGCGGCCAGTCTCTCGCCATTGATGAATCCAGCATGACTGGGCAGAGCAAAATTGTAAGCAAACAGAGAGCAAATCCTAACAATCAAAGGGTTCGTTTCGCAAATTTCTCATATCTTTTCTGACTGGTGGCGATTGGGGACGTGATCTACATCGAATCGAATAGCGGTGCGGTTAATACAGCACGACAAATTTCTCATATTGTTTGCTGAATTGGGGATGTGGCGATTGGGGATTGGGGATGTTTGGTGATGACCAAGCACGACGTAATTCGTTCGATTCCGTCGAGATTTTGCTTTCGTCAGACATTGACAGCACCTCATCAGGCTCGCTGGAGACCTCCTTCGCCTCAAGGACACGTGGCGTCACAAGCGGAGGCCTCTCTCTTCCTCCGAACAACTACAACAAAGTTAAACGGGTTGTACAACCCGTAAACCCGTTAAGAAAACCAGTAACCAACAACACCTCCCCTCTTAACGGATCTAACAGGCTGACGAGTTCGTCTCCCTCGAGACGAATGGTGAGTCTGGCCAGGGGTAGAAACGTAAATTTACCAACTGGGAAGGGTGTTTTTGCGAAAACCGAAGGAAAAAGAAAGAAGAAAAGCGAAGGCAAAATCGAAGAAGAGAATTTGTTGAGAATTTTGCATTCTAGACATTTGCAATGGTGCTGTATTAATTCTCAAATCGAAGAAATTCATATTTCTCAAAAATCTTTGTGAAATTTAATGGCAGTTAGTGATTTGTATATATTTGTCTTGTTTATTTATTTTATTTTTTATGTTTTTGGTAGTGTGGTGAGTGAAGTGTGGATGTGTTGGCTTTCTTTGGTTTGGATGTGTTTATTAGCAGTATGTAATATATTAATATAATGTAATGTTGTGGCGTGTACAATGAACGTGATTGCTAGTTTTGTGTGTGTTCACTTGCAAAATCTAAATTTATTATTTATTGAAAGGAAAAACTTCTCTGATATCCCTAGTAAGTTTGTAAATTACATATTCACCCCTCCTTGTTTGTAAATGATAATTATCTCTCGTAAATTACTAATGTCATATTTATCACTACCAAGCATACTTTGCTAAATTACATATTCACCCCTCCTTGTTTGTAAATGATAATTATTTGTCCAATATTACATTTTGCTGAATAATATGAAATTAATGACCATATTCATCAGATAATTAACTCTATTTTGCTAAATTTAATCATATATTCCTTTAAAATTTAATCATATATTCCGTTAAAATTAATCATATATATTCTGATAAATTTAATCATATATTCCGTTAAAATTAATCATATTTTATGTTAAATTTAATCGTATATTCTGTGAAATTTAATCGTATATTTTGCTAAATTCAATCATATATTTTGGTGAATTATATGAAATTAATGATCGTATTCATCGGATAATTAACTATATTTTAGTAAATTCAATCGTATATTCTGTTAAATTTAATCGTATATTTTGCTAAATTCAATAATATATTTTGGTGATTATATGAAAATTAATGATCGTGTTCATCGGATAATTAACTATATTTTAGTAAATTCAATCATATATTCTGGTAAATTTCATCATATATTATGTTAAATTTAATCATATATTCCGATAAATTTAATCATATATTCTGTTAAATTCAATATATATTATGTTAAATTTAATCGTATATTTTGCTAAATTCAATAATATATTTTGCTGAATTATATAAAATTAATGATCATGTTCATCAGATAATTAACTATATTTTGCTAAATTCAATCGTATATTTTGCTAAATTTAATCATATATTCTGTTAAATTTAATCATATATTCTGATAAATTTAATCATATATTCCGTTAAATTTAATCATATATTATGTTAAATTTTATCATATATTATGTTAAATTTAATCATATATTTTGCCAAATCCAATAATATATTTTGCTGAATTATATGAAATTAATGATCGTATTCATCGGATAATTAACTATATTTTAGTAAATTCAATCGTATATTCTGTGAAATTTAATCGTATATTTTGCTAAATTCAATCATATATTTTGGTGAATTATATGAAATTAATGATCGTATTCATCGGATAATTAACTATATTTTAGTAAATTCAATCGTATATTCTGTTAAATTTAATCGTATATTTTGCTAAATTCAATTAGATATTTTGCTGATTATATGAAAATTAATGATCGTGTTCATCGGATAATTAACTATATTTTAGTAAATTCAATCATATATTCTGGTAAATTTAATCATATATTCTGATAAATTTTATCATATATTCTGTTGAATTTAATAATATATTCTGATAAATTTAATCATATATTCTGATAAATTTAATCATATATTCTGTCAAATTTAATCATATATTCTGTTAAATTTAATCTTATATTTTGCTAAATTCAATAATATATATTGCTGAATTATATGAAATTAATGATCGTATTCATCGGATAATTAACTATATTTTAGTAGATTCAATCGTATATTCTGTTAAATTTAATCATATATTTTGTTAAATTTAATCGTATATTTTGCTAAATTCAATAATATATTTTGCTGAATTATATGAAATTAATGATTATGTTCATCAGATAATTAACTATATTTTGCTAAATTCAATCGTGTATTTTGCTAAATTTAATCATATATTCTGTTAAATTTAATCATATATTCTGTAAAAATTAATCATATATTATGATAACTTTAATCATATATTCTGTTAAATTTAATCATATATTCTGTTAAATTTAATCGTATATTTTGCTAAAATTGTATCAGTCTATAATTTATTTGTCGATACAAAACTTGCTAAAAATACTCATCATCATCTCTTCAGAAATATCCTCGCCACTCGACTAGTCGAGGCCTAAGCAACTTATCGCAAATCAATCATCCAAAAATCCATCGTCAATTCGTGCTTAATCGATAATCCAACTCTCGTCTTAACGGCTCAAATTGCCACTGAAGCAACAAAAAAATACGAAAATTAATTAATATAAAAACATAAATGGATTTAATTTTATTTAAGCACCTGATGAACATTTCATTTTAGAAGGAATTGTGGTTGATTGAGACAAGGATTCTAATTGCTTCTCTTTGATCGAGTCTTGTGGTTGTTCTATAGAAGGTTCTTCTTCCTCCTCTTCATGACCCAGCAAAATTATGCTAAAAGTTCAAGACATGGAATTATCGATTATTAGATAAGCTACGATATATCTCTGGCACATAACTAGAGAAGATATTAGATATGTCATAATTGAACACCAAAATCTAATATCTCATCAATTAGAATAACAATATAGGATAATTGAAGATTTTAATGGAAGCTTAAACATATTTTGTAGCTCAACATAATATTTATTTGCTCAATTTTAGTGGATAAGAACACAGGGGTCCGATTGAGAAAAATTCCAAGAATTTATGGTCAATTGATAATAAATCAATACAAAAACCTCAAATACAATAAATATAATGAACACACCTCATCACCAAAGAGGTCGAAAGAGCTCCTGGAAGGAGAGGCATGTGCTGGCGACTCAGATTCATCTTCTTCGGCGACGGCCGAGATTTCCAACTCCCACTCGTTAAGCACGAGCTGGAACAAACGAGCTGACATGGCGTGATCTCGATGGTTTCTTTTTGATGGTCGCGGAGGAAGAGATGACGAAGACCTAGAGATTTTAGCGGATCTGAAGAGTGAAGTGGTTTCTTTTTTATGGTCGCCATCAGGAGAGAAGAGAATGAGAGCGCGAGAGGAGGGGCAGCGGGAGACGAGAAAGTGGTTCTTGTTATTTACAAAAAGCCCCCTCCATGTGTCACGGGTTCATGTGTGTGGATAGTTTTTACAAAAAGCCCCCTCCGTGTGTTGTGCGCTTGTACATTTCTGAAAGAGCCCCTCCGTGTGTACATAAATTATTTTTGGTCTTGCAAAATTACAAAAGAGTCCCTCTGCCTGTACTTGTATTAATTTTTGGTCCTTGGATTCGTTTTGTGGATTCTTTTTGTGGATTCTATTTAGCATTTCTCTCTCTCTCTATATATATATATATATAGGGAGAGGATCCCTTGACATCCAATTTAGAATCCCTTATTGGACTCCCTTATCTGGACCGTTGATGTATTTTAGGAATGGCTGAGATCAATTGACCAAAAACACACTTTCTTTTCTTTTTGTACTGACCGTGAACCTTCCCAACATGCCCTTCTCTCCTCTCTTTCTATCTCCATCTCCATGAAAGCTGAAATGAAGCCCTCGACAACGATTTTCTTTCTATGGTGACGGCAGCAGAATCCTTGACGACACCCTTCTCCATTGTCGCAGATCCTTACCTCGAGTCCTAGACGCAACAGAACCAAACCCTAGACCACGACCGCCCTAGAACTCTTTGTCGTAACAAGGTCTTTCTTTTCTGTTCGAGCTCACGACGCCCCCAAAGGGTAATTAAAGATCGGGCCTCTTTGGTCTAATTTTACAATGATTTGTGGTAATTATTTTTTAATTCAGGTCTTTTTAGACCTCCTCTTGTCGCCAATGTATTGAATTAAGCTTGATTGGCATCAATTTGGTGAAGCTTGACTAAATGGAGGTTCAATTTGGCTATTTGAGATGAAGCCTTACCACTTAATGAACAAATTTTCGTCATGAGGTCCGTTTGTTGAGGGTTTCACATGGAAAGGGGAGATGATTGTGTTATACGACTTTTGTCGAGAGTTTCACATGACAAGAGGAGAGGATTTCGTCTGAACCGATACTTTGCGATAATCACAGCACCATTTTGACTGAACCGAGATTTTGCCTTGAGGACTCTTTGTCTTGAGTCCAGTTTCGTTGATGATTTTGCAGTAGTCATGGTTCCATTTCTTTTTGGATCCTCATTTACTGAACCGAGATCAATTCATTCTCAGAGGATTTTGGCTGAGAAGGCGAGGCATTATTTTGTAAGAATTTTTCAATCTTTTTATCTTCAATATTTTTGTAGGGGTATTGATTATATAATGTCGAGTTGTTTGATTTTTTTTTTTAGGTTTCGTATTTTTTCAGAGATCACGAAGACAATGGATATTGTGATCTTTCGTAATAATCGGACTCTCTTAGCAATGGTTCAATCGTACATAGGGTTCATTGGAGATAATGAAGACTAATTCCGAGTTGAATTAGGGTTATCATGGCTAAATTCTGGTTTTATTTTGTAAATTGAGATTTTCAATTGTATTAGGGTTTAGATTTTTATGTAGAAACTGAATTATTTTTAGATACTTCCAATGGATTTTGAGACTACTGTTTTAAAATTGTGTAATGTTGAGTAATTTAAAATTTCTATCCTGGTTTGTATTTTCAATAACACAACAATAATTCGATTTGAGTAACCACTTTATGTTTCATACAAAAAAAATGAAATTTTGATTATCTTGAATAACAGCTTGTTTATAATCAAACTTGCTCATTCATTTTATACTTCCAAATCTTGATTATCTTGAAGTAATTTTATTCTATGCAATGTCCTCTCTTTTCCATCTGTAGTTATTAATTATTTGAAGTACATAATTTGAAATTTTGTGATGTATAATAGAAAAAGAATTTGTGATGGTAGTGTATAAAATTATGGGATCTTAATTTGTGATGGTAGACGGTAGTGTATAGAAAAAGAATTTGTGATGTACCAACAGGAAACCATGAAAGAAAAAGAGTCGAATAATCCAAAAATTGCATTAATTATGATAAGATCAATATTATCATTGATATTTCTACATGATGCAAAATACAATTCCTTAACAACAGATCCATACAAACATAAAAATTACAAAAAAATCCAAAAGACCTTCAAAATTGCGAAAAAAAATTCATAAAAAGAAACACAATCCAAGTTAGTATTTTTTACTCACATGGATGAAGATGTAAGTAGAAAATGAACTTGCGAGGCAGTAAATGCACCACGAGATTGCCCAAGTGTCGCCAGAGATTCCGATTCACTCTATTTGTGCGAGGGAGAGAGAGAGGGTCCGTTCGGTCAAGATTTTGTTTCACAAAATCGACCAAATGAGTGTTGTGTCACAATTTTGTCAAAAAGGTAAAGGTATCATCCTAAATCTCAACTAGCCTAAATTAATAAACAATAACACCAATTAGTACAAGACACCTCATTTATCTTGAAATCAGTCAAAAACAGCCCTAAGTACCTCAATTATAACATATATATTTGAATTATTGAAAAGGGCATCTTTGTAATTTAAAAAAAGAAAAGAAGAAGGGTGAAATGCAAAATTTACTATTTGGATCGCCAATTCAGCCAAATATACCTCAAAATAAGCCATATATATGAATACCCTAAGTACCTCAAAATTAGCCAAATATAACATATATATTTGAGTGCCCTAAGTACCTCAAAATTAATGAGTAAAATCTTAATTATACCTCAAGTATAATCGCCAATTCAGCCCCACTTTGCAAAATTATCCACAAGAAACCCTAATTTAGCAAAATTGATTCTAATTCAGCAAAAAAATTGTAAAATAATCGTGAACTGACACTAATTCAGCCCTAACAATAAGATCGGACATTCAATTCTGTCAATTTTGCTTACTTGTTGCTAATTGAGAATCACTCGACCCTAATAGAAAAGGGAGGGGTCCGTGACCGTGAAGCTCTGCATCACCAGAGAGAGAGAGAGAGAAGGGGAATCGGGTTTTGTGTCGCCAGATACTGCTATCGCGAGAAAGAGAAGAGGTGCGCAACAATCATCACCAGGTTTTCAGTTAAGAGAGAGAGAGAGAGAGAGAGAGAGAGAGAGAGAGCACGGGTGGTGGAAGAAGGGTTTGACGGAGAAAGCTTTTTTTATGGAGAATGTTAAAGTACACGGGCAGGGTAAACGAGCGTGTGTAAAATTTTTTGTTGATCTCAGCCTTCCATCAACAAATCAACGGTTCATATTAGGGAGTCTAATATTGGAGTCTAATATGAATGTCAAGGGATCCTCCCCCATATATATATATATATATATATATATATATATGCTAACAAGAATCCACAAAAAGAATTCCAAGACCAAAATATACTGTTGAAATTAGAAAAATATATCCTTGTATTTATCAAAATATACTATTGAAAAAATATTATTTGATTCTAAATTTTAACTATGTTAACATGTTAGATTCATCAGTATATTATGTTAATTTGAATAGTATATTTTGCTAATTTCATCAGTATATTTTTGTTAACATATTGGATTCAAAAAATTGATGAAATATATTCACTTGAATTTTATCTTTATTTAGAGATCCATATATATAGCTGCGGAAGATATAATGTTAGTGACAGCTAAAAGTTGTAGTATTAGTGCCTTTTACATATTTTTGGTGCCAAAAGACGAAGATTTAGTGTCGTTTACTTTGTACATCTGTTAAATTTTTTACTACAGTTTACAAAAATAAAGTCCGGCGACTGGACGCGACCCAAGAGGCAAGGGTCAAAGGCCACAAAAATAAAAAGGCCACATTATTTTTTTTTTACCTATACTATCCATTAATTTTAAAAACCCAAACCGAAAAAAAAAGTCCATTAGCCCATTCTGTGGCCCGACCTTCTCTCTCTTCGAGTTCTTCACTCTTCCGGGCGACTGGACGCGACTTGAAAACTGCGACTGGACGCGAAAACCTGGACTGGCGACGCGAAAACCGGCGACTGGACTGCGACTGGACTCTGGACCCTGCGACTGCGACTGCGACTGCGACCTGCAACAGCGACTGCGACTCGACTGCGACTGCGACTGTTCTCTCTTCGATTTTGAGTCTGGACCCTCTCTCTCTCTACTCGATTTGTCTAATTTGGAACTGGACGCGAGTCGACGGCGTAATTTTGCGACTGGACGCGATTTTGCTGGACTGGACGCGAGCGAGCACTCAAACTTTGGTGACGACGATACGACTCCACTCAAACCCAGGCAGGCCAGCGAGTCAGCGATGCGGTGTTGAAGGCAGGCACAGGCAGGCCGCAGGGACGAAGAATTTGACAGGCGATGAAGAATTTTCAGGATTTTCAGAAATTTGGACGCAAAATTTGGGCGTAATTCGGTTAGGATTTCATTATCTTAAACTCTAATTTGTCTAATTTGTCTTAATTTGGACGTAATATATTACAAGTAGTAGTCGAATACTAAAAGTCGAAAATTTGTCTAAGGCCTCTCAATTCGCCGGGCCGGCCCTGCTTTTAGTTGTTTTGCCGATTAAATTTTTCGCTGCCGTTGATGTACTTTAGGGCGTTTATAATGTATAGGTGGGAAAGATTTAGCTTAGTAACGGTGTTCACGAACCATATCTAACTTGTCTAGTAAATAGTATTACGAATGATGAACCTTATTTATCGGTCTACATGAACCAATTTTTTTTGCAAATGTAGATAATGAGATCCAGACACGTGTCAAAGTCGGATTAGTTTGGGAAATTTTTTGCAAAAGGGCTCTCGTGGGAACCATGCTAGCTGTCGAAGCCTCATTGGATAGAATCTCCTCACCGAACAAATTAGTTTTGGATGAAAAGTTGCATCATTTGATTCTCAAAAGTGAATCCGAATCGTATCTTATAAATTACAACACATTAAATTAATCTATAAAATATATTTAGAATTTCCAAATAAATTTTTTGACCACATATGTTTTATAAAAAAAAAAATAGTGATGTGCACCCCCCTAGTACTCTCTCCACACACTTTTGATGACATGGACCTTCAAAATTAACACACAAAAACATAATTTAACATCTTAATTTATGATTTAATTATCTTAATTTATGATTAAACATACAATTAAGATGTTAAATTATTAATTAAAGTATTAATTTTTAAGATGTTAAGTCATATCCACGTCATCAAAGATATGAGGAGAGAGGTGGGGATATGTCCAATATTTTCCTAAAAAAAAAACAGTTCAAAAGTTTAAACATAGTTTATAATCCTAATTCTAATCCCACAAAATTCGAACAAAATTATTCGACAATTTAATAATCACAAAAAATCCGATTCCAATGCAATTCATGTCTCGGTTTTCCCTCCCTGGAATTAATCTCATCATCAATTGTTATAATCTCCACGTTTGGAGAAATCGATTTGATATTTTCCAATTTCCAAATAATCTCGTCAGACTTCACTTCCAAATCTTTATCATAATAAATCACCACTGATTTCAAAACCGAAGCTTTGTATAAGAAAAACTCGATTAATGTATTCACCGCGGGCTCCTCATAATAATTTCCTATTTTTATTGATTTAATTGGAAGAATTGTATTAATATTTTTCTTGAGTTCGTCGAGAATATTCGCGCATGTTTTCTCGTCCTCGCTATTGTTTTTCTGAATTTGTTCGTCCTCTTCAGAGTCCTGAAAATTTGATGTAAATTATAATGTGTTGTAACTTGTAACGCTTTGTGAGGGTATATTTGAATTTCTCGTTTCGTGAGGGTGTGCATGAAATTTTGTTCTTACATCATCAGAAGAATCATCAGAGGATGAATTATATATGTTTGGCCTTGACCAACCAGAATCCAGCTGACAAAAAAGAAATGTTCAACTCATAAATTTAATCGAAATGAAATATTAAATTGAGGATAATTTGAGCGAAAATTGCGATAAAATTAATATAAATTACTTACACGAATGACAAGCTCCTCTAAAATTGGGCATTCTGAAAGATTATACACTAATCCTTTTACCCAATCTAATCCAGATGGTTTCCCACAAAAATCCAATTTAGTAAGATTTCTAAAAACTGGAGGGTGAGAACCGAAATTAACATCTCTATTCAATGTAAACTGAAAAAAGGTCCAAAAAAGAATGGAATTTAGCTTCTCAGAAGCAAATCATCGAACACAAAGTGTGCAAAGAAAGACTCACCTCGGCAAACCAATCGTCCACTGCAAGCACTTTGGCATTTGACACTGACGAAACAAGATGCCTCCAATTGGCACGTGCCATAAATCTCTTTAACGTACCACTAAGTAAAGAAGCTTCTTGTAAGTTAGCCAAATGCACGGACTTGGCCCTTTGAAGATCACAGCACAAACCGAGAAATCTGAGCTTAGGAGCAAATAGTATTTCAACAGGATTAGAGAGAACAAACACGTTGTTATACAGATCTAACGTCTCCAGTGTCGAGCTTGATATTACAATTGGATCACTGAATAGCTTAGAACCGGCAACATTTAAATTCTTGATTTTGGTACTTGCTGAGATAAACCCTGAGAGAGTCTCTTCGGTGAAAGCCACAGATCGAAGAAACACGGATTCGAGGTAAGGGAAGATTGGACGGCCCAGATCGACAGGTATCAGAGGAATCGTGCAGTGATCGAGCTTTAGAGTAGTGATGCTCCAGCAACAGAAGAACGATTCAGGGAGAGGCACGAGCCAGTAGAAATCATGTTCATGGTACTCCTCAGGATCGTCGGCAGGGTACTCAAACGTAAAAGAGAGAGAATCGACCAGTCTCACAGCAGCGAAATTGGACCAACGCCGAGCAATTTCCTTTCTCTCACCGTAATTCACAAATTTATCGATTGTAAACGAGAGAGTACTAAAATGCTCAGTGGATGAACATAGATCGAGGCAAGAATCAATCACTTCGATATATTCCTCAGGTTCGAGATCAACTGTGAGATCGGTATAGGTGGGGAAAACAAGAGAAGGGTTAGTACTCCAAACATTACGGTATCTGGAGGAGAGAACGGAGGTCCGTACGGCAGAGTCGATGGGAAGCAGAGACAGTATCCGGTGAAGTAAGCCGTCTTCGAGAGTGCTTAAAC
Source organism: Luzula sylvatica (assembly GCA_946800325.1). Taxonomy (NCBI): domain Eukaryota; kingdom Viridiplantae; phylum Streptophyta; class Magnoliopsida; order Poales; family Juncaceae; genus Luzula; species Luzula sylvatica. The sequence continues at coordinate 44,911,417 of OX326956.1, forward strand.
GATCCATAAGCGGAGGCGGTGGTTCACCGCTCCGCCGGCGCTGGCTTCGGCGAAGTCCAGTTAGGTCTGGAGGAGTGCGAGAACGCATTTTGAAGAGATTAATTTATCGGGAAATGATTGGCGGGTTTATTTGGCGCCGCCCGAACGTCGGCCCGTGGTTTCAGAAATTTGGCTGAACTCGGTGTATAGAAAGAAATAAGTATTAATCAAAGTTATGAGATGATTTTGGTCCATGATGAACCGATCAATGATAATCATAGTTATATGATATATCAGCAAAAGTATACGTGACCGGTTTTAATTTTTTAAATGGATGATTGCAGTTGGAGAGGGAACTGGGGACACCTGGAATTGAAGTCTGGGACTGTACTAAATGCAGGATTGTAATTCCTGGATTACATAGATATTAAGTTATATTCTAAATTATACAAATTAATTGTTAGTTAATGTGCATTTCATTTCAATCCGCATGACATCAAAACCATTTTACTTCTGAGAAACAAAATTGAAATTATCATATTACAAGTTAAATGAAATATGGAAAATTATATTGATAACAATAAATATTAAATGTTAGACATTTATTGCATTCAACTAAAACTGCATAAAAAACATGGCAAATGCTTCGTATTTAGACTTTTCTTTTCATCCCCCAAAAAAATTATTAATGTCGTACTCGTACCTAGGCTACAAGCCCATGATAATATTTATACTTATATCTTCTGTTTATAAATATGAGTAATTCTTAAATATTACTGTATTATAAAAATATTTCCCTGATTTAAGATTTGCAATCATCAATTTATTCCAAACACTAATATAAAAATGATTTTTCCCGACAGATTTTGACCGACACTTCATGATATCAGCCGTCGAATGTAATCTTTTCTCGGCAAGCCATAAAAAGTTCATTTCTTGGCATTTCGAGAAAGAGCCGACTTAAAATGAAAACCGGCTGATTTCAAAATAAGTCGGCTAATGTACAGTTTTCCCGGCACAAACTTGTAATTGCCGTTAATGTTTATATTACCCAATACAAATATGAATCCTGATAAAATATAATAATAAGATAATATTTGACAATTCATTTTCCTTAAATATCAGATGATTTCCAAATAGGACATGTTTGTTAACATGGAAATGTTCCCTTCCGGATTCATTCTCTAATTCATCTCCACTAAAAAAATCCAATTCGAGAGGGGCCAAATTAGTTTAGTTATTACCAATGAAATATTAGAAATTTAGATTAGGAGCATTTTGAAAGTGTTATACATGCATATAAGAAAAATTAAATATTATTATAGTATTAAATTAAAAATTAAAAAATTATCTAAAAGTAAGATCTAAATATGTCAACAAAAGAAAGTGACAAACACTTGAGTTTATTTTGATGGTTTGTATGACAACTGTATCGTATAGTGTGACAAACAAGTTATATTTGGCACAAAAAATAGTTACCACAAAATTCATTATAAATATGTCAACAAAATAAATCCATCACAAAATTCAGTCTAAATATGTCAACAAAATAAATCCATGAGACCTATATATTAATTATATAATGTATACATTAGGTTACAGAACACCAAGTGTTATCTGATGGATGGTTTTCATCATGGTTCAGAATTTACAATGATAGCATAGATGAAGCATTTCATCCCTTTGGGACTTGAAGACCATCGGCACATGTTTACCTAGATCAAGCACCTTCATACTTGTGACTTGAAGAACACCTCAATATCAAATTTCTCAAAGTTCTTTCCTTCAAGGCTAAATAATCAGAACCAAAATGAGTATGTGTTTCATTTTTTTAATGTATCAATAATCTAAAGAATTTTTTTTGTTTGTGACCAAGTTTTTAAAGTATATTAATGAAATAACCAAATTTTTAAAGTAATTCAAAAAATATCTTTTGCTGAGTTTGAAACTCCGCCTATTTTATGTTTGGCGGAGTATGGTAGCCCGTCTGTGTTAATCCCTAATTAAAAAAAAACGGCAGAGTTTGAAATTCCGCCGAAATTTTCAATTGAAAATTTGGTATTTTTCTCCAAATTTTACCATAACATGATATACGTTATAAATTAGTATATTTAATTAACATGATAACTAGCACATGTTAGCTATTAACTTAATACGTAATTAATATTTATTCGAATTCATAAATTTAAATAAATTTTAAGGAATGTTTAATAATATATTTTAATTATCACGTTAATTAAATGTAATTGTGCAATAGTGGAGAATTCGGTGGGTACATTTTGGAGGAGAGTAAAAAAAAATTTAATATTGTTCCCGCGTTGAAAAAGTTATATGTAATTTTATTTGACTCCAAAATGTACCCGCCGAATTCTCCATATTTGTATTGTTGCATTTAGTTAACGTAATAATTAGAATATATCATTAAACGCTCATTAAATTTTATTTAAATTTATGATTTCGAATAAATATTAATTACGTATTATGTTAATAACTAACATGTGCTAGTTATCGTGTTAATTAAATATACTAATTTAGATCATAGATCATGTTATGGTAAAATTTGGAGAAAAATATCAAATTTTCAATTGAAAATTTGGGCGGAATTTCAAACTCCGCTTTTATTTTTTTATTAGGGATTAATACGAATTAACTTAGCCGGGCTACCATACTCCGCCAAACATAAAGTAGGCGGAGTTTCAAACTCCGCAAAAGATATTTCGTGAATTATTTTAAAAACTTGGTTATTTCGTTAATATACTTTAAAAACTTGGTCACAAAAAAAAGATTTCCTAATCTAAAGCCCAATTCCGTACTGATTTATTTTGTTAGATATTTTATAAATAATTATATGTATTTTTTTGTACAAGATTCGTCGCGGTGACTCGATAATATGTATCAATCTATGTTGTTTTTTTTAATATACATCAATTTTCTGTTGTTAATTTAATGTTTGCTTTACGCAAACAATCTCTCAGTTTTGTAACAAATTTGATATGTAGGTCGGAAAGGCAGCCAATATGTAGATCGGGAGATCGACCAATAGACGAGGAACACTCCCATCCAGCGATGATACAACTCTTTGGTTTTTCGAGATTATAATTGTAGTCTAGTAGAAGATTATATGTTCATGTAATATTTAGTTATATTCTTATGCATTTTATATATATTAATATTAATATATTTCTAGTTTGTGATATATTTTGTTCATATATCATAATATATATGTAACTTTTGTATATTCTTTTAGTATATAATCATACGAATTTACTTATGTGAATCTGCCCAAGTTGTTAATAAGTTATGATGTTCAAATATTTTTTATAGATCTCACTAATTCGTACATGATATGTTTTATTATGTGTAATTAATTAATGGTTGTCATATCAAGCTGATAAAAATTATAAACTAAATTCTACGAGTGGCTTAATTATTTTTGCCGGTTTAATTAATTTTATCTTCACTTTAAAGAGTCGTAGAAGTGTTAAATAAAGATATTTCAGAGTGCCGAGAATGACTCTAGATACACCGGCACTTACAATTGCCATTTTATAATTCAATAATGACATTTAGATGTGTTGGGAATTGTCTTATTACATGCAACCATATTGTCGCTGCTGCAATGGAGTGCACTGTCTGGCAGGAGAGTGGAAACGAAGGGAGGAAGTAGCAAGCGTCTCATATGCTCGCGATCTGGAGGGGATTCAAAGGAGAAGAAATGGAGATTAATCATGGATTTGTGCGAGATTTAGGATCTGGTCTCATATGGTCGCCATCTGCAGAGTCGTCGGTCCCTCCGTCCTTCCAACCTTTGGAATTCTAATTAACATTTCTCTCTAATTCCCCTTGTAAAATTTAAACACAATATCAATTTTCATAATATGATTGGCCCTTACTGTTTTTTTTTTGTAATTTTACAATTTTCAAATTATTGTAGGATATTACAATTTTTTATTTTGTTAGTTATTTACTTCTACCCATTCAATTTGTATGATTGCATTGAAGTTTTGGGTAGTTGAAAAAAAAAATGTCCTATAATATATCATGAGCATGAATTTAATTTAATTCAAAAATTTGACCAACATCTTCATGACCATTTTGCAACTAAAAAAATGAATTGATTACAAAGTGGTTTTGCAAAGCATCAAATGTTAAGCCAATAAAGTGGAGATAAAAAAAAATGATCTTCCATCAGCTTTGTATCTTCATGATCATTTTAGTTTAAGTCAACCACGTGCTAGGAACTATTTGCTGGAAAAGTTTAAAAAAGAAGAAAATTTTCAAATTAGATAAATGTAAATGAGTATCCATTCATACATCAAACTGGTTTTGAATTGTCTTTGGTCGTTTACTAGCTTTGCTTGGTTTGAGAATGAAGGGAGGGAAGGGAAGGGAACAAAAATTTCAAGGATAAAAAAATTAACTTATTCATGTTTGGTTTGGAGGGAGGAGAAGAAAGGGTAATTGAAGAAAACATAATTATATGTATTATATTATATATTTATTTTCAAAATAATTTATATAAATATAACAAATTACCTTTTAAATTATGATAACGTAAATTTTTAATATAAAAAATATTATGAACACAAAAGAATTTTAAAATATGATATTTTTGAAAATAATTAATTTTTTTCTAAGAATATTTTTTCATCATATCCATTTGATGCATTACTTGAGATGTCCATTTATCTTTCTTTCCCTTTCTTTTTCCTCCTCTACCCCCAAACCAAGCAAAGTCTAGGGTTCTTAAACAGCTTCATCACCATCATAATCAAGGCGGACTCGATGTCGTTAGCATTTAGGGCAATTGTGACGCCCCTCTTTTTGTTTGAAGATTCCACATTCGAAGTAGAATCCCATTTCAGTGCCTCGAGATTTCTTGGAAAATATACATCTCTCTAAACTCTCATACTAATTGATAGGTTAGTAATTAGTGATAAAATAAAGATATATGTGAAATTGAAATATTTTATATGTTATAAACCGAATCTATTTACTCATTGATTATACTTCATTAAACACATATTCGTATCTTAAATCAAAGTCATTTACTCATTTTCACATATTAATTTAACACGAAATTTAACACTAATAACATAATATTATCATTTTATCCCCATTTTTTGTTTATGTGATTTAGGAGCTCGAAAAGGTTATCTTGAAAATTGTTTTCACGCTTCAGATTTATTGAAGGTTTATATGGATGAAACATATTCGTATACAAAAATATCCAAACCGTATCCATTTAATATTTCCGTTAAAACAAATCTCGATCCCAGAAAAAAGGAAACATATAGGCTACGACCACTATCTGAACCGTTGACACCCCTAACTTTCATACCTACTAGTATCTTCTTTACCTTTAATCAACACCTCCATTAAAAACGTAAAACAAGTTCCAAGAAACAATATGAGTGAAAAGAGGGGCTCATATATAGCATTAGATTAGCGACGGTTAGCCGTCGGAAATACCTTTAGCGACGATTTTTTTTACTTTTAGCGACGGTTTTTGCCGTTCCTGATACACAGTTATGTTGTAGTGTATAGACTTATAAAATAACCATCGTTGTGGTTGAACCCCCGTACTCTCAATCTTGGAAACAGAATTAGCGAAACTCCTTACTAAATATTATATTGCAATATATGTTCTTTCGTACCACTTTAGGGTTTAGGCCTTCGGGTTTTAGGGAGTTACATTTGTTTCCGTAAAAGGAGTACTATGAGCTTCATATTCACTCTAGGAGTAGGAGTAGTGATATACATCATCTAGTATTCTCTTTCAAAAATCGTGATGACGTGAATATGATGAATGCTTTAAAAATTAACACATAAATATTCGATTGCAATATATGTTTTCTTATATCCAACACTTTCCTTCGCTCCAGTCCACTTCATTTTAATCACTACCACCATTAAAAAAACAAAAAGAAAACTCGGGGGAGGAAAAAAGCAACAAAATATAATACAAGAGAGAGAGAGAGAGAGAGAGAGAGAGAGAGAGAGAATGTTGTGGTTCGTACTCAGTCGAGAAATTATATTTGGAACATTTAAATATTGCTACTTGGCAAAACAAGTGAATTAACAAATAAGTAATAACACGTCGTCACATGTACTTTTGCCCGCACAATAATATTTTTGTTGAAACAGTATGTCATGGAATAAATAATTGTACCGACCAAACATGATAATAGAGTATTGAATATTTTCTATGTCAGCACATTCTCCAAAGCACGAACCAGGTCCCTAAAGGGTTTATCACAGACTATTGAACATAGTACGGTTTTATAATCCCCGAATCATAGCCCCGTACACCTCGTAGGGAAAATTTTCTAAAGGGCATTTTCACTAATACGGTTTTATAAGTCACGCACTATTGAACAGAGGGCTTCCCATCTTAAGAATGGAATGGAATCACATTAGCCGTATTTAATAACTTCATGTATTTCCGAAAAAAAGGACATTTACTCTGCCCCCACATTTCACCAAAACATCTAATTAAAACATGATTAATTAAGGAATTACTTTCTTGAAAACCAGCAATTAAGAAATCATGAATCCATGATCTTATTAGCATGTACTTCCTTTTTTGTATTTTAGAAAAGCAATCCGAAACAATGTTACAAGTTGCAATATTGAAGATAATTGCCCCATAAATAATATCATGAACAACTTTCTCGTCTTTCGAATTTCACCTATTTTACAAAATCCATCAAAGAGCGCATTATCAGTGACGTTATTTGGTACTGTCAATATATATTTGAGATTAAAGCAACTTAGTTTATGGTAAAACATCAGTCACCACGAGAGTCTAGAGAGAGCGAGAGATCGAGAGAAAGAGAGAGAGCATAAATGATCAAATACATGTATATGATATATCCATGTATTCCAAAATCCCTCAAATCAAACATGCCATATGGATATAAAGACGTGGATCTGATTCCCTGTACAATTGAGAAATTGTAAAGACGAGAGACGATATAGAGGCAAAAAAGGAGCAAACGAAATTGAGAAATTGAGAAGTGGATCAGATTCCCCCTGTACAATTGAGAAATTGTAAAGACGAGAGACGATATAGAGGCAAAAAAGGAGCAAACGAAATTGAGAAATTGAGAAGTGGGTCAGATTCCCCCTGTACAATTGAGAAATTGTAAAGACGAGAGACGATATAGAGGCAAAAAAGGAGCAAACGAAATTGAGAAATTGAGAAGTGGATCAGATTCCCCCTGTACAATTGAGAAATTGTAAAGACGAGAGACGATATAGAGGCAAAAAAGGAGCAAACGAAATTGAGAAATTGAGAAGTGGATCTGATTCCCCCTGTACAATTGAGAAATTGTAAAGACGAGAGACGATATAGAGGCAAAAAAGGAGCAAACGAAATTGAGAAATTGAGAAGTGGATCAGATTCCCCCTGTACAATTGAGAAATTGTAAAGACGAGAGACGATATAGAGGCAAAAAAAGGAGCAAACGAAATTGAGAAATTGAGAAGTGGATCTGATTCCCCCTGTACAACGATCTGATCGAACTTCAGATCGAAACGCAATTTTAAGAAACAAATCAAGATGAAAAGAGGGGTGAAAAAGAAAAACCAAAACACGATGAAGAAAAAAAGATTTGAAGGATTAGATGGGATATGATTTCAATATCCGGGATAAGACTAAAATTCTTTGTTTGACTTGAGGGATTAAATGAGATAATATTTCTTGTCCCGGTACTTTGTACTCCCATTTAAAAAACGGTATTTCATCTCTTATCCCTGTATTTTGGTTCCAGCGTCACTCTCTTTAGTCCCGTCTCTTTGCAGCTTTGCTCTTGTTCGTGCCAAAATCACCAAAGAACATATTTATGTTTAGATGATATATCAATCATATTATGGTAGTATTTTGAATATATTTTGTATTTTGTGCATGTTCAAAATTGTTAGATGATATATCGATCATATTTTATATGTTTAAAATTATGAGAACATATTTACGTTTAGATGATATATCAATCATATTATGGTAGTATTTTGAATATATTTTGTATTGTGTGCATGTTCAAAATTGTTAGATGATATATCGATCATATTTTATATGTTTAAAATTATGAGAACATATTTACGTTTAGATGATATATCAATCATATTATGGTAGTATTTTGAATATATTTTGTATTTTGTGCATGTTCAAAATTGTTAGATGATATATCGATCATATTTTATATGTTTAAAATTATGAGAACATATTTACATTTATTAAAAGTATTTGCGCTATCATATATGCCTAGTTATTGATAATATTTCATTTATGTTTGTTTACTTGAGATATTTATTCTATCAATTAAATTCATTAATTAGAATAAAAAATGAAAGTCATGTATTTTTGAACAAGATTCAAACAAAAAAAAATTTATCCATAATTTTAGAATACAACTTATCAAACAACTTGCAGGGATTATGAAATACATGGACAGTGAATACATGTATTAGGCTTATACATGTATATCAAAATCCCTCAAATCAAACATGCCAGAGGAAGAGAAGAATGGGGAAGGGCACAGTACAGGAAACTTGGTAATCATCGAGACGAGTAACATGACTAAATTGCCCTTGCTGTGAAGTTCGGCCGGTAAAAAACCCATTTCACTTATATTGGGCTGTGTGCTTCATTTTGGACCCCGGGGAAAATGAAAAAAAATAGCTTTCAAATATCAAGGGTCCAAAGAAATTTACATAATTTTTTTGCTCTCGTAAATAAATAAATAATGGTCTTGATATTTCAAATCTTGTTGTAACTTAAATCCTTCTGTTCTATTAAGCTAATTAATGGTAAACTAATATTTCCAAAGTATTATTATTACTGAAAGCATCAATATGGTTATAGTAAACAATTGGTCCTTATTATTTTGTTCGTAATTTTACAATTTTCAAATTATTGTAGGATTTTACACACAAAAGAATTGTTATTTATTCACTTCTACCCTGTGTTACGCGAATACTTCAAAAATGCAGAAGTATCATGAGGATACGCGTATCCGATACGGATACGGGTGCGATACGGTTCGGATACGTATCGGATACGCCACGTGGCGTATCCGAATATTTTAATTTATTTTTTTCGGATACGGCAGGATACGACAGAATACGGCTGGGAATACGTCCAGGATACGGCTGGGATGTTCCATTTAGGATACTTCGGACCAAATGACGTATTCGAATATTTTAATTTATTTTTTTCGGGCCAAATGACGTATCGGATACTTCTACCCATTCGACTTGTATGATTGCATTGAAGTTTCGATTAGTTGGAAAAAAATGTTCTATAAAATATCGTAGAGAATGAATTGATTTTGAATTTGGAATTTGGAATTTGGAATTTGAATTTTATTTTTCTTTATTTGGAGAGCTGTAAATTCAGTTCAATCAGATATTTTAATTTGAAATATGAAATTAGAACCTACCATTTAAAATTGTAGTTCAGTTATAATTTTTCACACCGACTAGGATATGTATATTTAATTTAATCATTTAAAACTTGGGATATTTAAATAAATAAAAAAGTGAGAGAAAAAAGATTAAGTCATTCAGAATTTATGCATAACTAACCAATCAACAAAATAGTTCACGTGTATTTCATGAGATAGTCGTGAGGTAGGACATTATAAAATGTTCAGGTGATTTCTATGATTAAGGATAATGATAAATTGTAAAAGAATTTTTCAAGAATATATCTCTGTTTATAAAAATCTCTAGAATATATTCTTGGAAAATCGAGTGCAAGAGTTGTAAGGTGAATGTATGATGATTATTCTAATGAAAATGTTTACATTATTAGTGTATTTGAGATATTAGATGAAAACACTGTTCTAAATATCACTGATATGGATCGGTATGTCGGTTTCATATCTCTAATCAGTGTCCCCCGTTACGATATGCCCCGTATCGGTTGAGTAAATCGGCCGACCGATACACGGACCGATATGGCAATACGGGCCGATATTTGGACCGATTTGAAACGATTTGGATTTAAAACATAATTTATTTTGAATATTATTTTGAACCGGCCCATATTTTAACAATATTATCAAAAAAATATTTTTGACCCAATTATTTCCATCTTTTTCTTTCTTTATGTAATATTTTTTGTCGGAAATGAAATCAATTTTGACCCGGAAGATGTTAGATTTTCATTGGGGGCAGCTGCATCTACACCGATGGTTAATAAACACAATTTCGTGGTTTAGTTTATTGTATTATTTGTAAATTTTATGTTATAATTTTAAATGTATCTTTAGTTTAACTTAAAATTTATGTATATTGTTGAATTTTGAATATTAATCATGTAAAATTTAAATTAGTTTAAGAAACTCAATATAAATTAATGTTATAATAATCAATTTAATATATTAATATTCAAAAGTACAGTACCGCTATACCACTGATATTTTCCGCTATGAATCCGCTATGTCGGCAATATCTCTTATCGGTGACTGACCGATCTGTAAGCGATATGCGATATCTGTAACATTGGATGAAAACGGAATGAATAATACGCTAAAGCCTAAATGTATACGAAATTTCAAACAATGTTTGGGCCAATAATATACTAAATGTATACGGAAAATTTGAGCATTGTTCAGGCCTTCACTCCCTCGAAAAAAAATATGCTAAACATATATTCGGTTCTTTACATTATTAATATTGTTAGAGTATGTATTTCTGAAAAGAGGACATTTACTTTCACTATTAAGTTTTATATTATTTTATATTTTTCATTGCATTTTGAATCAATAAAAATTATTATTACTATATAATTAATAATTTATTATTACATATGTTGTATGATTCTTTATTTTAATATTTGATATTGTATGAAATATTGTGAATAATGACATAATATTTGTTTTTATATTTCTCGTAAAATTGCATTATATCTTATTCTTATATATTATTATATAATGACACTAATATAAGTATTATTATTTGATTAAAAAAATGAGATTTTTTGTTATCATAATGTAAAATAATTATAAAATATATGAATAATCATAGATAAATGAATTCAAATAACTTTATTTTAAGATGATATTACTAATATTATCATACAAATGTGTAATTTGTATTACAATGAAAAACATAATTTACATGCTCGTCGCGTAGCGCGAGTATTCTCCTAATAAAGTAATAAACTTGATGTATTTCTGAAAAGAGGACATTTACTCCGTCCCTACATTTCACTAAAACATCTAATTAAAGCATGATTAATTAAGGAGTTGCTTTCGTAAAAAACAGCAATTAAGAAATCATGAATTCATGATCTTATTAGCATGTACCACTTTTTCGGCCTTTCGTATTTTCAGGTACGCCCCAGTTATAAGCTGGTGAGGCCTGGGTTTCGGGTCTTTTTTTTTTTTTGGGTCAGATTTTTTGTGCCATTTCTAATATACATAGAGAATAATTTATGGTAAATAAGTTTATACCAGAAGCAGGATAGCCAATAAAAAAACATTGATAAATACTTCATTTTCGGGTCCTTTTACAGCTCTCTTCTCTCCTGTTTCGAACACAAGAATTTGAGCGGAGAATCACAATTCTGACTAGGCCCAGCCTCACGTGGTCCGTTATTTTAATTTATGATAGTAATTTATTTGTTATTCCTTTGAGACAACTTTTAATAAGTTAGAGCTTTTATTGTAATTTTTGACAAGCAAAGCGGCGTAGCCGCGTAATGCAAATCATGTTAATGAATCATATGTTTAGGTATTTGTGAACATTTATTATGAGTGCGTGTATGTACTAAATTATACATGAACCATTCATTCTCAAAATAGAGGTATTTTTGTGTCATTTGCATGGTTCTTAAATATCAGCCGAGTTAAAAAAAACTCGGCCGAGTATGTCGGACTTGGTGACCACCGAGACGAGTCTCTGCCGATAATTTCGCATCCGAGTCACTGATTTTTTTTTTTTTTTAAGAAAGATGATCTATGTACCGTATTGGTGAAGAAAGAAGAACGATGAATAACAAAGAGTGAAGTGTGAACTGTAATTTTTGAATTCTTGAATGCCATGGCAACTATATTGCGCGGATACTCCAAAAAATCGAATTTAGCCATATCGCCGTATCAGTATCGTATCATAAATCATATGTTAAATTGCCGTATCGCCGTATCACCGTATCGACGTATCCGTGCAACACAGCATGGCAATGAATGAACGAGGAGGAAGAAAAGAGTTGGGGTATTGGGAGAGATGAAATGATTTTGTGTGGTCATTTGTTTGCTATGTTCTATATAACTGAATATTTATAATAGTACTAATCCCTAACATTGGGCTGATTTTGTAGCCTTCCACGTCTCCTTTTTACTGTTTCTTTAACCCAATAAACATAACCCCTCCTCTCTCCTTTCTTTCTCATATGTTTCACGGCCCAAAAAAATAAACGAGCACCAAAAAATCCTTCCCACGGTGAAACCCTGGCGGCGCCCCACATTCCCGACGGAGATGGCAGACGAAGACGCGATCGAAATCGTAACGGTACGAAACACTCGCTTTCTTGCTGCTTGGAACAGTCCTCTCTCTTCTTCTCAGGTGATTTCGCAAACCTCACAATTTCTCTCCCGAAAAGTGAACCAGTGTACACGGTGGAGAGAGAAAGATTTGGGACATCTATGGGGAAACTTGATTTCGTCGGCCTAGATTAATCAAGGTTAGGGTTTCGAATTTTTTCCCAATTTTTTTTGGGTTCAGATTTCAAATTAGATTTTTCAATTTTGCTACCAAGTTTAGGAATTTAGATTTGTGGCTGAGATTTGGGTTTAGAATCGATTTTGTTTGCTCATGTTTTGTTGGCTCAGGATTTCTGCCTTCAATTTGCAATTAGACTCAATTTTTGTTCATATTTCTGATTTGGTGCGAAGCACCTTTTGAATTTTCAGATGATGTGTGGAACAAATTTAATGGACATTGAAACATTATAAATATGCAGCGAAGACAGCTTCGGAACTGGATATGATCATATCTGTGAAAAAGATGGAATTTGGTAATAAAACTAATTTTCATTTTTAAAGAATTGTATTTTTTTTATTTCAAGAATTTAATCTAGCGATTTCTATTTTCTTTTATTTTTACAAGGCTGTATTGGGATGGTTGTCGGTATTAGGGCATAAAAATAAGAATAAGGCCATAGGAGATAAACTGGTCTCCGACCCTTAGTTGTTGATGTGGCAAAAGAGCATTGGTCTTTTTATGGTCGAAACTCGAAATTTCTTCTCAAGATACGATTATGAAGTATGCCATTTTTTCCATGGGACTTTTTTGTAATTTGTCAAATTTCATGGGTTCAAATGCAATTTTTATTTGATCTAATTTGTAGGAATGTGACTCCGACAAGGCGAATAAAATGGTTGAATATCTCTGCGATTTGCTTACGTAAAACATATCTGGAGATCAATATGGTTCTCCCTTTTAATATCTTTATTTTTATGATTTATTAATTATACTTATAGCTTTTGTTTCTTTTTATTATATAATTATAATGTGCTTTTAATTTTAATATTCATATATTTTAACAGGAACTACACAGTCCAATTTGCTAATGATTTTGCTTACACTGACCATGTACTCTTCCTCTGTCTTTATTTCGTAATTATTGGAATAGAATAATCTTAATAATTTTGTAATTAATATGGGTGGATGGAAGTGTGGCATTGAAACAAGGTCTTCACTTGGTTTTCACAGATGGGCCAAAAATTATTTTCAGGATTTCGGTATAGACCTAATCTTGAAATTTACATCTTAATTAAGTAAATTAACTAATGTTTTATTTTAATTATAGTTTAAAGGATGAATTATGATAAAACAGGAACTGGATCTGCTGGCACGTCAGATAGGTTGTACAAAAAGCAGTTTGAACCAGATGTGTCCAAGCACGATTTGGATGCTCATATATCCGTGAGTTGGAACAAATTGAGGGTTCAATTTGTAAAGATTAGAATTTTTGTGCAAATCTCTTATTTTTATTTACTCTTTTTTAATTTGTTTTGTGTAGGTCAACCATGAGGTGTGGCCACGATGGGAGAGTGAGGATGGTATCGACGACCGTGAAGAGCAGCTCAAGATGGCCGATATGGAATATGCTACGATGTCTCCCAGGCCGAAATGGTGTGACGAAATACGTGTCGACTGTTTTCACGGCGGTGTGTGTAATTTGAAAGAAATTCCGGATTTTTTAGTAAATATTACAATTTTTCGATCAGGGATTCACTAGCATTGCTGCTCTCTCGCCACCGATTCAATTCAGCGGGAAACACCATGGTGCGCATGCTTGAGGCATGGTTGTACCGGGGTACGTTGCGAATTAGCAACTCGATTTCTATAGCATGGTATTTTTCTAATTCAACCGTTTGTTTTCTTTTAATTTCTTTGTTTCGTGCAAAGACTTATTTGTAATTTTTGTGGAATTTTAGGTTTAGTGTTGGTGGACTCTTGCCACTAATGCAATTCGGCACGAATCGACCGGGCATGCTGGCTTGAGGCATGGCCGTACCGGGCTGCATTGTACATTCGCAACTCGGTATGAATAGTTCTGCATGGTATTGGTATTTTTGTAATTCGGCCCTTTACTCCTGTTTTGTGCAATGGGTTATTTGTAATCTTTGTGGAAATTTAAAGTTATTGATGGTGGACTCTCGCAATACAAAAATATATACATACAAATAAACAAATACGAATATGAATGTGCATACAAAAACAAATATGCAATAGAAAGAATAAATACATATACGAATAGGAATTGATCATACAAATACAAAGCATATATATGGCTGCCAACACCAAAATTAAAAAAAAACAAAAAAAAAAACCAAATATTGATAGAAACAAATATCGATACATATTATATATACCCTTCTCCTAATAAACAACGTAGAACAAAAAATAATTAACAAAATCAACTACACTAGAAAAGCTTATACAAATATTGATATGCAATGCATTTATGGAATGTAATTAGGAAATAAATGTAAAATACAAACACGAGTACATGCAAAAAAAATATAAATGCATAGATGGATATGAAATAATTGAATGCAAGAAATAAATATACAAATGTGAGTAAGAAATACAAAAAAAAAAAAAAAAAAAAAAATACAAATAACAATATCGACACAGATACGTACGCGAGGACGAGTGTGATTACGAATTACAAATTACAAGTTTGCGGATTACATAATCCGAAATAACAAATCCAAAATACAAAATAACAAAACATGCAAATATGACAAACCAAAACGAACACATAAAAATACAAAATACAAACAAGAATACGAATACGAATACCAATATGATTAAGAATTACTAATTGTGAATACAAACAATATTCACATCATAAAAATCATAAGAAAGTACGAAAAATATTTTGTTTTTATAACGAACCCGCGCAATTGCACGGGTACCATGCTAGTTTATAATAATTTGGGCACGATTTCCTTTTAGATATAGCTGATGGTTACAAAGAATCTAATTTTAGTCATGTTACTTTGGAGAGAATTGATATTGCACCCAATATTTGTATCCAAATAACATGAATAACAAGATTGATATGAATATGAATTGTATCATTGTATGTGTTTATTAATAAAAATATTACATTAATAAAACAAATATATCTATAAATATTGTATTAACAAGATAATCATATTTTTATAAATTTATTTTATAAAATATTATTTTATAGATATTATCACTATTCTTTATAAATATAATATTGACAAGATTGATATTTTTTATAAATTTACTTATATTTATTTATTTAATTCAATTTTTGGCTCTAATTTAATCTCCTTATGTAGTATCCATATCATGAAAAAAAATCATATCTTTTCAATTTTATTTATATTTAAAAATAAATAGGAAAATCCGACTTTCCGATCCGATTCGGCTGATTCCGATCCGACTCGGACGATTCTCATGCCACGAACTTCAAGAACTATCATTTTTATACATTATTTTATCATTAAATATTTTATTTTTTTTTACACAAATTGAAGTATTTTTTCAATAATTTTGTTCTAATTTTATTTTTGGCAGTAATATTTTTAATTATATAATGTTGTAATTTTTGTAATGTAGTAATTTTGGTTTTATTAGTTCAATTTGTTCTTATAATACTTATGAATGTTTATTAATTTTTAAATAATTTTTTATAATTTTTTATATTTTTCCGATTTTTTTTATCAAACCGTCCGATTTTTTTCTCCGACTCGGCCGAGTCTTGTCCGAGTCGGCCGAGTTCCGAGTCGACGGGGCCGGCCGAGTTCCGAGTCGACGGGGCCGGCCGAGTCCGAGTCCGAGTCCGATATTCAGAACCATGGTCATTTGCACCAATCAATGAATATTTGTAATCTCTATGTTTCTTATAGTAAAATTCATGTTTTATTAAATTGTTTTTTCTTTTATTATTGGAGTGGTTACGATGGTTTGTTGTACTATTATTAATTTTACATTGTCCTCCTTCTTCATTTGTCCTTAATCTCTTTTCTAAGCAATGTTTTAGAAATATTGACTTCATCAATTGAACTATTTTTTGTTTAAAAAGGACGTGTCTGTCTATTATGATCAATTTTTTAGTAAAATATATCTTCGAGCGGACGTCAAGCAGTTGATGGTTCCTCCCTCTGCTGGTCGAGGAAGTTGAATCGTCACTCACAGCAAGCTCATTCCTTCGTCGTAGATCCCTCCATCAGTCGAGGCACAGGTCCTCATGTTGGTCGAGGAGCGAGTCCTCCCGTCAGTCGATGAGCATGTCATTCTGCCCAAACTACCCGGTGAGGAGAACGATATTGATAATGGCGCGGAACTACCTATCGGTGTCTTGGGTGCAAAAAAAATGCTAAGGCTAATCGATGGCAATCGCAGAACAAACTTATAAGTACTGACTATCCTAGACAATGCAAATTTGAGGATCACGATTAGGATGTTTTCAGACAAGTCGTTTGTGTTTGTATTTTGATATTGGGATATTTAAGATTAGACCCGATATTGGTTTTCAATGATTATTAATAATTGACAATTGCAAAATTAATTATTTTCTCGTATCTGGTGTGTAGGACTAGAAATAAAATTCATAGCTCGTTGTTCGATCGAAAATCGCTCTAAATTACCAGTTTGAAAACAATTCAGACAAATTTTACCTTAGCCAGGCCATCTCGAACTCAAATGGAGGCGAGCTCAAGCTAGCCTCTGCTTGGCTCGGATCTACTCGAGTTCGAACCATTTTAAATATAAAATCTTAAAATCTTAATATATCACTATTTATTTATATATAAATTCACAATTTGTTAACCCAATATCCATTACTCAGCATCAAAATATTCATCTCCCAAATCCAAATACACATACCAAACTCAAATATTTAATATTATATATCCAAAATCAAATAATCAATTCAAGCTTGACCTATGACGAGCCGAGCCGAATTAGTTCGAGTTTTTTTGTGCCAAACTCGAGCTCGCACTTTAGTTACGAACGGAGCAATGCTCGAACTAACTTATGGTCAACTGAGTTCTCGTTGACAGTCCTTTTGATATCAGTATCACGTAAGGACATGATATACTGACCAAAATACACGCAATGTACGCGCTGTAATTCTATGTAGCAGGATGATGCAATAATATAGACATGTGTGAAATTTCATTCAATTACATTACATCAAATCAAGAAAATAAAAGTCACTAAGACATCATGATTGTATTATATTGTGAGATCACGTTGTATATATATACTCCAATTGAGAATGACCTCGTAATAAATTTGAGAATGTAAGCCCTACAGTTTTACTCACTAAATTATAATTCTAAAATCTATCATAATTATGTCAATAATTAAACACGAAATCTTATGTTTTCCCCATCACAACGTGACACCTTGAAACAATAAATTTCACTGATGGGTTATTATATTATGTTTTCCCCATTTTATGTATTGGATTGGAGTATAAAATATAACAGTTCACTATGATTTGTATGTAGTGTGTATTTTATATTGATATCCGAAAATAATTAATGCTTACTTTGAACTTTATGATGTGATTTTATTTTTGTTAGTAACGCAAATTTACAATTACAACAAAATTATGTTTATTAAATTTCAATAAACATTGAAATTTATGACACAACAAAGTTATCCTTTAAGTAAGAAAAAATTAAAAATTAAATTAAAATTGAAATAAAATAATTATTAAATACTTTGTTGCAATACAAATAAGAGGCAGGCTCGCGACCCGTCCATCACCAAAAGAGTCGCGACATGTGATGTTTTTTACGGTGTTGTGTTACGACTCACGATTAAAACATATAATGAGCATGTATAAAAAACAATTCGGAAAAAATATAAATTTATAACGATGTATATTGAATGTTTTTCGTACAGATATAATTTTATTGAAAAGTATATAATAGTCATGTAAAAAGTTATTATGTTATTGAAAAAGAATATCACACATCTGAAAAATATTTTTCGAAAGAATATATTAATTTTAAAAAGGT
This sequence comes from Luzula sylvatica, assembly GCA_946800325.1. Taxonomy (NCBI): domain Eukaryota; kingdom Viridiplantae; phylum Streptophyta; class Magnoliopsida; order Poales; family Juncaceae; genus Luzula; species Luzula sylvatica. Next base: position 44,929,923 of record OX326956.1, read on the forward strand.
ATATCATATATTTTAAAAGCAAAAAGTATCCGACACATCAACAAAAATAGCATACATCTTTAAAAAAAAATACCCTACAAATAAAAATATCCATAATATATAAACCAAATATGTATTATATTTTTCAAACAGTTATAACACATATATAAAAGAATACAAAATTACAAAATTATTTCGGAATGCATGAACCAAACATGTATGTGTGTCAAAAATTCATATTCATATCATGTATATAAAAGGGCACAACACACAACTAAAATAAATAGAAAGTTAACCAAAACATGCGTTGTACTTGAAAAAATGGTATAGTTAAAAAATCCGCATTTAAAAAATACATATATCTGGCAGCAGAAATCATTTCTCAAATATATAAATATCATTTTTTTCAACTGGTTTTTTAATATAAAAATTGTTACAATTCAAATTCTCTTATATACAACATTATATAAAGAAAAAACAAATAAATACCCTCATCGTAACATGTTATTATCTTAGTATAATCTTAGTATAATAATAATAATTCTGAATCTCACAATTTCGAGGGGAAAAAAATACGATTAGCTAGATAACTAAAAAGTCGAAAGATGTAAAAAGAAAGTGACCTTTTATACGGGGCCTTTTGCATATAATAACTATATAACCCATGGGCTAAGGCCTAGTAAGTAGTAACCCAAAAAAGCAAAATAAATAAATAAGGGGAATTTTCAAATAACTCCCTAACTTTTCTTGAATTTGCAAAAGAACTCTAACTTTTGAGAAACTCAAAAAAAAAAACTTACCTACAAGATTTTCTTTTCAATTACCCCCTCTATAGGGGTATTTCATGGTATTGCAAACAAAATGGACCAAAATATTCCTCTATTTTTCATATTTAAATTTAATAAACATATTTTTGTTATATTTTATTATTTTATTGATTTAAAATTACCATAAATATTTCTTAACATATACTAATTTAAAAAAAAAACAATATGTCATATACATAATTTTAATATTTTATTTATTATGTATTTTATCATAGAAAACAAAAATTAAATAAAAGATGATATACAAAATATTCCTGAAAATATATTGACAAATTAATATTATTCCAATATTTAGCTTTAATTTTCAATAGTTGTTCATAAAAATAGTTACTAAATAGTATTTCTTACCAAATGAACAATGCATGAGTGAGCTTTAAAACTAGCACGAAAATAATATTGTCGTTAGTTCTAATTTCAACGGTTAATTTTATTTCCGCAGCTAGTTTTTTAATAACTATTTTTATTAACAACTATTGATTTCATCAACTAATTGCTAATAGTTGTTAATGAATAATAGTTACTAAAAAACTAGCTTCTAAAATAAAAATAGTTACTACAAAACCAGCTGGTGAAATAAAATTAATAAATTCAATTAAAATTAGTGACAATATTATTTTAATTCTAGTTTTAATTTTCATTCATTCATTGTTAATTTGGATAGAAAAACAATTCAGTAACTATTTTTATTAACAACTATTGAACATTAAAACTAAATACTAGAATAATATGAATTTGTGAAGATATTTTCAGGAATGTTTTTTGTATCATTTTTTTATTTAATTTTAGTTTTTTATGATAAAATATATAATAAATAACAATTAAAATTATGTATATGACACATAGTTTTTCTAAATTAGTATATGTGAAGAAATATTTATGCTGATTTTAAAATAATAAAATAATAAAATAATACAAAAAATATGTTTATTAGATTTAAGTATGAAAACAGAGGAGTATTTTGGTCAAAAAAAAATTGTAATATCATGAAATATCCGTATAGGGGGCAATTGAAAAGAAAACCTTGTATGTAAGGGGTTTTTTGGAGTTTCTCAAAAGTTAGGGTGTTTTTTGCAAACTCAAGAAAAATTAGGGAGTTATTTGAAAATTTTCCAATAAATAAATACAAAAAACAACAATTAAATCAATCAATATTCAACGAAACATTAACAAACAGAAGTAGATCTCACGATCTCCACCACGAGTGTTAACCATGTGCTAAGTCCGAAAATACATTCACATAAACAAACATATAATCAATAAACTAATCGCCTCAAACCAAACATTACACGGCCTAATTATATTTATTCCAGTCAAATCAAAACTTAACATAACCCAGCTAAGCCTATTCTATGATCTCATCAAGGGCAACTTTCCGAATAAACACATTTTCGAGGACCCAGATGTAAACATCACACGTCAGGAGAGAATAGGAATAATGAAGCGGGTCCCCCAGCCCGTTAGCGACCCGACAAGGACTCGGCAACTCCACGAACAATTCGTCTCTCCAGCTCACCTCCAACTCTTCCTTCATTATCTTAATCACATGCTCAAAATTATCTAAAGTTCTTTCTTTACTTAATAATTATTCACTTTTTTTAGGCATAGTGGAAGAAACGAGCATCTCACATGGCTTATTCATTCCGTGACAATTGCAACCATTTCTATTTACGCTCTTTCACGTCTACCCCGCGTAATTACTCTACGGTCAACTAATTAATTACAAAATTGACAGGTTATCTAACACGCTCGTGATTTGTTAACTACCTGTACGTTATTAGGTAGATATTTCCGGTGAGTTTAGTAATTTCTTTTTTATGTCGTAACGGAGACAGTGCAATGAATAGAGAACGGATCTGACTTCTATAAATTATGGCTTTATATGCAGTTAACTTTATAACTATGTGTGTAGTGAGTTAAATAGTGTTGTTTTACTAATTCTGTACACGAATGGTTATGGAGTTGTGAGTGTATTGAGATTTGAGGGGAGATGCATCGATTGAGCGTGGGTAGGGTTGGCCTTTCATGTTTTCAAATGGGCATGTGTATTGGGAGCCGTACTACGCTACCTTTTTACATAATTAAGAAAAGAATATCTCTTTTCATATCTGCCCTTCCAATTTGTGAATATTGCTTCTGGTAATTATAATGATTTTGACAATTTGTAATTGGTTACATTTTTAAGATATTATACTTTGATTGTCTAGGAGGTAACTACTCGGTGTTAATTGAATAAATAAGTTTCCTTGACCATTTATAGACGTGATTTAAATTTTATATAACTGGCATTCTAAGAAATTAGTTGTGTTTAAAAATAAAAATACTGAGTTCGCTTAAATTAGACACAAATTCTAGCTCGAAATGATATTTAAGAAAAAAATTAAGTAAGACTCGTATGCAGAACTTTCTGATAATACTCAATTGGTAGAGAATTGTGTTTTGATTGGGAGATCAGGCACCTTTGTTTAAAAATTATAACTCCATAAAATATTATTAATTTTAAGGAAATTAACTTGGATGATGTAATGTTGAAATGGATATGTTATTGACAGTAATAATAATTTTAGAATTCAACCTAAATGGCTAATAATTATTAAAAAAAATTTAAAAAAATAATGATAAAATACTCAAGTGAATATTGAGACTATCGTACTCAAACAAATTTAGTCATTTGATTTGCATTAAAATTAGTGATTTTAGTGAAAAAAAATAGTTTTTTTCATTTGAGAGTGTGTTTGACCAAAACATTCATGGCAAAACATTTACGTTAATGAAAATTTAATGGCTATAGAATCTTGAGTAGGATGATCACAATACTCACTTGAGTATTTTAACATCATCATAAAAATTTGTGCGTATTAATAAATACACATGTTTATCATGAAAAAACACAAATTTCCAAAAAAATCGTCAAAAAACTTGCAAGTATCACTCATTTAATCATCATCTCTCTTCCTTTCTCGATATGTGTGTGTTCAATTTATTTACTTGTACAAGTAAAATAATATTTGTATTTGTGATTTTTTAACTATTTCATTTGCATCGATATTAGTGTTTTGTAATAAATATTTTATTTTTATTTTTAAATTCGGACGGCACAAGAATTTATGACAAAACAATAATTTTCTAAATGCAAAATTGATTTAAAAGTAATACAAGTTAATTGAATTGTGTTAGAAAATTAATACATAATGTAATTATTTTTCGTGTACAAGTTTAATATGATATTCCCAAATGATTTTTCAATTTTTAGATTTGATTTCAGATTTGTGATTTTGATGTCAAGCAGAAACTTTAATGTTTTCAAACTTGAAAGTTTGTGCTTTGAATGAAAAAACAAATGCAAATTTAAGTGTTCAAAAATTACAAGAAAAATTAACATGAAACTCGTACAAGTTTTTAGATAATCTCAGTTATGCAATATGCGAATATTAGATATAATAAAAAAAAAGTATTCCGACACTCCTTCTATCGTGTTCGCATTTAAAATCGTCGAATTCATATTATTAGTTCTAAGTTTTCCTTTTCCAGATCTTTGCATTTTGTAACTATTTGTAAAACATTAATATATTAGGATTATTCGCATAATCTTTTACGTACAAATTTATTTATTTCCATTCGAACGGCTAAATTAAGTATGAATAGTTTGTGTATTTGTATTTATTTGAAAAATACAAACATGATATAGGTTTTAACCAACTAAATGCATGATTACTGCCAAAATTATAATTTATATCAATATATCATCCAATAAAATACCAAATTGTCTAGCGCTTCTATAATCTTTTATAATATCAATTTACAATATTATATATATTTTATACATACAATACATATAATAATATTATATCGTTACTGTACATGTAATTTTCATTTTTTAATTAAAAATATATATATTTTAATAATTAATCATGCTTTATTTTTTTTAAATAAATATTTTTAATTCATCAAATTTGTCGACCATTATTAAAATAAAATAAAATATGAAAATATTTTTTATTTCGTAATTACATCACTTGTCAAACAGGTCCAAATATAATTACCCAAATTGGCTCTAAATATATTGTATGATATTCTAAATATATTGGGTCTAAAAGCAAAATCTATCAATTAGACTTGAATAAAAAACCGGAAAAAACAATAGAAAAGGCACAAATGGACGGTCACCCGAACGGCAATAACAGAGTTCATTTCGTCTCCGGTCTTATCTACCGTTGATATATTACTTCTGTAAGATACTGCCACGTAGTTAATTTAACGGCATCGTATTGAAGATTAATCCTACACGGAGGTTCCAGTGAAATAAAAAATGGAGAAGATAAGGAAGAAAGGGTAGGAAAAAGAGGAAATTTCGTCAGAGACGCATCTACAACAAAGGCCTCACATTGCCGTTAGATACTTATCCCCAACTGTCTTTATTAGTTTTGTCTTTCAAATTATTTCATAGGCCATGTGTACTCCAAAATGGACCCAACATACACCCCAATTATGTGATATGTTATGTTGTGCGACGGATACTTCAAAAATCAAGCCGTATCGTATCGGATGCCGTATCAGATACCGATACTCGTCGGATACTTGTCGGATACGTATCGGATACTCCACGTGGAGTATCCGTATATTTTATTTCAAAATAATAGCGGATACTTCTTGGATACTTTCGGATACGTGTCGGATACTTCTAACGTATACAAAAATGTGCTTGAAAAATAAAAATAAAAATAAAAATTTGAAATCGAACTAAATGAGTAATACACATAAATAAATAATTAAATAAAATACACATTACTTAATAAGAAATTATTCTGTAAAAACAAACTTTTAAGATATTTTATGTCAAATATATACTATTTAAAAATATTAAATATATATATTATAATTAATAAAATATTATATATAATGGCCGTATCGTATCCTATGAATTTTTGAAAACTGCCGTATCGCCGTATCCGTATCATGTCGGATACGATACCCGTATCTGTATCCGCGCAACTTAGGTGATATGTGATAATTATAATTTTTGGGGTTTGTCAATTGCAATAAAAGAGAGATAAAATGAAAAATTTAGAAATTAATCAATAAATATATCTTAATTTTCTTTCTTTTTTTATATTTATATTTATGAGGATTTGCCTGCATTAAATCGTTTCGAAGAATCCTATTATGTAGAGGAATCGTGTGGTGATAATAAAAATACGAGTTTGAGATGCTCTGGTTTCATTCGTAAATAATCATATTGATTTAGTTCAAAACCCGAATTCGGGATGAATTAAATTGTGGCTAAAGAAGTCTCGTACTAATTTGTATAGTGTATATTACAAATATATACTTAATATATTTAATAAATTTAATTAGATGATTCAATTATTATATTAAGTTTTGTAAACCACAAATTTAGTCTGTCGCCATATTTCAAATAGTAAATGACAAATTCGACTTATTTATTTTTAATATGTCGCATATTATAAATTAATAGAAAAAAAAATCGAGAGCGATATGTCAAATTTTTGTTATTTGTATTTTAATGTCATTTCATCCAAACTCTAATTCAATCCCATTAATATTTAACAAATGGTCATTTTTTCAAAATCTTGCTTCGTTTATGTTAAAATTCAAGATTGAGCCGGCTTATAATCCGGGAAAAAATATTTCACACTCATATGTGTTTTATGTATTAATCAAATATTATATCGTATATACTAATAAAAGTTTCACTTGATAGATTCAACTATTATAACAATTTTATGAAACCTTACATTTAGTCATGATATTTCAAATTGTGATGTCTTTAATAAATACATGTTAAATTATAAACTAATGGACGTCATGTGATGTATTTTATATCAGGGTAAAAAATAAAAATTATGGGCAAGTTGTATTCGAACCGTATTTGATCGTATTCGAAACGTATCATGTCATATCAAAATCAGATATATTCAAATTTCAATATTAAAATAATATGATACGTCATGTGGTGTATCTAATACATATAAGCGATGTATCCGTATTTGATAATAATGTTGATTTTTTGAAATATCCGCGCAATATAAATTAACGGTACAAGAATGTTTTTCATACTTTTTAAATGCAATTAAATAAATTTAAGTTTATGTTATATACTTTTTCATACTAATTATAGCGTAGAAAAAAAAATCCTCCAATAATATTTAAAAATTATCCTATAATAATATTTTTTTCACATTTTTTTTACTTAATCAAAAATACCAAAACAAATATTTTTAATATATTCTATATATATTCAGAAGAACGACACTTATATTTTGTGCAATAAACTTTCTTATATTTCATATTTCATATAAATTTTAATTTTAATTTATGCAACTCTTTATATACTTTACTATTTTAAAATCTCAGAATTAATTATATTTTTATCGTAAATCACATGTTTTTGACAATTTAGTGGATAGATATCTAAAAAGCACCAATTTTGGGTTCCATTCGTGTACGCTTCACAGGATCACTACAAAATCAATAAAAATCCGACGGTCAGAGGGCGCGGAAGGGGCTCCCTTTTCACCAGAGAGGTGCACCAAACGTGAACCAATAAAAAAATCAAAATTTTGTTTTCTTATTATAATCGAGAATATTTTTGTATCTACTGTATCCTCCATGCTTACTTTTGTTTAATATATTATTCTTAATATCTCATGTGACCTCAAGTTGCACCCTGATTTTTTCATCTTATTCCTTGCATATTACAAATCAACATTACAAAATAACAATAAATAATAAAATAATTATATCTTATCCATAAGTTTTACTCTAGGTCGGAAATTTGAATGTATGGTTCGAACAATACGGAAGATTTTTTTTTTTCATTTTAGCGTATTTATTTATATTATATTTTGTGAAAATTACATAATTTTTTTTCTAATAGTAAAATAAATTATGTAATTAATTTCATTGTATTTGACAATTAGATACCTCGAGATGTAAAATAACAATAAATAAGTGACCTTTTATAACATGTGATTGTGACGTTACAAAAATAATTATTCTTTTTGAAAGGACCGAAATAAGCTCTTTATTATTTCTTCGAAGTTTCCTCCACTTACCATGTGGCATGATTTTATGGATGGATTGAAATCGCGAACATACACAAACGATTTTGGTCTTGCCATGTAATAGATGGGGAAATTTTCGAAAAAATACGTAGGGTCAGTATCAGTGCTCTTATTTTAATTATTGTAATTATTGTCTTTTTTATTTAAAAAGAAATTATTGTTCATGAATTATTTTTTATTGTTAAATATGATACAAATAAGTAAATTAAAATTTCATATTTAAAAAATCATATTTTTCAACTTAACTACTATATAGTGACATTTATGTTTTCATAATATGATTTTTCAACTAAACAGTATAAAACAAACAGAAAGATACTGACATGTAAACATCATAATTTCCCAATTCAATATTGAAATTATTATCATTTAAAACGAATTAAAACTTCCTTAATATAAAATCACACTCCTCAAAATTCAACAATACAAACGTGATAAACGAAATGACCAGAACATTAGAAAGTGCAAACTGGGTGGTGTTTAACATGACCCCATGTGATAAGATACGGTGAGAGTCCCAACTAAATTTTTTCTTTTCTTCTTAAGAAAAAAATCTGGACACATTAAATAATTACCAATTACTTGTTATATAATTTAAAAAAAAAATGAAAATGTATTCAAATAAAAGCTGTCTTCTTTTGGTCCCCAATTTCTCATCTATAAAGCCACCCTCATCCTCTCCATTACCCTCCTTCCTCTCCACTCTCAAATTTTGCTTCGCTTTCCCCACTCTCTCTCGCAGAGAACTCCATCCAGCACTAACTTAAAGGTATTTTCACCTCACGAGTTTATGAGCTTAATTTAAGCACTGTTTTCTCAGTTTTGGATTGGGGAGATGAGGAGCTTTTGAGCTTCTACGTGTGTTGAATTTAGATTTGGAGTAGTTTTTGAGCTATTTTTGCTCAAAGTGAATAGATCTGGAGCTTAATATTTCGATTTGTATTTTCAAAATAATTCGTCACTTCAGATTGTGACTATTTGCAAACATTAATATAATAATATATATAGAAATTATTTTGAGAATAAATATTTTTGAAAACAATTGTTTCTTTACTATTAAACCGTTTTTTAGTAGCTTTAATGGTATTATTTTTATAGAAAAATTCATACTTGTAAATATTTGAATTTATTTCTTCCAAGTACTGTAAAATTTACTCAGCTTATTCTCATAGCTGATATATTTTTCCTCTGGTTTCTGCAGTAGATCTAACTTAGGCAAATCAAAAAAGAAAAACAAAATGAATCACTATGCCATGAGAAGTACTTTGGCCACTTGTGAGGAGGTGAGGAGCCCCTATTCGGTATCGGATCGACGAAACCCGGTTTTTTGCCCGAAACCACGCCGGATGGGACCAGTTCCTCCCATCGATCCGGTCCGCCCTCTCCGGTGGCAAGCTTGGTAATTTCTTCTCCATTTCTAATCTTCATAAAAAAATTCTCTTATTTTTCACTTCTCAAATTTCTTTTACTTAATTTGTATCAATTATTAACTGTTTACTTCAATTTTTGAACAGTTATCAATTGGATCTGTATGATTCGAAAGCTGGGCCAGAGCTCCTGGACATGTTCCTCCCAAAGGTTAGATTTTTCTTAAAATTTTCAATTATTCAATTTGAAAATCCATATTTTCTTAATGGAATCCTTCGATTCTTGTTTAAATTGATACAGATCTGGTCGTAATTTCAATTTTTCATACTTTTCCACGAATTCTTAATTTTAATTTAGATCTATTCTCACTGAAACTAAATCTATTATTAACAGGGCGAGGAACAAAGTCCGGTAGTTTCGTCCCCGCCGTTTTTTTGCGGATCTCCACCAAGTCGGGTATCAAACCCTGTAATAAAAGACACCCGTTTTGGAGAAGACCGCCCAATAACACCATCCCCTTTTATTAACAATCCGTATCCGATAAAGCCATCCCCTTTTATTAACAACAACATTCCGTACGCGATACCGCCAACAAGCTGCGTCAACCAATCCTCCGTTGCCATGTCAGCGATGTCGCCGCGTAAAGGTTGTGTGAGGAGCGTGAGTAAGTTCGGATTTCAGCCGGCCCCTGTCCGTGTCGAGGGTTTTGATTGCCTCGAAAACCGTGACAGTCGCCGCCGTGGCATCACCATCGTCGCTTAACCAAACCCTAAATTTGCACATACTAAATAATATAACCTAAATTTAAATTTAAATTTGAAGTTCTTTCCCGGACCATAAATCTTTCAAGCATTTGGGGGAGAGAGATGAGAGAGAGTGGAAATAAGAGGAGAGAGATTTAATTAACAAATTTGTTAGGGGGCAAAAAGTGGGAAATTAATATTTTGAGCGAGGGGGGATTTGTAAATTTAGTTCTTCAATTACCAAATCTTTTTGTGGGAAGGTATGTAAATATAGAGTACTTAAATGTAAAATATAATATTATAATTATTAAGGGAGTTAGTTCAAGAGAGAGAGAAGAAAAGGTGCAAGCCAATCTTTTTTATTAGATGGGTATTTTTGTTATTTCGGGTTTTCTTTGGGGTTTATTTGTCATTTGTTAGTTGAGAATTGGGTTTATTATTATTATTATTATGAGGCCTTGAATTTGTAAAAATAGAAATATTTGTTTTAAAGGGTCCTGTTTTTGAGTCTTTGAGATTGTATATATAATGCCAAGCGATCATGTAAAATGTACTTTTCTTTTTAAATTTAATTGAATCTATTTCAATTTATTTATTTGTTCGCCTTCAATTTTGTCGTTACGATTCAACCTAATTAAAGGCATGATTAAATTAAGTATATATTTATTTGACTTGTTGAAGACGGTAAAATAAAAATTTGAAATTCAAATTTGAGAAAAAACAAAACAAAATGAAGATATGTGTGAAGTCGTTATCGTTGGGTAGGAAGTGGTTGGGTCATGTGCATTACATAATACATTACATGCCATCGACCAAATATTTTCTTCTGTTTTCTTTTGTTGATTGAGTTTTGATTGGATGGCATGGCCCGCGTCTTAAATTGTGATTTTGGATGTTTGAATTTTTAAATACGACTTGTCCTCCTAAGACCAAGACTTGGCAATTCTAGTGATGTTTACAACTTTATAAACATAAATAATTTAAGCTACGACAGTGGCGGATCTTGCCCAGCATCACTTGGAAAACGGTAATCTTGGAGGGTTATCGTGAAAAGTTTCAATTTTTTTTTGAAGGAACGGTAGTACATATATTTTCAATTTTATCATAAAATATAGTAGTATAATCATATATATATATACTGCCGTTGAAAAATCTAGGGGGGCAGTTGCCACCCCTAGTCCCTTAATTTATCCTTTTACATGTATAATTTGTTTTTATATTTTTTTAATACATATCATATACCTTTAAAATGTATGATATGTATATTTTTAAATAAAACACATGCTATACATTTTTACATATCATCTATGATATACATTTTTCACATGGGTTATAATGATTTTTTACAAGAGTTATAATTTTTTATTGGATTTATAATTTTTGTACTATAATTTATACCTTTTTTTGGCCATCGTCCGATAGGCGGTCGAAATGTCAAATAAAAAATTGGTAATGGAAAAAGAACTGTCACGTGACGTGCTAGGGAAATTCTTTTCGGAACGGCATATATTAAGACGTGCATTAGTCGGTCTAAAAAAATTAGATTCTTAATAAATTCAGAAATATGTTTTTATGATTAAATTAACACCGTTAAATCATTTGTCTTCGTTTTTTATTTACTACAAATAATTAAAATTAAAATATGTTATATAAGGTAGGGAAACAATTTGATTTTTTTTTAGAATGGAGATTATCATTTCTGTTTTTTATAATGTGTTTATAAACAATCCAAGAGATTTTTGTAAACCACCCATAAGATAAGTATGAAGATAATATTTAAAAAAAGTTATGCCATCCTCATTGTTGAGAAATTTGATTTTTAAGCCTTTTGAGTTTTGACTAACTCTTGACTATCTTTGTTAAATTTGAAAAAATTATACTTGTTCTCTTTAATATTTTGACAACGTATAATAAATGTATTAAAAATTAAATTGTATTAAATAGTAAATTATAATATATTATAAACCACATTAATTAAATGATAAACCTTATTTATTAGGTCGGTTTATTTAAATTTTTTATTATATTTAATTTTATACATGACAAGTCATATTTTTTTGAATAAATATTTAATTTTCTCTCATCTTGTATATGATGATTCAAATAAAAATATAAATCATTAACCATCATAATTAATGTACGTGCTAACACATTCATCATTCATCATTCATCATCACCCTTAAACTTAAATTGCTGAAAACCGGGCTTCATTGTTTATTAATTCTGGTTATTCATTTTCCTCATCCAACAAAACACTAAATTTAAACAAAATAAATAATAAGGTAAAAACAATATAATATAATTTTGACTCTGTATCTTACCAATATATATTTAATATTTTACTAACTTATGTACTACTAGTGTGAAAAATAATGAACGGTGATTATTAAAGATTATCAATGGCCATTGGCCATGGCAGCCTTCTCTTTTTCTTTTGCCGTATCTTCACTTTATTCGCCTCTTGTCCTTCTTCAATTCCTCTCCATTTCATCTAACTCGAGACCGTTTCTTCCCAATCAAACGAAGATCTGTCCATTGTTAAAACTGGAGATGATTGTCCCAATAATTTGACACAGTGTATCAATAATCAATATAGTATCGGTACAGAGGAGCAAGTACCAACTTTCAACTGATACAATAAATTCGATTCCGCAGGATATTTTTGTTATGGTACACCCATATTTTGAAATTTGAAATCAGCAATTTTGAATTTAAACATGTTTTCGTACGTGAATAATTTCATAGTGTAGGACCAAAGAATCACTATGTAGAAAAATCAAAATTGATTTTAGGCAAGTCACACTTATAATTCTAGTGGACTTGTCATCATCAATTTTACTTTTTTCATTTAATTTAAAATTGGAACTTCTTTATTTTTTTTTAAAATGCTCTTATTTGGACCCAACAAAACGGATAAAAGTCTAATTTATGCCCCCAATTTTGTGTTTTATAATCTCGAATTTGGGTATGTGGAAAGAGAGAGAGAAGAAGATCAGGATTCCACGTTTGATATGGATAGCTCATTAATTCCCTTGCTTTTAGTGTGGTGAGAAATGTATCCACGTTAAGTATTTTATTGCCTCGTACAAAAAGGTAAATGCTTTCTTTTGTTATTATTATTATTATTATATATTTTTGAAATTAATTGGGAGTTATTAAAATGGTTTTAATTACATCTTTTTGTAGGTATCTCGAAAGGAAATAAAGCGTATATACTACTTTACATACGAATACATAAATAAGATAAAAAGGCCGAATCAGAAAGTAGTTAATTTTAGAGACTAATTTGGGCTATTTAAGGGGATAATTGGGCTTGAGAGAGAAATTTATAAATATTTTTGCCCATTTGAAATAATAGAACGGAAAGGAAATTACTAGTTGTTTTTTCAAAGGTCTTCTTAGAATATCAGAATATTTTTTTTTTATTGGATTCCGTTTTCAATTATTATGAGTCAATAGGTCTTCTGTATATTAATATAAATAATCTTTCTTTTTCTTTAAAGAATTAGCTTGTTTGTAATTGCAGATCTTTTGCTTTCACCAACAACAGAAAAAAGTCTCTCTAAAGTCTCTTGTTTGTCGTCGATATTTATTAATTTAACTTTGTGAACAGTGCTATTAGAAAACTATTAAAATGAATAAAATAAAATATTTAATTAAAAGAATGAATTGTTATTTAAAAATATATGTTATCGTGTATAAAATAATATAAAATTGTATTTTTTTTTATTGTGGACTGTTTTAGAAATGTATAATTTCATTAAGAAATATAATAGTCATGCAAAAGACATATTTTTATTAAAAATATATATATATATATTTCACACTAAAAAATATCGTAGTAAAGATAAATAATAATTATTAAAATATAATAGTCATGTATAAAAAAGTTTTTCATAAACAATATAAGTTTCTATTATAAATATATATACCGGATATTTTCAGAAAAGCTATAAATTTATGTTATAAAAATTTCTATTACATCTTTACATAAAGCGTATATTCCTATTGAAAAATGCAAGTCATGTATGATGGAATTACAGTTTCGGATCAACCGTAAAAAAGTACATACAAGGACACATGAACGTACGTGTTCAAGAAAACGAATAAATGCATAATGAGATTGTGCAGAATTCAGTTTTTGCATGTATTGCGTCATGACGCACCGTATGGTGAGACACGACGCAACGAGGCGTGCGCAGTCAGGTAATAGTTATTGACTTAGTCAAATTACGCTTTCATGGTTGGTGCGTCATGACGCACTGAAGGGATGCGTCACGAGGAACGGAAGCGTAAGGCAGAAAATGTCCAGAGAGCAAACTGGCATCCGTGCGTTATGACGCATCATATGGTACGTCATGACGCTAGTGGACGTAATTTCTCCAAGGGCTAAATTGACACTCGTGCGTCGTGACGCACCATATGGTGCGTCATGACGGTTGAGCAGTCAAGGCTGTTTTAGACATGTTATTATTATACATGAGTTTGTATGTTTAATATGTGTTTTTTGCGGTGTCCTTACCCCATTAAGTATACATACGATGCTTCTCTCTCATCAGAAGATCATGATCAATCCAATCAATTGAGACATTTGTTCAATAGTCGAGAAGTGCCAACATCAAAGAATCAGAGAAAAGGGAAAAAATTGTTTTTCCCACATCGAGAATTCAATCGAATTAAGCACGTTTACTGACGTGTCGTCTAGGCAGTCACGCATGATAACCGACAGACGATACCTCACGGTGAATACGAGTAGAAGAATCATAAGTTACAAGTTTGATTCTAGATTGTAGTTGAACCAGAGAAGCAAACGAGAGTGTTTGGAGAAACAACCGGAGTTGAACCTCCCGGTTGTATACGACAAAAAGGCGCAAGTACGCGTGGCATGGGACGCGTGTAGAAGGCGACAAGGAAATCGGAGATTAGCAAAATAGCCGTGTTCAACCCTACAAGCGTGATCAATTTCACGCGGTGTGTGTCTTGAACTTCTATTTGCATCGTACTTTCGAAAATGTGGCGTGATCTTGGGGGACTAAGGTAGTCCGGACAATATCAAAAAATTCCGCAAGTTGGGATATCAAATTATCGCTCCAAATAACCAATATGTATCTCTAAACTTGTTATTGAAATGATTAAACTCAAGAAAACAAAATGAATATATTCAAAACAATACAAAAACAAAAGAATATGTGTCTTTCAGTAGGAATATCCAGTTTTAATGGTTTAAATTGGGTTAGATAGATAATAAGATTATCTACAACCTTCATATAGAAATATATTTCATATGAATGAAGTATCAGTGTCGTTTCTATGAAATACCGAAATGGTGCAACAGTATGACATACAGTTAGTAAAACAGTCATAACGTTTGCATACGAACTCCAATTGGGCCAGGACAAATTGGGTTGGGTAGATAATAAGATTATCTACAACTTTCGTGTAGGTTGATTTCCTGTCAGAGGAATTTACCAATTTCGTGTGGACAGAATACTGAACAGGTTAATGCAACTTTCTGTGTGAAAGAGTGTATATTTGATATACATGTCTTTTGACTCATCCGAATCCTATGTGATATAAATAGGATAATTCTCTCTCATCAAATAATGCTTAATTCAGTCCAATCATTCGGATTATATAGAATATTCCAGAATTATAGTGAGACATCTTTCTAAAGAGTGAAAGGGTGTAAAGAGAGAGAACCGAGAAAAAGAGTTTTCCGGTATAGAGAATCAATCGATCAAGCTAATTCGCCGGTGCATCGTTTAGGCAGTTGCACCCGCGACCGATGAACTCCAACTCACGGTGGATACAAGTAGAGGAGTGACACTTGTGGCTCTTCGGTTGTCATCAACTCGAGGGAGAGAGAAGACGGTCATCGAGCCGTGAAAGACGCGTTGTGTGGGACGCGCGGATTGTCACCAACGTGACAGGAGAAATAAGACTAGCAATCAATTTTGCACTGATATGAATCTAATCTTCTTATTTGCATCGTACCCTTCGAAGTCATGGCGTGATCTTGGATTAAGGGAACCGGACCGGGACTTCATATCCGCTGCGCGCGACCGGGGAACGGAAATAATTCCCAACAGTGGTATCAGAGCGATCGCCATCGATTCGAGGGTCGAATCATAGTCGTATATATGATATACGCACGGGTTATCAAAGTTCGTATCCGTTTGCATGATGTTGCATATAAAGAAGGTCAAATTCTGTTAAAATCACAAGTAAAATTCGCTAGAGATCAATCAAAAGTTGATTGAGAGTATCTAGGAATGATCGTGAAAAGATTTCATGATTAATCGTTTTGGAAACGAGCGAAAACAGACGAAACAGCAGAAAAATCGCATAGTCCGTTGTAACGGACTGGTTGATCCGTTGTAACAGACACTGTATGGGATACAGGAAATTGGGAATTTCTGCGAAAATTACATAGTCCGTTATAACGGACTTGCTGATCCGTTGTAACGGACACTGTATAAGATGCAGAAATAGGGGAAAATCTGCGAAAATCACATTGTCCGTTACAACGGACTGGTTGATCCGTTGTAACGGACCCTGCATAGGATACATGAATGTGAGGAGGACTGTGAATAAATGCATAGTCCGTTATAACGGACATTGGTCCGTTGTAACGGACCTTGTATGCGATACGAGGATGCGGGTATGCCTTTGGCTTCCCTTGAAGTCCGTTGTAACGGATATGATCCGTTGTAACGGACCTAGATTGCGTTATAACGGACATGTTTCTGGCAATTTTGGCCAATCTCCAAAATAAAATAGCGTTGTAACGGACATGTGTTCCGTTGTAACGGAGTAAAGGAATATGGGGTTCCGTTGTAACGGACTAAGGTGCGTTACAACGGACTAGTTTTTGTTTGCTGATTTTGTTTTCGTGATAACTGTCTACACAACTCGGAATTTTGAGTTCTTTATATCGATATGATCGGCATCAATCATTCTAGCATATTAGATAAATTAATTATTTAGACTAATTAGTCTCCCTAAATAAATCATATGCATTTCGAAATCTTGTGATATTGATATAATATGATTATGTCACGAATTATTTAAACATGCATAGACATGATCCCTCATAATATTTAAGTCATGGAAATGCCTTCTATGTCCACAACAATCGAGTTTGGTGTTACGTTTCACGTGGGTTCAGGCTAAAGTCGGGCACGTGATATTGTAATTATCGAAAGGGTGGCAAGCGTTAAATCAGGATTTGTGAGGCCCAGGCTAAAGTCGACTCACTAGTAGCTTATTTGAACGATACGTTGGATATGGTTGTGACTTAACCGTCCAGGCCAATCGGATTGGAGTTCGGGGCATAGATAGGATGCACACACGGAAATGGGATTGTATATGATACGATCCATCACCGAAATCCAATAAAGGTTCAAGAGTCGCATATGATGCGATTGGATATAATCCTACCTAAATAACGGGATCCCACCCGATAGGCTAAAGTCACTTGTGGGAGGAACGAAAATATGGGTCTTGAGTGTTATGGAATTGGAGTCCCGTATCGGTATGAGGGTTATCGATTCGATAAAAATAACACAGTCATATAATCATCATATAAGCCTATAGGATAAGTACGCAACGTTAGTAATCAATATTATATTTCATTTGTAGAATATGTCTTCTAGTAACACCAACACAATCTCGATTAGATCGACGTTAGAAAAAGATAAGCTAGTGGGTCGGAACTCCTTGGACTGGCACCGAAATATGAGAATAGTTCTCAGGCAAGAGGGTAAAAGTCACGTATTGGATACAGAACTAGTGGAACCGGGCCCCGATGCTACGGCCGATGAAAAGGCCGCGTTTGAAAAACTTAAGAAAGACTCAAATGACGTTACGTGCCTCATGTTGGCATGTATGGGCGCTAGTCTTCAAAAGCAGTTTGAGGACTCGGATGCGCACATAATAAACGTTGTGCTCAAAGAAATGTTCCAAGAGCGAGAGCGTATTGAACGGTTCAGTACACTCAAAAAGTTGGTAAACTGTAAGATGACTTATGGGTCTTCGGTAAGCACTCACGTTTTAAAAGTGCAAACTCTCATACACCGTCTAGAGAAGCTAGGAGAGAAATTGTCGAAGATTATGCAACAATATTTGATCTTGTGTGCAATTCCTCCAATGTTTTCTCCGTTTGTGACTAACTATCACATGCGTTCGATATATAAAACGATCCCCGAGCTTCACGAAATGCTCAAGAATTATGAGTCGGAGATGTTGAAAACATCCGGGGAGAACAAGGCAAAGGTTGCCGGGAATGTTCTCACGATTCAGAAAAAGGATCGTAAGAGATCAATGTCCAAGGGTAGTTCGGCTAAGAAACGTTCTAAGCCGAATAAAAAGGAAACGAAGAAATCCAAGGATGCGACGTGCTACCATTGTCACAAGACTGGACATTGGAAGCGCAATTGCAAGGCTTACCTCGATGAGGTGAATAAGGGCAATACGGCTTCGAAAGCCGGTCCATCAGGTATTAACGTTATCGAAGTTAATCTTTCAACTATGAATAATTGGGTATTAGATACCGGATATGGAACTCATATTTGTCGCAATATGCAGTGTCTAAGTAATAGTAGAAGATTGGCGCGAGGCGAGGTGGATTTACGCGTCGGGAATGGAGCAAAGGTTGCTGCTTTGGCCGTCGGCGTTTATAATCTTACTTTGCCAAGTTGACTCATATTAGTACTAAATAATTGTTATTTTATACCACCGTTATGTAAGAACATAATAAGTGTGCCGAAGTTAGCCAATGATGGTTATGAATTTGTTATTAGGAATAATGAATTTACAATATGTAAGAATTCTATTATCTATGAAAATGTTCTATTAGAAAATGGTATTTATGTGTTGGATTTTGATCCCGAAAATAATGAGTCTATCTATAATGTTAATGCGAAAAGGATTAAACCTAAAGTTTATAATCGGACTTTCTTTTGGCATTGCCGTCTAGGTCATGTGAATGAGAAACGAATTGCTAGACTCCATAAAGATGGAATGCTAGACTCTTTTGAATTTGATTCATTTGAGAATTTCGAATCTTGTTTGTTTGGCAAGATGACAAAGGCGCCATTCTCCAAGGTCGGAGAGCGGTCCAACGACTTGTTGGAACTCATACATTCAGATGTGTGTGGACCGATGAGCATCGAGGCAAGAGGTGGCTATCGATACTTTGTTACGTTTACGGACGATCATAGTAGATTTGGTTATATCTATTTGATGCGTACTAAAGCGGAGACCTTTGAAAAGTTCAAAGAGTTTCAAAACGAAGTTGAAAATCAGCTTGGCAAGAAAATTAAAGCCATTCGATCAGATCGAGGAGGCGAATATTTGAGCTATGAGTTTGAAGATCATCTAAAAGATTGTGGAATAGTTTCACAATGTACTCCGGCAGGAACGCCACAATGGAATGGCGTATCCGAGAGGACAAATCGAACTTTGTTGGACATGGTTCGATCTATGATGAGTCAACCTTTCCTTCCAAAATCGTTTTGGGGATTTGCCCTAGAGACTGCAGGCTTTCTTATTGAACCGCATACCTTCTAAATCGGTATCTAAGACGCCATATGAGATATGGACCGGAAAAGTTCCGAAGTTGTGATAGCGGTCTTTTTGCACGTCTAAAACGCGTATCGTTGTTTTAAAGTCCCGTAATATCAAACAAGTGAATTAATTGTATGGTTGTATAGCAGAAAATATTAGATTCGTTCCACAGGGAGCTATTGCGTCAAAATAGGATTAAAATTCAGATCTTTAAAATAATTATTTCGAAGTTTCCAAAATTAATGAAAATATGTGTAGAGATAGGTCTGAATATTATCAAATTTATCCTAAGATTTCAAACAATTTGGACAACGGAATAAAAAGTTATTATCGAATTACAATCAGGTCTCTGAAAAACATTCCCTGGAAACAGCAGTTTTTCAGTTTAAGTGACAGTTTTCAAAAATTCATATCAATTCGAATATTTCATGAAATTCTACGATTCAAAAAGTTCCCGAAACTAGAAATCAAGATCTACGCAGAACAAAAAGAGAACAAAAATATCACACAAAGAGAGACAAAGATTGAATGCAAGAAACAAGATTAAAGCAAGAACTAGATTCAAACAAGGGTTTCTTTACACAACTTCGAAATAGTCATTCGACATACAAGAAAATCAAGAAATAGAAAGAATACACCTAGATTGAGTGTCAAGATGAGCTCCTTTCCTCGTCTAGTGTGATCGCTCAATGCTCGTACCGCTAGAGAGCTAGGACGGTACGAGCGCTTCTCGTTCGAATTAGTTTACTCTCCCGGATGAAGAAGGCTCCGAGTCCGTTTGAGAACACGATCACAAATCAACTGAAGAAGGAGAAG
This sequence comes from Luzula sylvatica, assembly GCA_946800325.1. Taxonomy (NCBI): domain Eukaryota; kingdom Viridiplantae; phylum Streptophyta; class Magnoliopsida; order Poales; family Juncaceae; genus Luzula; species Luzula sylvatica. Next base: position 44,950,305 of record OX326956.1, read on the forward strand.
TTTACCGAATGAAGAGAACTTCGAGTTTGGTAATGGAGGAAGCTCCATTCTCAATCCCGATGAAGTTCGGATGAAGAAAGCTTCGAGTCCGGTTGTGGCGATGATTCATTTGACTTGCTCCGATTGGATCGATTCACCGAATGAAGAAAGCTTCGAGTCCGGCAAACAATCACTCGAGAATTCGAGTAATTCTTGAATGGTTTTTGATGTTCTTGACGGTTCTTGGAAGTGCTTAGAGAGAGAGAAAAGAAAGGGAGGAAGAAGAAGCAAAAACTGTCCAAGGGCCTTGGGGTCTTATTTATAGTGTCTTTGAAGCTCTCCCATTGGCCAAGAGTTGGATGAGAGGATTGAGGGTAGTTTGGTAATTGTAGGTGAGGAAAGTGGGCTGAATGGTGGTTATGGAGTGAGTGGTTTTCGTATAGAATTGGGTGTAGACTTTTGTGTGGTATATTACTTGTCTCCTTCCTCATACATGTACCGAATTGGACAGTATAATATATCGATTTAATCGGCGCGAGAAGAGGAAGATAACCACACTGTTGGAATGCCAAAAATATTCGCCCAAAATCCTGAAAATATCAATAAAGCACACTTAGTGAAGAAATATTCTTGCAAACTTAGATATGAACAATTATATACACAAGTTGTGATTTGAAAGAGCTAAAATCCCTAAATTAGATATAAAAAATGTGCTTTATTTTCCTCTTATCAAGTTGTCTTTTATTCGGATTTGGGGATGTGATGTTTACGTTCGAAAATTATTATCGGAAAAACTCGATCCCAAATCTGAAAAATGTTTATTTGTAGGGTATCCTAAAGAAACAATGGGATATTATTTCTATAATCCTATCGAAAACAAGATTTTCGTAGCTCGAAGAGGAGTTTTCCTTGAGGAGGATTTTATATCTAAGCGAGTTATTGGGAATGAAATAGATCTCGAAGAAATTCGAGACGCGCAAACAAATGTTGAACCGATGAATGTTGATCCGGTTTCGTCAAATGTTGATGATCCGGAGTCAAGTGCACAAGGCGCAATTCGTAGATCGGGTAGGATTCGTCTAGAGCCTATACGATATGATTTTATCGTGGCAAATGATGATGAAGTCGAATTCATAGAGGATGAACCGACATCTTATCTCGAGGCTATGGAAAGCGAGGATTCCAAAAAGTGGCAAACTGCCATGAAATCCGAGATTCAATCCATGAACGATAATCAAGTTTGGAACTTAATTGATCCACCTCCCGGGGTCAAACTAGTGGGATGTAAGTGGGTCTTCAAGAAGAAGACCGACATGGATGGAAATGTAAACACTTTCATGGTGAAAGGCACGGCTTGTGACGAAAGGTTTCAAAAAAATTCATGGTGTAGACTATGAAGAAACGTTTTCTCCCGTAACAATGCTTAAATCCATACGGATCTTACTTGCTATCTCTGCGTATTATGTCTACGAGATTTGGCAAATGAATGTCAAAACCGCATTCCTTAACGGAAACTTAGAAGAGGATGCGTACATGACACAGCCCGAGGGTTTTGTCGATTCAAAAAGTCCGGAGAAAGTGTGCAAGTTGCAACGATCCATTTATGGATTGAAGCAAGCTTCTCGGAGTTGGAACATACGTTTTGATGAGGTTATAAGCGAATATAACTTCGTGAAAAACGTAGAGGAACCTTGTGTATACAAGAAGGTTAGCGGGAGCCGCGTAGTATTTCTTGTATTATATGTAGACGACATCTTGATCATAGAAAACGACATTCCTTAACGGAAACTTAGAAGAGGATGGGTACATGACACAGCCCGAGAGTTTTGTCGATTCATAAAAGTCCGGAGAAAGTGTGCAAGTTGCAACGATCCATTTATGGATTGAAGCAAGCTTCTCGGAGTTGGAACATACGTTTTGATGAGGTTATAAGCGAATATAACTTCGTGAAAAACGTAGAGTAACCTTGTGCATACAAGAAGGTTAGTGGGAGCCGCGTAGTATTTCTTGTACTATATGTAGACGACATCTTGATCATAGGAAACGACATTCCGATGCTTACGGATGTTAAGAAGTATTTAAATACTCGTTTCGCTATGAAAGATTTGGCCGAGACCGCTTATATATTAGGCGTGAGGATTTATAGAGATAGATCCAAGAAGTTACTCGGCTTGAGTCAAAGCACGTACATCGACAAAGTGTTGAAACGATTTTCAATGCAAGATTCGAAGAAATGACTTCTTCCAATGTCGAGTGGCATATCGTATTCTAAAGCTCAATGTCCGACATCGAGTAAGGATAAGAATGCGAGGAGTATTGTTCCATACGCTTCGGCTGTTGGATCAATTATGTATGCCATGATTTGTACGCGCCCCGATGTGTCGTATGCATTGAGCGTCGTTTCGCGTTACCAATCTAATTCAGGGGATATGCATTGGATCGCGGTTAAGAACATCCTTAATTACTTACGAAGAACTAATGATCAATTTCTAAGTTATGGTGGAAAGACATCTGGGTTGGTTATTAATGGATATACCGACGTCAGTTTCCAAACATGTGTCGACGACTTTCGATCACAAAGTGGAGACGTGTTTTGTCTAAATGGTGGAGCGGTAGTATGGAAGAGTTCCAAACAACCCACGATACCAGACTCTACAACTGAATCGGAGTATATTGCGGATTCGTAACCAGCAAAGGAGGCAGTATGGATCAAGAAATTTATGTTCGAACTTGGAGTAGTCCCGAGTATCTCGGAACCTGTGATTGTGTATTGCGACAATACGGGAGCGATAGCACAGTCCAAGGAACCGAGGGCACATCATCGCTCCAAACACATACTCAGAAAATTTCACTTGATCCGTGAGATTTTAAAACGAAAGGATGTGATCATAGAAAAGATTAATACTGACAGGAATGTTGCGGACCTGTTTACTAAGCCACTCTCGCAAGCTAAGCACGATTACCATGCGAAAGCTATATGTTTGAGATATCTAGAGGAGGAAGAGAGTAGTTAGTTATCTAAAATGATAGTTTCGTAGGACGAGATTAGTCTAATAGATTAGTAAACGTTGTATCACCCCAAACTTATCTTATATTAATGCAATTTCGAGATTTTAAAATTTTTCATTTGCATTTATCTTATATGAAAACTGTGTGCGGGTTGTGTAATTTGATTACATGAATCCTGGTTTGAACTTGTGTGGACGTCGATATAATTGAGGATTATGTGCAGCGAAACCGTCACACTTAAAGTTTCATTTCTAAACGTCCATAGTCATGATTCAATTTGCTTAAGAGTGAAGCATTTACATTATCAGATAATAGACTGAACATGTACACTAGTACGTTAGCCGAGGAGATGATTATGTTTTCTATAAATAGTTTCCCTCTTAGGTTTCTATCTCCAACTCTTCCATATATTTTAGAGCAATCAAAAAGAGAGAAACCTAGCCAAAGTTTTGAACTTATCATTCCAAACATTCTTAGATATTATTACATCTACTTTCGAATCCAATCAAATACGATTCTCAATTTGCGTGACCGATCATGTTTTAGTTCGTATTAGATAAATTGTAATAGACTAGTACAAAAATTGTAAATCCCGTCATAGATCGATAAAAGCGTGTAAATCGATCTAGGCAAAATCTTGTAATTGCTTGATTTGGGTATTATATCGAAATTCGAAAAGGCGCAAGGCCACTCCGGAGACGTAGGTACTTGCAATCAATCGAGTCGGTCGATTGAGCAAGTAGCCGGTGAGTTAAAGTTACAAAGCAACCACCTACCAAACTCCGTAAACAAATATCATGTGATATTTGTTTCGGTATTGTATTTCTTTCTCTAATATTTTATTTATGCTTCCGCACTAAATTATATTTGTATATCATTATCGCAAAAATTAAACCTTAGAAATTTTTATTCAGCTTCTTTAGATTTAAATTAAACAATAATGTTTTGGATGAAATATCTGACAAAATAAAATAAAAAATAATAATAAATGGAGAAGATTCATGTGTGCTCGGTGACTCGATCCATCCATTGATAAAGAATAAATGAAAAAAGATTTGAGGAGACTCATTTATGCCAATTAGACTCGTATAACCTCGTGACATAGACATTTTTTTTTTCTCGCAACCAACCAAAATATGTTAAAAGTTCCTTTCTAACGATGAGTAGTTTTGTTTTAACATTAATTAACCGCTCATAAAATCACCACCCATGAAATGGAAAAGTAAAAGAGAAGGTGGAATTAGTATATTTATCGACTAGTTTATACGTACTAATTATAGATCAAATCACTGAAAAAATAAAATAAAATATCCATGTATTTTTAGCCACTTAATTACTCTTACATAACCAAATAATTCTTCTGTTAATGACTAACCAATAATTAAGCCAATATTATTAATATCAAATACAAGGATTAATCTCGGCCATCTATTATCTCATTGTCCTGCGGCTCGGCATTGAGATCAAAGCTTCTAGTAGCCACCGCTACTGGCGTTTCCTCCTCGCTTCGCCGATCTCTTCTATCTACGTCGTCATTTCGATCCGTTTTATCATCGACGACCACCTCTCTGAAATCATCCAAGGTGAACTCCGGCTGCCACGTCATCCTGCACCGAGTCCCCTCTACACCGGCAGAGTGGATCCCAGCCCTGAGTCTCTTAACTTCTTGTAACCTCTTAAGAATGGTGAAAAACTCTTCTACCTCTTCATCATTCACTGATCGCTCGCCGCGTGATCGTTTGAGCGCTCTACACGACGAAGTGGATTCCTTGGCCGCCTCCATGAATGAATGAGAGCTCGTTTCGTCTCCTTGGCGTTGTGTGAAAGTCTAGACTTTTGTGGTGTGTATTGTGGAAGAGACGATATAAAGGAAGAAGGAGAGACGTCTTGGTAGGTGGGTTAACGTAAGCATGGTGACGTAATTCACGTTCTCATCAGCAGTATACTGGTTCAATTAGAATTGTTGCTCTATTAGACTATTACATTCGTGCCGACGAGTTAGCTCGTTTTTTGGCGGTGTCAATTTGATCAGGTCTTTTCTTCTTTAGATTATTCGAATTAATATTAGTTGTGATTTGTGAATCCAATAGTTTTAATTCGTTATAATTGAATACAATTTATCTTCGAGTTGAATTCGGTGCGTTTGGATAAACGGAAAAGTGAGCATTTTCATTGAAATGTTAATTCATCAGAACGTAATTATCACGTTTGGTATAGTATGAAAATCATTTATTACGATAACGTGAAATTGTCATGAAAATAATTTTCTCATATTCGTTGGAAATTAATTTCTAACAGAAAATAATGATAATATTACATTTCTGTGAGATTAATTAATATTAAAAAAAAAAATCTAAATTATCTTTTCTGTTTTTATTTTATATTTTCTTTCTTCTTTCGAAAGTTAAATTAGTATACTTCTTTTCATCTTTATCAAGCGAATAAATTTTTTCCATGATAACCGAAATTCTCCCCAAATATATTACACGAAAAATAACCCAAATCACTAGACGATTTTGGTGGGGAAAAAAAAAATAATCGTTATCTAGCACTATGCAAATGGGAAAACATGGTTCGCCCAAAAAGAAGTGGAGGACTTGGCATTAGTGATCTCCACTTGGTAAATAAATCGTTACTTCAAAAAAATCTTTGGACATTTTTAACGAATGATAGCAAATTATGGGTGCGCATTATTAAAGCGAAATATTTCCCATCGAATATCATTTGGCTCACAAAACGATGCACCAAAGCTACCAAATTTTGGCAAAATCTTATCGATCAACGTGCACACTTTCGTAGTAACATTAAATGGATAATAGATAATCGCGCTCTATGCCTCGCGATAGGAGCTCCTTGGTACGTTAATTGGGAAAAGGACATCCCACCTTCGAAAGACATATTTTAACTTTTTTGTGTTATGGTAATATATTTGGAAAATAATATTATAATTTCTAATATTTTCGTTAAAGATGCAAGTAGATGTATGGATTTCATTTTATATTTCGATATTTAAAATAAAAATCTTGAAAAACTCTCTATTTTTTCTGAAAATTACGAAAAACCACATCACCTTTGAATTCCCTAAAAAATCCCTTATAAACATGTTTTTTTTAACTTTCATGAAGTTAAAGTTAATTATTTTATCAATTGTTATACTTTTTTCCGCCAAAATACTCTCATTGTATTTTCTTGTATTCAATTAATTAAGAGTAATAAATAAAGGAAACAAAATACTATTTTGTACATAATATAAGTTGGATACTTTATATATATTATGTTAGGATGCACAATATAATTTTATGAAATTATGTTATAGCAAAAATATATTTTTCTATTTTATGTAAATCATAATATTATTTTGCATAAAATTTCATTTTTATTTTTAATATTTATTTATATTTAATTATTATATATCAATATTTCATGTGAAATATTTTTCTGTTTATTATTTTGAGTTAAGAGTTATTTTGTTTTTATCAATATTTATATTAAAAATAAATATGAAAAGTAATATTCAATTCAAAACAACAAATAAATGTGTACATAATATTACAAATTCAAACAAATGTTATGCTGAAAACATTATTTTTCCTTTATTATTACTTTCACTTGAATAAAAGAAAACAAAAAAGAAAATACATTGCGGGCATTTTGATTTAAAAAATAATATATTGGATGGAAAATTAAGTTTAAATGAGGGGTTAAATAAAAGTAAATATACTTTATCTGGTTTTATTTTAAGGAATCAATGAGGGGTTTTACGTTCATTAGATGTATCACGAAATTATTAATTATTAATTTATTATATAAGAAATGATAACATTGTTATTTCATTCACTTAAACAAGTAATACTTGGTGTCAAACTAACATATAAATTTTATTTTTCTTGGAATGCAAAAAATTAACCAAACACAAATATTATCATTAAATGAGAATATCATTCCCGTGAATCACAATTCAAGAAATGTGATAACCATGATAATCTCACATTACAGTCATCCAAACGAACCCTAATAAATTTCACTCATTGTTATGTTAGATGCACTATGTTCAGTATGTTGTACGGATACGAATATGGTGATTCGACAATTTTCTAAAAGTCTACAATATGATACGTTTTACAAATACATCATTCAATATTATTTCAATATAATTAATTATATATTTAAATAAATTACAAAAAAAATCAAGATGTTATATCATTTATTTGAATATTTTACGAAAGAGACAAAAAATACGTGATACAAAAGACTATTGAGTAGTAATAAACACTAGGAGAATACTCGCGCCGCGCGGCCAGAATGGTAATTAGAATTTTCATTTTTATTACGAGTGGTAATTTTTATGATGATAATGACAATATTATAGTAAAATAAAATTATTTCAAATTATATAACTAATTTAATATAATCAAGAATATATTTTACACTTATATTATGTTCTGGTAGAAAATACTTCATTTTTAATCAAATTTTAATACATATATTTAAGAGAATTATAAATATACGAAGTATAACACAATTTTACGAAAACAAACACAAAAAATGATATTATTGCTGCTCACAATAGTTCATGCAATATAAACATAAAAACATCAGACAATACAACCAATATACTCAAAACACACCATTAATTATATAATACTGATAAAGTTGTTATTGACAAACAATACATTAAAAATTACACACATCATTATATTAAACAATGACAATAATATCAAATTTTAATTTAGAAAAAATAATTAATTGACATCATATATTTTATTAAATTTACAACTAAAAATAACAATAATAGTTGAAACAAGTTTATACGTTTAAGAACTTATTTATAATTTAATAGGTAATATATTTATTTCCATTTATGTTAAATTTTGAACATTTCAATATTAAATTTATGAAAAACAAAAACACGAATGTAACATACATAGTAATATATGATTCTGACTATTACAATATTTATAAAAATAATAACTATTTAAATTCAATTATTTAAATATATTTGTGTGTTATTTTGCATTGTAGTTTCTTACATAATATTTTCAAAAATTAAAATAAAAAATATTATGTATGAACTATTTTAATATTGAGGTTAAAATAAAGATAAAATTAAAAATATATACAATACGACAGATTTTTGAAACTAAAATTATTAAAATAATATAATGTTTCTTTCATTTTCTGTTCGAACAATATCCATCCCATTGACATCCCTAATTGATAACAACTTTTACAATCTTTAAATTGTTATTTTATTTAAATACTATATATAATATTCTTTCATTTTTTGTTCTGGATGTCGTAATAAAGTTACATGCAGGTCTCTTATAAAACGATAAGAATATTTTTTTCTGTACTTATTTAATATTCAAAAAATAATAACCGTGATATATTTAACTTTTTCATTAAATTACGAGCGCAATTATAAAATAAGTATCGGATACTCGATTATATTTTATTCAAGATAGTTCAAGTAGAATAATAAAACATATGTTCAACCAAAATATAAACTATTTGTTTCGAAACGGAGGAGGAATTCCCACTGAATATTAATCTGTGAAAATGAAAACTAAAATCCCATCAACTCGTCAATCCAGAATCCTGTTCCTATTTTCGATTGTCTCTACTAACCACATTTCAAATTCTCTAAAAAGTTTATGCAAAAAAAAAATTAAAAAAAATTCTCTAAAAAGTGATGAAAAAAAAAATACTGAAAAAGAGGGAAAAAAAATTCTAATAGGAAACGATTCGGATTCACAACCGGTACGGCCTAACCCTGATCTCTCCTAATTATGTCGATGATTATAAGACGGTTCAAATAGTGATCATATTAGATACATATTCATATTGTTTTTTCGAATACATATTCAAATACGAAATTGTTTCGGATTTGGATATGGTTCAGATATTAAACTGACACGCATATATGAATGCAAAGCAAATTTAGATATTAAATGGAAACTATGAAATACATTATTATTTAATTATATGTATACATAATATGCCACATGAACAATTTATATTTTTGTAATTATACATTTGAATCAATAACAAATTATTCAAAAAAGTTTTCACTAAGTTAATTTAAGGGAAATTTTGTTATATAGACTAGATAAGTTTGCAAATAACCAAAATAGCCAACAAAGTTTGGTAATTGTTGAAATAACACTTTCCATTTTTCAAAAGTCGAGAAATGTTAAAATGATCAACATTTGAAAAGTCAAGAATTTTTAAACCTGAAAATTTTAGTTAGCAAATCTCTACTTTTCAAATGTCGAGATGATTTTTTTAATAACTTTGTATGCTATTGGACTGCAATTTGCACCCGCATAATTATCCATACATTATACACATTTAAAAAAATATATTTGAATAATAAATAATTTTTGTAACAATTTTTTATATACAAAAATTAATAATATATAATATCTAAAAAAAGTATACAAATATAAAAAATTGTATATAATATCTTATATAAACAATTTGTAACTCGACCAAACATATAATGTTCGAAAAAATTAATAACATCTTTCAAAAACATATAATATTCGAAAAAATTAATAACATAACTTTCAAAAATATAAAATATTAATACAATACAATGTTCGAAAATATAATTGAGTTTAGGTCAATAGATGTTCAATTCATCCATGACACAAAATGTTGCACCTAAGTTCAATGGATGTTCGAATTAATACCATACAATGAACAAAACAAATACTCCAACCATGTTGTTCTCGCCTTGTGTGCTATGAAACCCGCAATGGTTATATTCTTTTTATGTTTTGTTATTATTGTTTTTGTTTAACAAATTAATGTTGCAGGTCTTCATTTATTGATTTTGTTTTTCATCATTAATTTATAAATTTTTTTATAACAAGTCATCTTTCTTTATCAAGAGATATTAATTATCTCGATTATTATATTATATTTTGTTGTCGGATATTATTTTACAAATCGTATATATCATATATTATATACAATTTTTTATTTTTGTATTTTCTTTCATATATACAAATTTATTTGGAAAATTATTTATTATTTAAATAATATAATTTTTTTTGTAAATGTGTATAATATATAGATAATAATGTGGGTGCAAATTAGAGACTCATAACATAAAAAATAATTAAAAGTCGAGAGGTTTGTTAATTAAGATATTCAGCACAAAAAATAATTTAATCGGTTTAAGAATTCTCGACTTTCTAAAAGTTGATCATTTAAACGTATCTCGACTTTTGAAAAGTTGAGAATGTTATTTT